>JAYESA010000018.1:45217393-45629893 GCA_036927795.1 Iris macrosiphon
ATGTAGGACACTCCATTCCTATTGGTCCATATGTGCATTGGCTCATGTAGGAATATGAGCCTATGGCTCATATCCCTTTTTTCCATATATATAATACATTATATATAAATTACCTTATAGTTAATACTAACACTATATAGATAAGCAGTGGAACTACAACTGATTGCTGTGTTGCGTCAGTGAAGAAGCATCAGTGGTGACAAGCTCTGTGCACTGATAGCAGATGCCAACATCAGAAATTGTCATGTATCATGAGGGTGTTAGCTTGTAGATAAACTCGAGTAGGGAAAGCAAGTTAAGAGGTCTGAGATTGCATTAGTTAGGTAATGTTTAGAGATGTGTTGTATGTTCAATTGAGATGCATGGGGTGAGTAGTATAAGTTTATTATTGGATGTTGGTATCAAAGGGATGTTGGTGTCGATATCACTTGTGTTATCAATTAGTTAGCAGTGTATAATAGATATAAGTTAGTATCAGTTAGTGTGGTGATGTTAGTTGTTGGTTAGTTAGTGTTAGATTGGTTAGTGATTCAAGTATCAGTTGTTGTAAGTGTATCAATTAGATATTAGTTAGTGTTAACTTAATATATGATTGTAGTGTCAGTTAGTTGGTATTTATATATTAGTTAAGCTAGTATTGTATATATAACTGTTAGTATCAGTTAGTTAGATGAGATGTGAGATTACTATGTTAGTTAGAGTTAAGTTGTATATGTTAGATAGTTAAGTATATATAGATAACAGTTGTATATGAGGGAGGTTACTATGTATTTGTTAGTTAATATATTAGTTAGGAATGTTAATGAGTTAGTAGTTAGATAAGTTAATGTATATATATATATGTATCAGTTGTTGATAATTAATGAGTATATGTTATTAGTAGATATCAGTTAGTTGATTAGCTAGTGTATATATAAAGTATTAATATTGGTTAGGATTGATATCAGTTAGAATTACCTTGAGATAGGGTAGGAAAAAAAAATAGGGTAAACGGGATATGAGCCATACATGAGCCACATACATGTGGATCAATAGGAATAGAGTGTACTAGTGCTCATATTCTTACATGGGTGCACATGGGATATATGAGTCTATTTCTATTGGTCCACATGTACAAGACTCATGTAGGAATATGAGCACTATGACTCATATCTCATTTACCCATATATATATATATTATATATATATATATATATATATATATATATATATATATATATATGAGGAGGGATCGAGATCCCCTCATTTTTTGCATCCCCAAACATCCCCTCTTTTACAGCCGTTGGATTTAGTTTAAGTCATCTAATCTTAACCGTTGGTTGTAACCATTCAAATCAATGATTAAGATTAGATGACTTAAACAAGATCCAACGATTGTGATCATGGGGATGCTTGATGATGCAAAAATGGGGGTATCCCGATCCCTATATATATATATATATATATATATATATATATATATATATATATTATATATATATATATATAAGGTGGTTTGGAAACGGCTCACTGAGCTGTTTAAACAGTTTGTAAATACAATATTAATTATTTTTTAAAAATTAACTAATTATTTAACTACGTAATATGATTTACTTATAACTAAATAACTCTAACTCAAGTGATTAAAGTGAAAGGTATTTTTCTTGGTTGTCTGAGTTCAATTCCTAGGGACGATGGCATTTATAATAAATTCATATTTAAAATATATTTTTTCAACAATTGTTCACGCTATATATATATATATATATATATATATATATATATATATAGCTTCTCCTACGAGAATAACTTACGGGACAAATTTACGTGATCAGAATATATATGTATGTTTCTCGGAGACCTAAATATGGAACGGTGCTATGAGGGAGGTTACTATGTATATGTTAGTTAATGTATTAGTTAGGAATGTTAATGAGTTAGTTAGTTAGATAAGTTAAGGTATGTATATGTATCAGTTGTTGATAATTGATGAGTATATGTTATTAGTAGATATCAGTTAGTTGATTAGTTAGTGTATATATAAAGTATTAATATTGGTTAGGATTGATATCGGTTAGAATTACCTTGAGATAGGGTAGGAAAAAAAAAAGGGTAAACGAGATATGAGCCATAATGTTCATATTCTTACATGAGCCACACACATGTGGATCAATAGGAATAGAGTGTACTAGTACTCATATTCTTACATGGGTGCACATGGGATATATGAGTCTATTTCTATTGGTCCACATGTACAAGACTCATGTAGGAATATGAGCACTATGACTAATATCCCATTTACACACACACACACACACACACACACACATATATATATATATATATATATATATATATATATATATATATATATATGAGGAGGGATCGGGATCCCCTCATTTTTTGCATCCCCAAGCATCCTCTCTTTTACAGCCGTTGGATTTAGTTTAAGTCATCTAATCTTAACTGTCGGTTGTAACCAACAAGATCCAACGATTGTGATTATGGGGATGCTTGGTGATGCAAAAATGAGGGTATCCCGATCCCTCATATCTCTCTCTCTCTCTCTCTCTCTCTCTCTCTTTATATATATATATATATATATATATATATATAAAAGGTGGTTTGGAAACGGCTCACTGAGCTATTTAAACAGTTTGTAAATACAATATTAATTATTTTTTAAAAATTAACTAATTATTTAACTACGTAATATGATTTATTTATAACTAAATAACTCTAACTCAAGTGGTTAAGATGAAATATATTTTTATTGGTTGTCTGAGTTCAATTACTAGGGACGATGGCATTTATAATAAATTCATATTTAAAATATATTTTCAGCAATTGTTTATATATATATATATATATATATATATATATATAGCTTCTCCTACGAGAATAATTTACGGGACAAATTTACGTGATCAGAAAATATATGTATGTTTCTCTTCTAAATTTATTTCTCTTTCAAAAATTAAATCTCTCATTTTAAAAACAAACCTATCTCTATTTTTAAAAATAAGGCTTATCTATCTTTTAAAATAAATAAATAAATATAGATTTATTTTAAAAAAATAGAGATAGATATATTTATTTTTTTGCTTTTAAAATAGAGGTAGATTTGTTTTTGAAAAACAAATCTAAAAAATAATCTATCTTTAGAAATAAATATATATCCTAAAACTATATTTAAAAATAATAATTTAATATTAATATTAATATTAATTTAATACTAATACTAATATTAATATTAATATTAATATTATAATATATTATTTTATTTTTAATGTTAAGTTTTTAATTTTAGTGTTAATTATAAAACCAATGTTAATTTAAATTTTAGTGTTAATTTAATTTAAATTAAATTTGTTGATGTCAATTTTTAATTTTAGTGTTAATGTTAAAACTAAAATTAATATTAAAATTAACACTAAAATAAAAATAATTATTTTATTTTATTTTACGTTATATTATTTTATTTAAATTTAGATTTAAATGTAGATTTTTTTTTTTTTAAAGATAGATTATTTTTTGATTTGTTTTGAAAGATAAATTATTTTTTGGATTTGTTTAAAAAAAATTAATCTATTTTTATTAAAAAAAAATCTATCCATTTCTATTTTAAAAAAATAAATAGACAAATCCATCTTTATTTAAAAAAATTATATAGACCGATAAGTCTTTTTTTTGAGATAGATATATATTTGTTTTTAAAAGGAGGGAGTTAATTTTTGAAAGAGATATAAATTTAAGAGAAACATACGTATATATTCTAATTCCGTAAGTTTGTCCCGTAAGTTATTTCCGTGGGAGTAGCAGCTTCAAATCTATTTTAGGAAGAGAAAACTAAACAGAAAAAAATAACGAAAAATGCTAAATATTCCTCCAATTCCATCCCGCCGCCAAGTGTCCCCCTATTCGTAAATTGCCACGGATCGGAGGGATGGATCGGCGGGATGAATAACATGAGCATCAGTCAAAAATAACACAGTCTCTCCTTCTAAAAGAAAACAGCTTTTCCTTAAAAAAAAAAAAAACATTCCATCACCCTCTTCTTCTTTCTTTCTAAACACAGCCTCTCCTTCTAAACTCAACCTCTTCTCTCTCGTCCCCTCCTTAGTTCCTTGTCGACATCACCTTCTGCACCGTTCCATTCATCGTCGAACCGAAGACGTCAGTCTATTGAAGCTTTGTGCCACCACCGAACGATCTACCGTAGAATTCTAATTGTCACTGCATATTGCACACACTAGTAGACGAACACCATCGCCTTTCTCGCTCGAGTTCTATGCCAATACCGCCATCAAGAAGCCTCTCCTTCTAAACCAAAAATACCTCGGTCGACGATTCCCGCGCCAAAGCTTTTCGTCTCGCGTCAAAGCTCTCCGTCTTCTACGCCATGTCCCGCATCAACCCGTCGCGTCAACCTCGCGCGTGCGTGCAGTCGACCAATTCCCGCATCAAAATCTGACGTCCCTCCGTCGTTGCAACAAGCCAGAATATCTGTACTGAGGTTCTTGAGGTCATGGCCGAAATTTGTTATGGTTTTGCATATTGTTATCAAAACCCTTATTCACTGGATCCAAACCACATGCCCAATTTTGTTACCACTGGTCAGTATATGCCAGAATCCCCTATACCTTGATCTAATTTGCCGCAATATGGATTTAATTCCATAGTGATGGGTTCTTCAATGAGTTCTTGGGAACGGACTACATTAACACCAATTGCAAACCCTGCTTTCTCCAATTCGCATCTGAGTTACACCCCTATTAGTCTTGGATTCTCATTTGGGGAACACAATACTACCACACATCCAGGACAGCACAACAACTCACACATGCATGTTGAACCTGGTAATGCTCAGTTCAGGCAACCCTGGGTGGCACATCAATCACCTTATGTGTTCCAACACTCATTCTTTAGCCATGCGTACAGGCAATTATATACCAAATTCCAATACGAATTCTCAAGGTTCCATGTATCCTGTCATGAACCCCCAGGGAGTGTCGAGCCCTGTGTATACTGAAAAGAATTGCCAAGAGGAGCAGAGTCCTGAGTATACTGATAATCATACCCCATGTTATGAATACATGAATGTACCAGCACGTACCCATCCAGTCATAGCAACAAGAGGCTACCCAATCAATCCATTGTCAATCTGCACATATGAAAAGCTCTGCATATAAAAATCCCTTGAAGGAGTTTCAACAGCACGAGTCTCAGGAAATTGCCCAAAGAGAATTAGTCGTTCCTCAACATGAAGAACCTGCACATAAGTGTGTCAACACATCAGTTTCTGAGAGTGAAACAAAAATAAGGATATCTGACAACAGTGAGGGTATTGAAAAGAAAAATTAGAATTACCAAGGGGGCTTGACTCTGAGTTCACCTCAAGACCTAATAAAATTGAGCAAAGTGATAAAAGGAGACTGAGTCTCAAATCGCATATGGAGAGGCTCTGCTAGACCATATAGTCCCGACCTTGCAGTTATCCTGGGTACAGACATCTTCAATCACAGAGGAAGAGGCTCTGCTGGACCATGTAGTCCCGACTTTGCAGTTATCCTGGGTACAGACATCTTCAATCTATTAGGAAACTGATTCAAAATCAGTAAAGAGAACATGAGTAGCTATGTAAGTAGAAAGGAGGTTATGGAAGTCCACCCTGAGAATGCCGTCAGTGATAGGATGAGGAAGGAAGAAGTTACTAAAAAAGAAGGCAAGTCAATGGAAGACTTGTTGATGTTGATGTTGATGTACAAGGTTACCTTCCTTACATATGGCCTCAACCCTGATGATTCCAACAAACATTGCTTTAGCCTTGGTAATGGCATTGATAGTTTAGTTGGCAATATTGGGATTATGAAGGATCTGAGGAATTCCAATCCATAAAAAATGAAGTTATGGGATTATGAAGGATCTGCACATATCAAAAGAGAAGGTTAAAGGAATTCCTGATAATCCTATGGGACGCAGGAATCAAGTTATTAATACATTGACCTTGGGACAAGGTCAATTTGAAGGGGTGGGTATTGTTACGTGCCCATTCCATAGGCAGCTCAAGCTCATACAGTAACAGAGTGGCAGGGCTCAGGGAGGAGTATCAGGCTTTCCAAGATCTGAGTTTCACTCTCTAGTTCCATTACAACAATGAGATCTTGAAGAGGAGTGTCCTTATCATATACTCGGTATCAGAAGACTGCAAGAAGACTGCAAATGAAAGTCTGCAATGTATCAGAAACTGCGAGTTCCCTCATCATTTACAAGTATCAGAGACCACTAGCAGTAATGAACCCCAGGGCCAGAGCTGCAATGTATCAAGAGCTATCCTTGAAGCTTGTCATGACTAATAGCATTGTTTCAGGGGCCTCACAAATCAGATGATTCCAGCTGTCCACCCAACTTATACTGCCAATTCACCAAGACGGTTAGTAGCTTGCATAATAAGCCAAATTGATAGAGCCTTAGTGAGTGGCTCCGGTGACCCCAGTCATCTCAGTGAGAGTGTGGCACACACCACTTTCCAGCTCAGAATAATTTGCCAGCGCATAACCAATGGGAGGAGAGGATCGTGCAATTAGTTAGCTCCTTCAATCCTCTGCTATATAAAAAGGAGAAAGGATACCGAGAAGGGAGGAGATGAAATGTATTTTCTTGTTTCTTAGAATGTATTTTCAAATTACCTGCACTTTTGTTTTTCCCACCTTTTTTCTTAAATTCGAATTCAGTTCTCTGTTCTTCCCCAATTTAGTGTCTTCGAACACCTCATAGATCATCAATGGAGTATCAGTTAGGAATGGATCCTAACACATGTGTAGTAATTTTTGCAGTTCGTGTAAGCTATCTTTATCGACTTACTTATGCTTGTGCATTTGAAGATGGCTGTGAGTTTGTGTGTGCAAATATGACATTTCAGTTTATTCCATTTTTTTTTTTTGACTCGAAGCTTATAATATTGGGTTTGATATTTTGTACTTAGATATTGGTGTCATGCATTACTTATTAATGATGTGCTTGCTGTGCAAGTTTGTAGGAACATAAACATGGTCTTGAAGTTGATTAAAAAGTTTGCTTCATAGTAAGGATGATAACGTTGAATTTGGTAACCTTTTTGTAAGGTCATTAGATGGATCTGTTTCCTGGTAAATATATAATTTTATTTGTCAAGTGCATATATATTGATTGCAATGGTGGAAGTCATAAATGGCCATTATGTTCTCTGAGCTCTTGTAGATAGGTATTTGCAAGATAAAAGTACAAGTTTCCTAATTAAATGATTTACCGAAACAACGAGATGATTGGTGACGATGATTCCAATATCACGTTTAGCAGAACTAGTGAACTTTTGGCGGGAAGAGCTCCTCCATATTGTTAGTTACATTTTAAAAAATTGTGCAATGCTGATCTTGACGCATAATTGCTCTTCTTCTTCTTCTTCTTCTGTGAATGAATATGCATGCTTCTCATCGTTGATTGTAGACAACCTACGATGGCATACCAAGTTCTCTGCAAACAATATTGTACTAAAAAATAAATAGTGGAGATTGGATAATCTAGAAAGGAAAAAAGATGGCGTCAGTTCGAAATTAGTTGTAGTAAATCTTTATTCTTCAATTTATATCCTTTGTTCCTTTAACCAGCTTGAACGAGATAATTCAATCAACTAAACTATTTTTCAATTTCATTAAAACATTCAAAATGCTAATCCCTGCAAGCCAAGTTCAAAGTTCTATACCAAAAATTATGATACAAGCAGATCATTAGTTTCTCTGCAGAACTTTGATGAGACAAAATGCCTTCGTACAGTTTGATACTAATTGCTCAAAGATATTTACTATTTCCACAACTTTATTGAGTAATTTAACTATTTAAATCATTTACTTCCACACCAGTATCACAAGGAGCCGTTTCCTACTTCCTCTCATTCTAACTATTTGCCACAGCTCCTATTTCGAGCGAGGGCCAGCGCGGTCGGATGAACCTATGGGCACGATTATTCTTAGTGGTTGCAGTTCGGGCTCATTCAAGCTGTGGAAGGATTGACGGAATGGTCAAGTTCATGAACAGAGTTGGCAGTAATGGTGACTGCTCTAGGAAGGGTTCGACCAATGAAGAGACTAAAACACACAGCAAACATATCCTTTCGGATACTGTCCATGATACATGAGGGAGAGGATAAATACAAATGGGTTACAGGAATCTCGGATGAGAACAGAGCACAAGTTGCCAAAGAGTGGCCAACGGTGTTAAAATTTCTTGGAACATAAGTCAGAGAAACTCTATTGGAGTTCGTGCTTCATCAATGACTGATCTTGTTTGCCATAACCAGTCATCCTTCAAGTTGATCGCATCTATAAGCATCTTACAATCTCCTTATATAATGATATTTATGCTTCTAATCCGCTTGCATAATTGCACTCCCAGGGACAAAGGCATGACCTTCCGCGATTAAGTGTCCTCCTAAGAGAAACATGGAAATAGCACCACGAAACATGCTCCGGTCGTCTCGCATGACTGTAGCCGCCGCCATTCTTCCGTCACAGTATGTACCGTCAAAGTTGACTTTCCAGAAGTTGGATGGCGGTGGTTGCCAACTGTTAGGTGTCAAGTTGCTGCAAGTACCGACACCACCATTGCAAGAATCCTGGTTAACTCCATCATAAGAAGCTTTCAATCTAGTTACTCCCATAATAGAATTATATATATATATATATATATATATATATATATATATAATACAATTACATTGTAAAATTATAAAAGTACAAGAAAGTCTTTCTAATCTGGACCATTGGATCAATAATCAATAGTTCAGATTTTGCTTGTATCGATACACAGTTTGTATTTAAGAATTTTCATATATATATATATATATATATATATATATATATATATATATATATATATATATATAGGGCGAGATATTGTACCAAGTAATAATGCACCAAATAATCTCAACTACACATTTTTTGAAATGTATGGTCATAAATTATCCGACAAAGTTACTGCCATGTCAGCATACTTTATAACTATACATTTCAAAAAAATATGTGGATGAGATTGCTTGGTGCAATAAATAATGCAATAAGCCTTGTTGCAATATCTTCTTCCTATATATATATATATATATATATATAGAAGAAGAAGAAGAAGAAGAAGAAGAAACGTTGGCTTCAATGTAAATTTTTTCTTTCAAATATGTCCTTACCTAATAACTTTACTAATTAAAATTGTTCACTAAATTTAATAAGGACAACTAGGGAACATTTTTTAAAGGAAATGTAGTTTGTTCTAGTGCCTTCTGCTCTCCCAAGTACAAAAAAATTAATTAATAGACGCTTAAAATACGTACAATGCATGTATATATATTAGTATATCTATACTACTATATAATAAGAAAGTTTGGTTTAACTTTATCTTTTTTCTTTCAAATATGTTCTTACCTAATTTTACTAATTAAAATTAATTATTAAATTTAATGAGGGTTCGTACCCTTATATATATATATATATATATATATATATATATATATATATATATATTCCAAATATGCTCTTATTTATCTTTAATAATTAAAATTGTTCATTAAATTTACTAAGGATAGTTTGGTAATTATGTATATTAAAATTTTTTTTTTAAAAATATAATTTGTTCTTATGGTGTCTTTTGCTCTTCCACAGTACAAAAAAATTAATTAAATTCAGTTTAAATACGTACAATCATATTTTGTGTGTGCATATATAATTATGAAAAAGGATATAAATCAAACATTTTGTAACCAGCTTATTCTAGGCTAGAAAACTTGTAGAAGCTAATATAAGATATTTTCAGAATTTCTGATAAATACCGTCTGTGTGTATGAGACGCCAGAGAACCATGAATTGGACCTAGCAAATGAGATATTATTAGCTACGAATCTCTGGAAACTTGTAGAAGCACTTCAATTGAAGAATAGATAAGAATATGTATTAGAGCTAAGAAACAAGAACTAAGTACATTTGGATACCTCAATCGTCTATAATGGGAACAACAGAATCCTTAAGAAAACTCATTGCAACTTTTTTCATACTTAAATTAGCTTGTAGCGGATATATAAGCTTCCTCCAAGGACCAATGCGGTCATGTACTTATCAACTGGATAATCCAGTGAAATCTGAAGAAAGAGAGAAATAAAACTTAAATGTGCAGAAAATATGAGAGCTTGTAGAGAGGAAAAAAAAATGAGACAAACACACCTGAGGAAGCATATATGGACCAAATAAAGAACTGGAGCATCCATATATAGACTCTATTCTTATACTAACCTGTAAAGATAGCCAATAACAGTAAAAAATCTTCGAAAATGAACCTCATGACGATAATCCAGATGATGAGGAACTGGTCCTAATTTCTAGAAACTTTAAAAGATTCTTAAAGTATGAGAAATCAAATAGAAAAAAAAGACCTCTAAGATGAAGAACCTGTGTGCTACAACTGTGAAAGAACCGACCACATAAAGAAGAATTATCCTACAGCAAAAAAGACAGACCCTCACAATTTTAGAGTTTTTGTGCAGTGTAAGAGACTTATAACAATACACTTATTGTTAACAAGACTAAATTTGATGAAAAGTTGATGCAGCATGAGGCAAACAAGTTGTTGGTGTCTTTACCAGATATTTGAACATTTCAAGAAATGTTGGGAAAGCCCCCATTTACAAGCCAGGAATTTTATACAATATGGTAAGATTATAAAGAGGTAAGTTGTGAACCCTTTGTTTTCTGTTCAAGTGATATAAGGAGAGAGATCCAATGGATGTTATTTCTAGCTGTACGTCTTGTCTATTCTTCTTATTCTCATACATAATGAGGACATCTCGATAGGGCTGGTAGTGGCACCTATTGGAGTGGGTCAGATTTCCAACGTATGTGGAGAATATTCCGGAATGCGACGAGCGTCATCCGTGTGTCGAATAAACTCGAAAAATGCATCAAGCGTCGTGTATTGGAACATTTATGGTAAGCAAATATTATATTTGATTTCCATCTTTGACTTTAATTATATATTTATGATTGGACTTTTCATATATTAACTTTCCATATAATTGGATTTTTAATTTATGGTAAACTAATTTATGATTTGATTTGCATTAAATATATGATCGAATGTAATTGGATTTGCATAAATATTTTTGGCTTTCATATATAGATTTCCATATTGAAATCCTAATAAATGTAAGGGTTTATATAAATGCTTATGCAATATACAACAACATGAGAAAAAAATAAGAGAGAAAAAAAAAGGTGGCAATAGTGCCATTGCAACTTTGGAGAGGAGAAAGAATAATTATAGGCCGTTTCGGAGAAGGAGATTGTCACGTCCCGCTTCCAGAATACTGGATAAATATAAAAACTGACATAGCCAACTGTACCTTACAGAATACCGAAGTAAGCCGCAATGAGTTAATGTTGTCTAGAAGACAGATGGATAAACTCTAGCATGCTATTATATCAGTCCTAAGTCCGACAAATCCTAGTATCTCAATCCAACAACACAATTACAAGAGTATATCATACATGAAAGTAAAGAGGCGTCACAAATTATATGTTACATGTGATCATGAAGCTAGTGAATACAAAATGCTGCACTAGCAGAGTATAATAATACATGATCAAATATACCAACCATGGTCTAATATATACATCATGTTGACCGAATTCTCAAAAATATAAGGAGCTAACTCTGCCCCTTGCTAAACACTATAAAAAGAAGTAATCAAGACGAGGGGTGGAAGAAGAAAACCTACGAGTGCGAGCCATCTTGCTGGAAGTACGGTGGATCCTGGTTCTCTTCGGGGTAACCTGGCTATGCAAAGCCAATGGGGTCAGAACCCCAAGCAATAAATATCACAAAGGAGCTCGAGGTGATAGACCAAACACATCACAACATAAGCAGAAAGAGACATATAAGAAATAAATGCTGATCGAGACTTGTACGGTACCAATGTACTTGTCTCGAGAATAATACTGGAAGAACTGATAATAAGTACAAAAATAAAAGTAAGGCGACGAGAGGCAAGAGAGCATATGAACAACTCTGGATCGGGACCACAACCCTAAAACCAAATAAGGACCGGGATTGCAGACATTCATCCGAGCAGAACTTAGCACCCTAACCATGCGCCGAAAGAAAATAAAACTAGATGAGCGAGATATAATAAAAGTAACATCATTCATCATATGACCAAACAACTTTATGGCTTGCTACGATTAACTAGTTAGGGTTGTCACAGACATTAATTACTAAATACACGTTTTAAGAATATTGCTACCACCGACACTGTAGTAAACCCGAATGGCCAAGGGTATGCTTCTCTAGTAAACTTAAATGCACAATCAACCATACAATAACATAACTTGTTACTTGTCACAAAAGAAATTAAACTTATAAGTATAAACTTAAACTTGTAATCATAAACTTGCTTTATAAACATAAACTTGTCTTGTAAGTGTCACATCATGCGTAAATTTGGTCAATTATGGAGCCCTTGCCTAGCAGGGTTATTCCATGCTGTATGGGGACCTTAGAGATCGGGGTAGACGGTAGCACAATAATTTTTTTCTCCCAATGATCTAGGTAAATCTTATCTTATTTAATCATCTCTAAATTATTTTAAGTTCTCGAGTCGTGGACACTTGAGAACTCCCTAGAATGACGAGTCTCAAATATGAGCTTTTCACGAGTTATCGTATTCGTGACACACGATACATTGGACAATACTCACACTCGATTGCCCGATGCCAAATGCAATAGATTTTCATACACAAATATTTTTTCGGTGTCGTGAGAATTGTGAACTTGTACATAAACTTGTCTCATGAACTTACATACAAAATTTGTCAGGTAACATAAACTTGTATCAACATATGGAAGCACACAACAATAATCAGTAAAATTTTTTACTAAATAAACATAATTAAAGGGAACACAAAATGCACACAAGAATTCTTGGCCACATGGACTCACTTGTCGCATGCACCCACTGGCCGCATGTACTCACTTGTCGCATGGACTCACTGGCCGCATGCACCCAATTGCCACATGGACTCACTGGCCGCATGCACCCAATTTTCACATGAACTCACTGGCCGCATGCTCAGGGTTAAAGTCTACTCCTTGGGGCAAGTGCTGAGTGATGGATCCATAAATGAAGTAAAAAAAGTGATTGATGTGGCATGCCATGAATGAGTATAAGAGAAAAGACAAAAGCATAAAATGTGTGCACAAAAAAAATGTGCAAAAAAAAGACACATATGTCGCTTCTAAGTCAAATGACAGATGGGCCGCATGGGCTTCTGGCCGCATGGGCTTCTGGCCGCATGGACAACTGGCCGCATGAGCTCCTAGCCGCATGGACAACTTGCCCTAAGGAAAATCTTATGCGTTCAGTGCTCTATGCATTTAAGCTTAGGGACGCATATGCAGAGACAGTCATGCACCGAACAAGATATGCGTCATGCTAAAAATGGTGCATGAAGCTGGACGCATGGAACTCATTCGTCCTCAAACAACACAACTCCATGGAAAAAGCTCCAAAAAATCTAAAAAGTCGTTCCTTTATGAAAATTTATTTTAACTCCAAATTAAGTGAAACAAAAGTCAAATTGCATAAAATAAGATGTTCTAACATAAGAAACAAATAGTTTTCAAAAAATCTAAGTTTTAATAGATCATGTAACGACCCTTTTCGTTCAAGCAGACAACCGATTGAAACGGCACAAGTGCAATAACCCGGCCCGCTTTGCTCAACGAGAAGACTCGTTTGAGGCAAAGAATTTCCAGACTTGGCCCTTCAGGAGTTCAGACTTAGACTTTCAAAGGCTCGCTCGGTGTATCGCTCAGCCGATATGAATCATCGTTAAGGTGGGTAGCTACGATGTACTTATCTTTGCTTAGTTAGCATACTTAAAATATAGACGATACATGCTAGTCGCTAGGTGAATCACCCCCTACATGCTAATAAAGAATACAATGCACCTAGCTAAGGGAATAATCCTATCTTGTATTGCTTGTATTAGAACACGAAAATAAAACTTGGCTTATAATCGGACCCTCGGATGTTACTTTAGCTTTGTGCAAGTAGACCCTGCTATGCCTCGAGTAGATCATTATATACTCTTCATAGTGCACTGTTTTACTTGTTTACACTGCTCATCCCCTAGATTATATCGCTCGATATGTCCCTGTAAGGATTCACTCCTTGCTCTATCCTAGACCCGTGCTAACATAGATGCTTATGTTTTATATAAATGCATGCTTGCTTTCTTACATGCTAACTTATACTCGTTTGCCTCATTTCAATGCTTGTCACATAAATCATGCCACGACCCCGGTAATACTATCCCTTCTTGCATTCATCTAAGTTTTCCGGAAGACTATCTAATTGTTGTTCCATGCAAGTATGAACCTGAAAGTATTCGAGACCGTTAGGTCGCCAAGGCAGTTCCCGAACCAGGAGATTTGCACCATGTCAATAATCCAAGAATCACAGCTCGTGAAGCAATACTCGTCTTATAATGAATTAAATTGCTCGGGGAGTCTATATATATATATATATATATATATTTGTGAACAATCATACCTTGAACTTGTACGTGATATATCTTGACTTGTTCTTATACTTGTACCTAACAAAAGGCCCGAAAGATTAGATACTTATATGGTCATAGACAACTTGGTACACAAGGGAGATATTCAGATCTCGTTCCACGGACGGTCTCCGGGGCACCGGGGCCGATCCGACCGGTCGAAACCTTCTGACTGTAGTCGCCTGCATCGGGCAGGATGTGTATAATGCCCCGTGTTCCTACTTGTACACCATTCCACCCTGAGACTACACCATCCTCTATGGTATCGTGCTAGTGACCTCCTGTTCATATAGACTAAGTCATCCTCGCTTAGCGGTAATCCACGTGCCAGTCACTACATCACATCCAATAAACCGAATTTCCTGAATGATTATGAATATAAGACACCTGTACATATTGAACACCTGAGA
Organism: Iris macrosiphon; assembly: GCA_036927795.1. Classification (NCBI taxonomy): domain Eukaryota; kingdom Viridiplantae; phylum Streptophyta; class Magnoliopsida; order Asparagales; family Iridaceae; genus Iris; species Iris macrosiphon. The sequence goes on from JAYESA010000018.1 coordinate 45,232,416, forward strand.
ATTTATTGCAACACACCTGAGTAACCCGTGTAACTCGTGCACCTGATACAAAATCTCGCTTATGATACTCGTGTTTGCTTATACATTTTCCTTAGATTTTATTATGTATATACTCGTGTTTGGTTTAACTTGGTTGCCTTGGACAAGGAAGGACGAATGTTAAGTTGGTAAGTCTCACCATGTTACTCATATATCGCACGACGCACTACCACACGAGTTAGGCTTTACATTATGCCATAAAACTAATCCTAAGATAAGACTAGAAAGATAACTTAATATATGGTGCACGAAACCTTTATAACGTGTTTGGATTTGTCGATTGGGCGAGAAGCATTTCCACTAGTGCATCCATGTACTGATAACCCACCAGATTGCTTGCAAGGTACAGGAGAATCTACTACTAAAAAAAGCGGGATTAGCAACGTATTTTAGCGATTCCATGTAAAAACGTCGCTAATGAAAGATAAATTAGCGACTCCATGTAAAAATATCGCTAGACGTCACTAAATGGCGACATTTACGACGTTTAGCGACTTTTATTAAGATTTTAAAAGATTAGTCGCTATAAGTTTAATTAAGGTCGCTAAACGTCGCTAATATGTCTAATTTAGTAACGTTTAGCGACGTATTTAGCGACGTATATATTAAAAATATTTAGCAACGTGTTTAGCGACGTCTATGACGTCGTTAAAGCTTATTTTAGCGACGTTGTTATTTGACGTTGCTAAACGTCGCTAAATTTTGGTTAATTAGGGCTCAGTTTTCTTTTCCCCCATCTATCAATTTTTTTAAAAGTTTTAAAAAACTTTCGATTTCCTCCACCCCCCCTCTCCGGCGACCGGCTCTCCACGGCTGCGGCTACTCCGGCATCCCTCTCCTCCTCCTCCTCCTCGAGCTCTAGGTAAACCCTAACTCTCTCTCTCTCTCTCACAGGACACACATGTGACACTGACACAACACACACTTGACAAACACGACACACAGACACAGACACTGACAGACACATACGACACACACACACAGACACACACACACACACACTCACACAGACACTGACACTGACACAGACACGACACACACACACACACACACTGACACAAACACTGATCAGGACCTAGGGTTAGGGTTAGGTTTTTTGACCTGGGGTTAGGGTTAGGGTTAGGGTTAGGGTTTTTGATTAGGATTGATTCCTATACATCTATTTTATTCAATATTGTCAACTATTAGTTTATTCATACAATATTTGATCTATTGGATGTGTCCATGTGAATTGAGGGTTGGTATCATGGTGGTGTGGTGTATGGAGGATGTATCCTAGAGTATCTTGGTGTTGCACACTAAATGTTTATGAATTGGACTAGTGGTTGTGTGTGTGTGTGTCTATTTATGCCTTAGAGTATCATATGATATGTATATGTAAATTGGTGTATTATCTATTTGCATATAAGAGAGTATATGCATATATAGGTATATCTCGATATATATATATATATATATATATATATATATATATATATATATATATATATATATATATATATATATATATATATATATATAGCTACTGTTATCTGTGTTGGTGTTCATAGTGTCTTCTAGTTGTGCTTGATGTGGGAGAGGGTAGAAGAGTCGAGTTGTGTGTGGGTATCACTACTAAACTATGAGGCTTCAGGAACTGAACTCAATTCAGTTTGGCCTAGTGCATTAGGCAAGCTGGCAATGTGTTGCAGTGGTGTCGGGTTGGCACTGTGAAGAGGGGATTGGTTCCTGTCATCTTCTGCAGTGGGAGAGTGTTGGTGCACACTTGAGCAACATCAAACACATGCATGCTTGAGCAATGGCAAGGCAGCAGCAAGTACTGCTGTGAGCCATGGCAGTAGCTAAGGGCAGTTGGAAACAACTAAGTGAAGGAAAGATTTAGCCACTACAGCAGTAGTGCAAAGTATCAGAGGTTGCAGACTTAGTTAGGGTCTACAGGCATGTGTTTGGGTTAAGGTATAGCCAAGTATCGGGTAGGTGTTCACAGGTCACTTGTTGTATGCCAATACAGCCCTTAACTGATACTGTGGTATCAGGGATTTAATTAGAAAGAGTGATCAGTGCAGTATAGTTTAATTAGAGCACAACAGTGCTGTGAAGTGAACTGATACTGTGGTATCAGGGAGGAATGACTGCTATGGGTTGTAGTCCAATGAGAAAGTATAAGGATGAAGTGCAAGGTGCCAGGCCAAGGGGTTGCAGTTTGGGAGTGCAGAGTATTCAGGTAAGAGGCTCTCAGTGTGGATAGTAGAGTACTTAATATCAAAGCAGAATATCCTAGTAGTCCAGTATCAAGTGGGAGTAACAAGTGACTGGGACCAAGGTATTATTGTGACATACATTTATGAGCTAAGATGTGAGTTAGGGTAAGATAGGATATTAGTTAAGTTATACTAGTAGTATTTAGTTTAGCTAATATTAACTAGTATACTTAGTAATAACTAGTATTAGCTAGGCATTAACTAGTATAAACTAGAATTCCTTAGTACGACCTAGAAGACATAGTGTAGCAAGGTATTAACCTAGTATTGACTAGTATAAACTAGTATGGATCTAGAAGTGGCTTAGAAACATCACCATTAACTAGTTAACCCTGTTTATCATTTCAAAACTCTCATTAACATTTATATTCCATATCTAGGGCTCTTGGACATTGATAAATGAAATTATGTATTATATCAGTTATGAAATAAAAGTATTGCTTATTTTAGACTTTGATAAATGGTCAGTTATTTTGAATATTGCTTATTTTAGACTTTGATAAATAAAAGTATGTATTATATCAGTTATGATTTTTATAGTACGGTTAAGTTATGAAGTTAGGTAATAAACCACTGTATGTAATGATTTATATGATATATACTGTCATTTTTGCAGAAGTATCTAGAAATGGATATAAATTACTATCTGCGTCATCGTTCGTGGATGTACAACCGTCATCCTGATGACATGTGCGATGTGCGGGATGAATTCATTGAGGGTGTACAGCAGTTCCTGCAGTTCGCCAAGGCGTTCCCTTAGTACATGAACGGTACCAAAATTAAGTGTCCGTGTGTGAGATGTCACAACAGAAAATATCATTCAGAAGTGGAAGTTACATATCATTTGTACTCGAAGGGCTTCACGCTAAATTACTATCAGTGGACCGTGCACGGAGAACTTGTATCTCTAGCATCGGAGTTGGAGCCCTATATGGAGCCGTATATGGATGTCCACGACCATGATACTTACGATGACGGATTGGTGAACATGGTTTATGATGCGGTAGGGCCTAGTTTCAATCCGGACAATTATGATGCGGCGGGACCTAGTTTCAATCCGGACAATTATGATGCAGCTGAGGAGGCACCGAATGCCGATGCTGTAAAATTTATGGAGTTGCTGGAGAATACAAGGACTCTACTATATCCTGGTTGTGAGGATCATTCACCGTTGGAGGTGGTTACAAGTTTATTGAGCTTCAAGTCCGATTTTAACATATTGCAAGAATGCTATAATCGACTGCTCGATTTGATTATAGAGATATTGCCCGAGGGTACAAAGTTGCCTAAAGACTTCGATCGATCTAAGAGGATGGTGAGATCGCTTTGGATGGGATACGAGAAAATCGATACATGTTGCAACGGGTGCATATTGTACTACAAAGACAACAAGGATGAAGATGCGTGCAGATTATGTGGTGCTGATCGCTACAAGGCCACTGTTAGAGAAAAATCTGTCGGTGCAAGGAAGCCTACCGATTCGATGTACTACTTATATTTGATGCTGCGGTTGTAGCAATTATTTATGGTTAAGGAGACTACAGAAAATATGAGTTGGTACAGGCAAAAACAGATCGAAGGAGTATTGGATCATCCATCCGATGGAGAAACATAGAAGCACTTTGATCGAGAGTATCCATATTTTGCCGAGGAAGCGCGTAATGTCAGATTGGGGCTCTCCTCTGACGGTTTTACCCCATTCGAACTTTCGGGTTCCCAGTATTCATGTTGGCCTGCGATCGTCACTCCGTACAATCTACCGTCTTGGATGTACATGAAGACTCCGTATATGTTCCTAGCCGTTATTATCTCGGGTCTGAACAATCCAAAAAAGAACATCGATGTGTATTTACAGCCTTTGATAGATGAGTTAAATCAGCTGTGGGAAGTAGGTGCCAACATGTACGATATTTCTAGAAAGCAAAATTTTTAGATGAGGGCAGCACTTATGTGGACCATCAACGACTTTTCGGCCTATGGAATGTTATCAGGATGGAGCACCCATGGTCGTCTTTCATGTCCGTATTGTATGGACCGTACTCAGGCTTTTCGTTTGAAACACGGAGGCAAACCGTGCTTCTTCGATTGTCATCGACAATTTTTAATATAAGTACCATAAAATGGTACTTGGAAAAAATATTTAAGTTTAGTACTAAATAATATATTTTTAACAGGTACAGAGGGGTGAGGATGCAAACATGGTGACCGTCTTCTTGGCCACCCATCGCAAGGACGGAAATCTTATTGATGAGAGGGCCTCGTAGACCTATGTAAGTATTACTTTACTTTGTGTTAATTTTAATATAACTTAGATAATTATCGAGTTTCCAAACCTTTCTAGGCCGAGTATCTTAGGCTGCGTGAGCGGGCGACTGCTAGTGCACCTACACCTGGAGAGGCTGGTACTTCGTCGCAGCCCGCTCCAGCTCCGTCGGCAGACGACCTGTGGGTGACCGCAGCTGGTGGTCTCCAGAGGGGCACGTACTATGGTACGGGCTCCTATGGCACCTTGTTTACGACGCAGTCATCTAGGGCCTCCCCGACAGCTGCACATTCCACACAGCCCTCGCAGTCGTCGGCCAGAGTCCAAGAGGCCGTCCAGGAGGCCGTCCAGGAGGCCGTTGACCGTCAGAGCATCTCTCTGTGACGAGTTGCTACGAAGGATGGAGGAGCACCCCCGGTCCCATCCGTAGGCGGACGATTCGACGCTCATCGCACGATTCGATATACTCGACCGCAGCATGACAGAACTCCAGGATTTGACAAATAATATTAGAGCCTTGACAGACCGCAACATCATGGAGCTGCATGCATCACAACTATCGATGGGTGAGAGGTTGACAATGATGCAGGATTCAATGGTTCATAGCAGTACAAGGCTGTTATCTACCATGGATTCTTACAACCAGCGACTCACAGACTTGGAGCGGGCACGGCCTCCTGGTGCGCCTATATCGACACAAACTTTACCGATGTCACTGCCTTCTCCATCGACATCGGTGTCGATTCCACGGGACAAGTATGAGCAGTTTTTATCCTTCAGGCGCGCCGGTGGTCAGCCTTCTGCAGATCCGCAGTAGTATAGCTAGTTGCTGGATATTTATATTTTTTTATTATTTAGGATGCGATTGTATGGATATAAATTTGCCATATTCTTTACGATAAGATTTGCTGGATGCTTTCTTTTCTTCAAATTTTATTATATTATTCATATTAAATATGTTATTTTACCGGTGTTGAGTGTTCAGTGCCTATTTTTCCCTATTTTTTTCCAGTTCAATGATACAAGTTGCAATATAATACACAGTCCCTGTACAAACTCAAACACATAGAATTATAATACACACTCTCCCTATATTTGAGCATATTAAGACCAACACACAACACAGATAGTACTGTCTTAATTCAATGATATTCACACAGTTCCTAATATATTTTGGTTTACAACTGATGACTGATACTTCGCTTGTATTTACCCAGTGCACTAGAATTTTCCTCCTTGTTGCTGCTACCGTGTCCCTTATTCAATTATTTCTACTACCATCATATACCTGATAATGAACCCAATGGGGTTGGCAAACCCAAAAATGCAATTCAGTATTTTTTTTTGTAAAATTAGTGACGTTTTTAGCGACGTTTAGCGACGTTCATATACGTCGCTAACTACGTCCCTAATTAGTGATGTTGTTACACGTCGCTAATGACGTCGCTAACGAAGTCGCTAAAATTGTGTTGTACGTCGCAAACTGCTGACATGGCAGTATTGCTAGGTCATTAAAGACGTCGGTGTAACGTCGCTATATAAGTCGCTAATTAGCGACGTTTAGCGACTTTAATAAATATCGCTAATTAGTGACGCTGTGTCGCTAAACGTCGCTAAATTTAGCTACACATTAAAGTCGCTAAAAAATGTCGGCATAGCGACGTTTAGCAACATTTTTTGTTTTAGCGACTTACTTTTTTCCGACTTCTTTAAAACGTCGCTAATTACGTCGCTAAACTTACTTAGTGACATTTTTTGGTCATTTAGCGACGTTTGTAGACGTCGCTAATTTGACTTTTTCTGGTAGTGAATCTCGTTCAGTACGAAAATTCTCTTCGTGCGTGCTAAGATGTGGAGTTCACTCTGGAGCCTTGGAACGCCGCGTCCGAAACTGAAGCACATATACAAGACATAATGTTAGAACATCGTCTATGTATCATTCCATAATTATAGCCACTTGGCACGCTTTTATCATTTCAGACTTCGAGAGAGACATGAGCAACTTGTAATCTCGGCCTAGCACCGCTTGTAATACTTATAAAATATCAATAAAGTGCTTGCTTTACTTTTATACTTGTGTTATTCAATACTTTTACTATTGACGACTCTGTGAACTTATTACCAACCGCCTGTTCGGATCATGGCCTTGCATGGGCGCAACTTGTGCTCGTGCTACATCACGTCCAGATGGGAAAGATCATCCTGCGGGAGCGCTGGCATGAAGATTCGTGCCTAGCGGGAACGGTCGATTACCTGCGGGAGATCGGGGCATGACATATTGGTATCAGAGCATGGCTTTACGCCTTTGGACTTCTTATCGATTTTCTCAATTTTGAAAGCTCGTTCATGGGTTATGTATATATGCTCTCTCTCAATGTTCCAACGAAATATTCTATACAATGAGTCTAAATAATTTAAAAATTGTATATAAATAATATAATTGTTTGTACTGGATAGTTATGCAAAGACCCTCGTTTTAACCTGTGTTAGGCTTTGTGGGAATAGACCAATGCTAGAATTTACAAGTTATGTACGAACCCGAATACCTATATGTCATTATCTAGCTGGTTAGTGTGCAAAATAGAATATCGTTCGGACGGTTAGCTATGCACACAATTTTTTGGCTAAGTTGTGTTAAGTATCGCGTGCCAAGACCCTTTTTGGTGCAAGCTAGTTATAAGCAAGATTAGGATATCATTCAGGAAAAGATAAGTCAGACTTAGAATAACAACCGATTGAAATATTATCAGTTTATCGCTAAGTTGAATATAGAGATCGTGCTTGAATTTTGAGAAATAGCTCGGACGGTATTTCGTGTCGGCAGATACAAATCAGATATGGTTTACTTGGATGACTATCAACATAATATATACGAGACTAAGATTTATCAGGCAGTGCTTAGGTGTCCTGTAAGAGTTCTAAGGAACAACTTGGTGAATATGCTAGCGAGTGATATGAAATCGATTAAGGATGTAATTGGGTGACTCGATTCCTGAGTGGTGTATGGATTATTTTAAAAATGTTCAAGCAAATTCATAGGTCTCGTGTGATAGTTGGTTTGAACGATTGAGTATGTATTGAATAAGTGATAATGCTTATATCGAATAGGGATTCAAGGTAATGAAATTGATAACTTGGTCAAAGAAACTTGATAGAAACTTGATGAATTATGAGAGCGATTTCAAAATTGAATCAAACGGATTAAAATTTGAGTAGAATATCGCTCGATAGAAGTTAGCCTGAGAAAGGAAAATTGTGGTTCGATAAAAGAGGTAAGCGATAACGGATTTGATATAAAGTTTGGAAGAATAATCTTGAATCTAATTCGAAAGATAACTCTCGACAATCAGTCCCAGCGAGAACGATTATCCTGCGGGAGCACCGACGTGGTAATTTTATGTCCGACAGGGATAACTGAACTTACGGGAATATGCTCGATGATTATTCAAACGAACTAGATGAAATTGAATGTATTAAAAGTGGATAGACTTTGGCTTGAGTATTGAACTTAGTTGCTTGAGGAATGCTAGAAGTAAGACTATGGATTTATCAAACGTTAACATTAAAGTTGGAGAAATTGGCTAGACGAATTATGACCATGGCATGAATGGATAAGACTTGAAGGATTATGTATATAACTTGGATGTAGCAAAGTATAATGATAAGGTATCTCGATGGTTTTGATGATAACTATAATGTTCAACGTTCTTGTCTTGTGCAAGCATAACTCTATAATCGTACATGCGTCACTGTTACGACCCACATCCGGTGTAAGGGTACAAGTCGAAAACAACGTCCAGCCTACGCCACAGAATCGACAGTAAAACGCTATCTGGATAATCTATCTAGCAATATAATGAAACACCAACAATGATAATATACTCAATCACAGAACTAAGATAAAAATGAGCACGAATCAGATAAAGAATAGAATAGTCATAATATAACTCATGAGTCTAAAATAATACATCAATGAGTCTGAAAGAAATAACAAAATAAGCTGGAGACAAATCCAGTACAAAGAATACTAAGAAGCTACTACTCCCTGGTCAACTGTCTCATTTGGGATAAGTCCCTCCTGAGCCAGGGTCTTAGACTCTAAACCCACAACATCCTGAGGTCCATAATAGGTAGGGTACCACTCAATGTCATATGGAAAAATATATCCAGTTAGAAAAGGAGCAGAGTGCATCTCTAACATCAGTTCTAATCAATAATAAAAATTATGTAACAGTAAATAGATGTGAATATACAAGATGCACAATATATACGAGAGATACATACAATAAGGAAATACTGAAATAAATACAATAATGAATAATATGCCAATGAACAAGAATACTAATGACTAAGTGTGTGAGTACTAGCTTTAACATGTGATCGGCTTGGGAATATGATACAATATATAGTGCCTGGCTAATCATACACGGTGTATGTTCAACACTATTCAATAATAGTACTTGATACAATATGGGTATTGATCACATATCTATACTAAAGTACTTCCCACCCTCGACTGATATAATAGATCCAACCACGGTATGCAATGGCACGAGATTCCCCAAGAAGATAGCTAGTCTTCCTGAGAATCAGTGTCTGTATATGTATAAGATAATAAATGAAACAATACTTGCACCATATACACCATATACCAAGGAATAACATCTCATGATGAGATCCGGATATACCAATCCGTGTAACCATAGTGTCAAGAGAACATGGATATCTACACTAGATACAATGAACATAGAGGATATCATAAATGAGAAACTATCAGAGAATGTATTTTCCTGAAGTCTAAAGAATAGTCTCACAGATGTCTGACACGGTGCCTCGAAGACCTAGATATGGAATACAACATTAATACAAGGTTCCGAAAAGAGAATAAGTTAAAATAGTTAATTTCTAGGTCAACAAGCCAATCCTAAGTCAAAAGTCAACTATGGTCAACTATGGTCAACTATCTATTTCTAGGTTGCATAAGCCTAACACAAAAATATTGGATCAAGATACTAAAGTCTAAGCCATAAAAATCATATCTTAAATATTAGGATACCGTATCTCCGGATACGTGAATCCAAGGTGAATATATATATATATATCAAACAATTAATTATTAATAATATAGAATCATAATTACAACATTAAATAGGTACCGTGGATTTGAACCAACTTAACAATAATTCACAAACTTGATACCTAAATCCAATATCTTGGTATCCCCAATTACCTTGGTCTCCTTAAGGTAATACCCAATACATTGTTATATTAACTACCCGTATATATATATATATATATATATATATATATATATATATATATATATATATATATATATATATATATATATATATATATATATAATACATATACTAAATATTATACATATACTATAATAAGCAATTAAGAATACATTTACATCTATATTAAACACCAATATATATATATATATATATAAGTATCTAAGACACAAGAAGCATAATTATATATACCATAATATATATATAAATATCTATATATATATCTATAAATAAATTCTCCATGATTTAAGAATACAAGAAATAGATCTACATATAATTTGCATAAACATATGGATAGTATCATACCGTATCCCACTAGATCTAGGATACACATGTGACACGAATCCACCACACATCCAAATATATCTCGAAGGACACGAACAAGTCACATATATTATTTATGAATAATACGAAGAGTCAAATATAGATCTACGTGTCCGTGTTAAAATATGACATGTATAAAGTCCCGTGTCGGAGAAAAAATTCCCAAATCAACACGTATCACCAAATTATTGGGATATAACCTACACGTACCCAATTGTGGATATGACACTAGCTCCAAACACACAAGCATATGTCAAATTGATCTATAGGATCAATTGACACACTCAACAATTGTCAATATCAGAATTCTCCCAAAATTGACACAAAAGGCACCATAATTTTCTTAATAGGCCTCATATGAACACAAAACCAAATCCTATGGGTAGACTATGCATATGGGTTAATTTTTTATGGTTAAATATCAGATTTAGAACCTAAATTAAAGATAAAAAATTGAATATACCTATTGGGAGATGAATTCCCAATGCAACCTCCAAATGAGATAAAATTGGCTCCAACTTGTAGATCCTTGCTCCTCTTTATAGATTCTTGCTTCCTCCTTCTAGATCCTTACTTCTCAAGTCTCTAATGGTGATTTGGAAAGGAATTGGAATGAAATTTGGTAGGAAAATAAAATGGAAATGAAGAAATTTGGTTGAGAGAAATTCTAGATCTAGTTTTGGAATGAAAAGAGGAGAGAGAATTTTCTCTCTTCTTTTAAATAGGCCGGCCCCTATTTCCTCTCTCTCAAGCTACTATGTAATGTCCATTATACCCCTTGGGACCTCTCATGAAGAAATAATTAAGAAATAAAGATTCTAGTCTAATGGTTTAATTAATTTAATCCATCTCCTTAACAATGAGCCTTCTAATTGGGCTAAATTTCTAACTAATTAATTCATGTTGGTTCATGGGTCTAAACTAACTAGTTAGGTCCACTAACATAATTCTAAATTAAATAACTAACATCTAACAATAATTAAATAATATCACAAATAATTATTTATCATGCACAATATTTAATTAAATATAAAATTACTAAAATACCCTTTCCTAGAAAATGTGCTAATGACAAGTATACCCTCCTTAAAATAATTTTGTTCTCAAAATTCAAAGACAAAAACTACCCCCAAAAATTACAGAACAGAACTAAAGAATCATAACTAACTATGGAAGAACAAAACAATGAACAGAACATAACTAGGAAATAACATACCTCAAGGCACAAACAAATATGGATAACGCTCTCGTATTTCATCCTCTCTCTCCCAGTTAGACTACCCCGGAGAGTGATGCCTCCATGCGATGCACACCAAAGGAATAGTATGGTTCCTTAGCACCTTCTCTCTCCGATCCATAATCTTAACTGGCTGTTCTGAGCTATGAGTAGGGCCTACCTCTATCTCCGAGTAATCCAACACATGACTAGGATCTGCCACGTATCATCTCAACTGTGATACGTAAAACATGTTGTGCACTCCCTCCAATGCAGGTGGCAAGTCTAGTCTATAAGCAACTGTACCTACCCTATCTAGGATAGTGAAAGGTCCGATGAATCACGGACTAAGCTTCTCGCCTCCACCGAAGTGAATCGTGCCTCGTATTGAAGAAATTCTCAGAAACATCAAACCACCCACCTAGAATAAAATACTACCTTAAGAACTTAATCTATAACAAACAATAAAAAACAAACACAAAACAAAAATCTAAACTATACCTCAAACTCCAAAGGTCTCCGGTGGCTATCGGCCCAAAGCCACTGTCTGTCCTGCGCCACTCGAAGTCTGTCTCTGATCAACTGAACCTTCTCTGCTGTATCCACAACCATCTTTGGCCCAAGCAAAATTCTGTCTCCAACATCGTCCCAAGACAAGGGAGTACGACACCTTCGACCGTACAGAGCTTCAAAATGTGACATCTCTATACTAGCCTGGTAACTATTATTGTAAGCAAACTCTACCAAATAGAGATAGTCCTCCCAAGAACCTCCCAAATCTAGTACACAAGTGCGCAACATATCCTCGAGAGTCTGAATAGTCCTCTCTGACTACACATCTGTCTGGGGATGATATGTAGTACTGAACTTGAGCTGAGTGCCCAAACTCTCCTGCAAACTTTTTCAGAAATAAAAAATAAAATGACTATCCTGATGCGAGACTATGCTGACGGGAACTCCATGTATCCTAACAATCTGCCTCACATACATCTCTGTCAGCTTCTCCGTAGACAAACCCACCTTGAAAGGCAAAAAGTGGGCTGACTTGGTCAACCTATCAACGATGACCCAAATTGTGTCTTTTCCTCCTGGAGATCGTGCAAGTCCAGACACAAAATCCATAGTAATATGCTCCCACTTCCAATTTGAAATGGGTAATGGCTGAAGTAAACCTCCTGGCCTCTGCCTCTCGGCTTTCACCTGCTGGCACACTAAGCATCTGGATACAAACTTCCGATATATCTTGTTAGCACCTGGATGCATAGAATACTGAGAGCGATGCACTTCCTGCAATACCTCCTCACGTAGCTCCCCACTAGGCACACATAATCTAACTCCATGCCTCAAAGATCCATCCTCAGTAATGGTGAAATCATCCTCCAATCCTACTCTCACATGAGCTCTGATATTCTGCAGAGATGCATCCTCATACTGTGCTGCCTTGATCCTGCCCATCAAATCTGAATGTATCTGTAATTCCCATATCTGTAAAGCAAAACTAGGAATTATTACCTCGATTCCCAAGCTCTCAAAGTCCTCTAACAAATATCAATCTTGCGTCAAGAACCTAGCTACCGGATACCTGCTTAAAGTATCGACAACTACATTAGCTTTTCCAGGATGATATTGCAAAGAGATATCAAAATCTTTTATCAGTTCCAACCACCGATGCTGCCTCATGTTCAACTCCTTCTGCGTGAAAACGTACTTCAAGCTTTTATGGTCTGTGAAGATCTTCACACGCTCTCCGTACAAATAATGTTTCCACAACTTTAGAGCGAAGATGACTGCTTCCAACTCCAAATTATGGGTATGTTAGTTCTTCTCATGAGGACATAATTGTCTCGATGCATAGGCAATCACTTTTCCATTCTGCTGAAGAACACAACCCAAACCTTTTCTCGATGCATCACTATAAATAGTGAAACCTCCAAACCATAGGAGCAGACATCAACCTCTTCTTCAACTCCTCAAAAGCAACCTGGCAATCGTCCATCCAAACAAACTTTACATCCTTCCTTGTGAGTCTAGTCATCAGCTCGACAATCCTCAAAAAATCTTGTACAAACTTTCTGTAGTAGCCTGCCAATCCCAAGAAACTCCTGATCTCTGCTATTGAACTCGGGGTCTTCCAAGATTTCACTACTGCGATCTCCTTCGGATCCGCTGAAATACCATCACCAGTCACAACATGCCCCAAGAATTTTATCTTGTCCAAAAAAAACTCATACTTGGACAACTTTCTATACAACTTCTCCTTCCTCAGCACATCCAACAGAATCCTCAAATGCTCTTCATGCTCCTCCGATGTCCTCAAGTATATGAGTATGTCGTTGATGAACACCACCATGAACTTGTCAAGGTACTGATGGAACACCTTGTTTATCAAGTTCATAAATACCTTCAGTATATTAGTCAAACCAAACGGCATCACCATAAACTCATACTAACCATACCGAGTTCTAAAATTAGTTTTCGGTATGTCCACCTGCTTCACCTTCACCTGATGGTAGCCTGATCTCAAATCTATCTTAGAAAACACCTTCACATCACTCAACTGATCAAACAGATCATCAATCCGTGGTAAAGGATACTTATTCTTGATAGTGAGATTATTCAAAATCCTATAATCAATGCACACGTACAAACAATATCGGGGCTCCCCACGGTAAAGAACTCGATCTAATTAATCCTTTATCCTGTAATTTGTCCACCTGCTTCTTCAGCTCGACCATCTCGTTGTTGTTTACTCTATAGATATGTTGTGAAATTGGTTCTGCACCTGGCACCAAGTCTATAAAAAATTTAACATCTCGATCTGGCGGCAAACTTGGCAATTTCTCAGAAAACACATCCAAGAACTCTACTATCAATGGATGCGATAACTCCTTGTCTTCCACCATAGCTCCATAAATAATGCCCTCTTCTTGCTCTGTAGCTCCTCTAGCAAACTTGAACTCTGGCTCTCCTGGCAAACCAAATAAAACTCTACCTCCTCTACAATCTATGCTAATACGGTGCCTACTCAACCAATCCATCCCAAGTACAATGTCGTAGTTTGAAAGTAGCATTACAAGTAGACACGTACTCAACTCCCGGCCTCCCAGAGTAACTTTTCGATCCATGCAAATATTATTAACCAGGATAATGCCTCCCCCGGTCATGATCTTGCAAGTCCTAATCAAAGACTCAGCTACCAAATCATGCTTCAGAGCAAAAGAAACAGATACAAAACTATGGAAAGCACCACTAACAAAATAAAGCTAAAACTGGAATGGAATCAAGAAGAATAGAACCTGCGATGATATCTCCGGTGGGTTCATCCTCCTCGACGGTCATAGCAAATGCTCGCCCCTGACGTGTACCTTCCTGCTGCTGATGCCGAACAAAATGCTGTTGCTGTGTCAGAAGCGGTCCCCTCGGCTGTGCTGCAGGTGGTCTCATCTGTACCCTCGGAGCTGAAGCTGGTCCCTGAACTGCACGACGAGGACACTCTCTCGATTTATGCCCTTCAGTACCATAATATAAACAAACTCCCAACCTCCTCCTGTAAACTTTCCAGATGTGGCCGGGCTTCTTGCGGTAGTGGCAAAAAGCTTGCTGTAACTGTCTCTGCTGCTGAGGTGCCTGGTGAAAAGGTGCCTTAGCTGGAGTCTTGTTCTGTTGTGGCTGTTGGAAAGGTCTGAATTAAAAATAAGGAAGTTTGACAGATACTGCACTGTCGTTGGCCCCCAGAAAAGAATTATGGTCTCTCTTGGGCTTCAAACTCAACTCCCGTTCAACCTTACGTGCCTCCATAAGTATCTCCGAGTATGTCTCATAAAAAGACGGAATGAGAATCTTCACTTTAGAGTTTAGACCCTCACGAAAATGAATAGCTCAAACCTCCGTCTCTCTCACCAGATACTCTGTAAATTATCTTATCCTGCTGAACTCCGCAGCGTACTCCTCCACAGACATGCTCCCCTGAATGAGACTCTCGAATTGCCTCCCCAAGTCTAGCCTGTCTGCCCGAGCAAAAAACTTCTTCTTGAAGAGTTTCTTGAATACCTCCCAAGACAATCCTGCGTCGACCAGAATTGACTCATTCCTGAACCAAGTACGAGTGACATCGAATAACTGAAGTCTACCCAGTCCCAAAATACCGAGGGACTAGACACGTGGCAATGGCCAGCAGTACACAACGATGGACAAATCCAATTTAATGGATCCATCGGGACGCACTTAAGCTGTAATACAACAATAAATAGGTCCAATGATATAAGTCACAGTCTTATTCTAATCTCATCCACAATAGATAATCACAGATCAAATGCCAGAATAATACAAATAATAACAAACTAACATATCTCAATAAAAGTGTCTCAGAGAACAATCCGAGAACAAGTCTGATACATCAATGCAATATACTGGAAGTAAAGTAAATAGAAACAAAAATAAATGAGTATCTCTAGCCAATACTCAGGAGAAGTCCTCTGGTACGATCTCGTCCTCTGGTTCTGGTTCTGCTCTAATGTAGGCACCTGCTTCTGCTAATGCTAATACTCCGGTCCCGTATACCTCGGGATAGATCTCGTCAGCTAATCCTGGGAACATAATCCGGATCCAGGTCCTCAGGGGACATAGCAAGGTACAAAATAACTCAAGCCAACATAAATATAGTGAAATAGTAAATAAAATAAATAGGGTAAATATGTAACCATCTATGTGAAATGCAAGTTGAGAGCATCACTAAAACTCAGGCTGAGACCACTACAAGCTCTGTGTCTGGGAGCCGGTAGCAGTGTTACTATGTATTTTACTATGTAGTTTACTATATATTATATATGAAATTAGCCTGTAGCCTGTGTGTCTCTCCCCACCCCATGTAATCACACGTCTCATGTCTACGATGCCTCATGTCCATGTCACGTAAGATCATATCTAATGCAGCAAGTCATCTAATGTCTATGCCATAAAACCTGTATCCTACACAGAATCACCATGAATATCTCAGGAAGATTTCGTCTCATGAATAGTGTCAAGTGTCCTGGGTTATGATGTACTTGATAAGACAAGTACGAGAAGTATAGGGTCTCGGTATCCATGTCTATGTGACGTTACACAACTCCGCGTACGGTGTTGTAGAAGCATGAAAAATACGCTGGCAAAAGCTACGTGGCGTATTGATACAGAGCAGCGCAAACAAAGGCCTTCAGTGCCATCAGGCATAAGAGCTCAAGGGTACAGCGCGTCCAAAACTGCTTCGGCGTAGACGGGACCCCCCCATCGCCTCCAGGGCATAAAAACTCAGCCGCTCTCAAAGCAGCGTTAAAATAGCGTACGAGGAACGCTTTGTCTTCCCCGAAATGAACCTGTCAAGTCACGCAGTGAACCTGGCCTCTGACTCCTGACAAAAAGTGCTGCACGGCGACCCAGACGACGGCTGGAAACAGGCACAGACCCCTCGGGACGCACACCACAGTATGATGGCGGATCCCGGCATTTAATGCAGAGGATTGGGTTAAGATACCACCGAACCGTCGTTTACTGACGTCCCCTCAGCATAAACCGCTCTTTTTCGCACAGAGGGATACGCTGCATTATTTTACACAGGCAGGCATAAGCCGGTTTACGCTCCGCAGTAGACAAACCGCCTGCCATGTCAAAAGCTGCACATCGTACGGGGCTCGAGGCACTTCTCTACGTCTAATTGCACGGAGCGGTGACAGGTTCAGTCAAGGCACGTCTCTGCAACGGATGCACAGAAGGGCTGCAGACCTTCGAAACACGTCTTCGCATTTAATGCACAGGATGATGGCAAATCTCTGTAGAAGATTTGATTACATCTTCGAAAGCCGTGATTCTGGCTAAGACGTCCCCGTCAGCACTCGGGCACGGTACGCAGCGGCTTCTACGCCCATTCAAGACCTGTGCCCCTTCTGCTCTCAACGCCTATCCGGCTTCAACGCCTGTCCGGCTCCTACGCCTATCCGGCTTCAATGCCTCTCCGACTCCTACGCCTATCCGGCTTTAACGCCTCTCCGGCTCCTACGCCTACCCGGCTTCAACGCCTCTCCGGCTTCTATGCCTATCCGGCTTCAACGCCTATCCGGCTTCTACGCCTATCCGGCTTCTACGCCTATTCGGCTTCTATGCCTATCTGGCCTCTGTGCCAGGGTGACAGTCATTTGGCTTCTACGCCAACCGTTTCTACACACAGGATACCTACCTGCGTGGCTCTTACGCCGTGATCTTCGTAGCAATAGTACGCATTGTGTTCCCTTAGTTGGACCCACGTTATACTCTCATTCAAAAGATCATCCATACGCAGGCATTGGTTACTTTAATCGTTGTGTAAAAGGGTGTTGTACTTCCCACTCCTCGGTTTTTACACCGACGGAGTGGTCACTGTCACCAAAACTCTATAAATAGAGACCCCTATCAATAGGGAAAGAGGAGGGCAAAAAAAGAATTATCATACAGGAGAGAATTATCGTCCAAGGAGAGAGAGAGAGAAAGGGAGGGAGAGAGAGAGAGAGAGAGAGAGCCCGGAGAGCAGGCAAAGGGCAGGGATCGACGACCTTGGCCTCGTGCGTCCAACCTCTTCTGCAACCTTCGAAGCTGCTACCTGTCTTCCACGGCACTTCTTCAACATCGTGTGGTCCAAGGGCTAAAGTGATCGACCGCAGATCAGACACCTATAGCAATTTATACCCAGATTAAATAAATTGTACTCCCACATCCTCGTATAGGATTATATTGTACAAGTTTGTTTGTAAACAGAAGGGCGCGGGTTTCGCATAAACCCCGTCATTGAAATACAATTTCATTCCTTTCGTTTAATACCACAAACAAGATGGCGACTCTGCTGGGGACATCTTTCTCTTCTGACGAGGAAGTAATTGCTCAACACGATACGGTATCCGTGGGAACCGTGAAGAAGATGCTGGTCGTTCATTTCGACCAGTCAGCCTACGAAGACATGCTTCGAGCCGGGGGTAGCTCTCGCCCTCTCTCCGTCCAGGACAACAGGAAGCTGCGCAATGTGTGGATGCCCAAGACATCCTCTACTATTCCTGTGGACTCTCCGATCTCTCCGGACTCTCCGATCTCTCCGATCTCTCCGGACTCTCCGATCTCTCCGATCTCTCCGATCTCTTTGGCCAACGAGGTTGTAGCGACGCTCCCTCCGTGCCCCGCACGTAAAATTCAGTCTCCCGCTATGCGCGGTACAGACAAAACTTTGGGCGAAGCCTTAGCGCTAACCCCGAAGAATCCACTGCGCTTTACGCGTAGGAAACAGTCTCCCGCTAAGCGCGGTAAAGACAAAACTTTGGGCGAAGCCTCAGCGCTAACCCAAAAGCCTTCACTGCGCTTTACGCGTAGAAATCTGCCTCCCGCTACGCGCGGTACAGACAGAACTTCCGATGGTGCCTCGGCGCCAAGACGGAAGTACAAATCACGCTCCATGCGCAAGACAACATCTGACCTCTACGGAGAACTAGATGAACGCTGTGATCTCCGCAAGTGCAACGACAAGTCTGGGGGTAGTCTCCCTCGACAAAACCGAGCAACATCCAAAGCTGGGGGTAGAATTCTCTCAGAATCTGAAGATGATGCAACGATGACGATCTTCCCAGAAGACCATGGAACTCAAGCATCAAAAAGGGACTTTCTCCTTCAATGAAGATGACATCAGCGGAATCTTCAATACGTTGATAAAGGAAAACAAACTTCAGCTTCCCAATATCAGATACCCTGAGAGGGCTGGCAAAATTGATAACCCAGATTATTGTCTCTTTCATCGGTACATTCATCATCCTACAAAGACATGCTATGTACTAAAAAAGAGAATCCAGGAGTTGATCGATGCCAAGGTCATCACTCTGTATCTGTAAACGATGGTCTGACTATCGATTATCATGTTCATATTACCTCTGATATCGGTTGTCATCTTAACTCAACACCCGTACTTAACTCTAAGTACGCCAGTGGTGTTGAGTCCACAAAAACTGCTACGTCCATATTACCTCTAGCAGGGCTTATCTCAAACCTATTGCTTGCACTTAGGTGTGCAAAAAGTGATGGGTCCACAAAATCAGCCATGTTCATATTACCTCTGAGCTGTAATCCCCAGCTGAGTTTGTTATGTTCATATTACCTCTGAACAAACCATCCTGGTCCGACCATCAATTATCATGTTTATATTACCTCTGATATCGGTTGTCATCTCAACTTAACACCCGTACTTAACTCTAAGTACGCCAGTGGTGTTGAGTCCACAAAAACTGCTACGTCCATATTACCGCTAGCAGGGCTTGTCTAAAACCTATTGCTTGCACTTAGGTGCGCAAAAAGTGATGGGTCCACAAAATCAGCCATGTTTATATTACCTCTGAGCTGTAATCCCCAGCTGAGTTTGTTATGTTCATATTACCTCTGAACAAACCATCCTGGTCCGACCATCGATTATCATGTTCATATTACCTCTGATATCGGTTGTCATCTCAACTTAACACCCGTACTTAACTCTAAGTACGCCAGTGGTGTTGAGTCCATAAAAACTGCTACGTCCATATTACCTCTAGCAGGGCTTGTCTCAAACCTATTGCTTGCACTTAGGTGCACAAAAAGTGATGGGTCCACAAAATCAGCCATGTTCATATTACCTCTGAGCTGTAACCCCCAGCTGAGTTTGTTATGTTCATATTACCTCTGAACAAACCATCCTGGTCCGACCATCGATTATCATGTTCATATTACCTCTGATATCGGTTGTCATCTCAACTTAACACCCGTACTTAACTCTAAGTACGCCAGTGGTGTTGAGTCCACAAAAACTGCTACGTCCATATTACCTCTAGCAGGGCTTGTCTCAAACCTATTGCTTGCACTTAGGTGCACAAAAAGTGATGGGTCCACAAAATCAGCCATGTTCATATTACCTCTGAGCTGTAACCCCCAGCTGAGTTTGTTATGTTCATATTACCTCTGAACAAACCATCCTGGTCCGACCATCGATTATCATGTTCATATTACCTCTGATATCGGTTGTCATCTCAACTTAACACCCGTACTTAACTCTAAGTACGCCAGTGGTGTTGAGTCCACAAAACTGCTACGTCCATATTACCTCTAGCAGGGCTTGTCTCAAACCTATTGCTTGCACTTAGGTACGCAAAAAGTGATGGGTCCACAAAATCAGCCATGTTCATATTACCTCTGAGCTGTAATCCCCAGCTGAGTTTGTTATGTTCATATTACCTCTGAACAAACCATCCTGGTCCGACCATCGATTATCATGTTCATATTACCTCTGATATCGGTTGTCATCTCAACTCAACACCCGTACTTAACTCTAAGTACGCCAGTGGTATTGAGTCCACAAAAACTGCTACGTCCATATTACCTCTAGCAGGACTTGTCTCAAACCTATTGCTTGCACTTAGGTGCACAAAGAGTGATGGGTCCACAAAATCAGCCATGTTCATATTACCTCTGAGCTGTAATCCCCGGCTGAGTTTGTTATGTTCATATTACCTCTGAACAAACCATCCTGGTCCGACCATCGATTATCATGTTCATATTACCTCTGATATCGGTTGTCATCTCAACTCAACACCCGTACTTAACTCTAAGTACGCCAGTGGTGTTGAGTCCATAAAAACTGCTACGTCCATATTACCTCTAGCAGGGCTTGTCTCAAACCTATTGCTTGCACTTAGGTGCACAAAGAGTGATGGGTCCACAAAATCAGCCATGTTCATATTACCTCTGAGTTGTAATCCCCAGCTGAGTTTGTTATGTTCATATTACCTCTGAACAAATCATCCTGGTCCGACCATCGATTATCATGTTCATATTACCTCTGATATCGGTTGTCATCTCAACTCAACACCCGTACTTAACTCTAAGTACGCCAGTGGTGTTGAGTCCACAAAAACTGCTACGTCCATATTACCTCTAGCAGGGCTTGTCTCAAACCTATTGCTTGCACTTAGGTGCACAAAAAGTGATGGGTCCACAAAATCAGCCATGTTCATATTACCTCTGAGCTGTAATCCCCAGCTGAGTTTGTTATGTTCATATTACCTCTGAACAAACCATCCTGGTTCGACCATCGATTATCATGTTCATATTACCTCTGATATCGGTTGTCATCTCAACTCAACACCCGTACTTAACTCTAAGTACGCCAGTGGTGTTGAGTCCCCAAAAAACTGCTACGTCCATATTACCTCTAGCAGGGCTTGTCTCAAACCTATTGCTTGCACTTAGGTGCATAAAAAGTGATGGGTCCACAAAATCACCATGTTCATATTACCTCTGAGCTGTAATCCCCAGCTGAGTTTGTTATGTTCATATTACCTTTGAACAAACCATCCTGGTCCGACCATCGATTATCATGTTCATATTACCTCTGATATCGGTTGTCATCTCAACTCAACACCCGTACTTAACTCTAAGTACGCCAGTGGTGTTGAGTCCACAAAAACTGCTACATCCATATTACCTCTAGCAGGGCTTGTCTCAAACCTATTGCTTGCACTTAGGTGCGCAAAAAGTGATAGGCCCACAAATCAGTCATGTCCATATCACCTCTGAACTGTATTTCCTTGGAGAATCTGCCATGTCCATATCACCTCTGAACAGGCTTTCCAAGATTCTGACCATCGATTATCACCTCTGATATCGATCGTCACTTCAACTTAACACCCGTACTAAATCTAAGTACGCCAGTGGTGTTAGGCCCACAAAATCTGCTACGTCTATATTACCTCTAGCAGGGCTTGTCCTCAAACCTATTACTTGCACCTAGGTGCGCAAAAAGCAATAGGCCCACAAATCAGTCATGTTCATATCACCTCTGAACTATATTTCCTTAGAGAATCTGCCATGTCCATATCACCTCTGAACAGGCTTTCCAAGATTCTGACCATCGATTATCACCTCTGATATCGATCGTCACTTCAACCAACACCCGTACTTAACTCTAAGTACGCCAGTGGTGTTAGGTCCACAAAATCTGCTACATCCATATTACCTCTAGCAGGGCTTGTCCTCAAACCTATTACTTGCACCTAGGTGCTTAAAAAGCAATAGGCCCACAAATCAGTCATGTCCATATCACCTCTGAACTGTATTTCCTTGGAGAATCTGCCATGTCCATATCACCTCTGAACAGGCTTTCCAAGATTCTGACCATCGATTATCACCTCTGATATCGATCGTCACTTCAACTAACACCCGTACTAAATCTAAGTACGCCAGTGGTGTTAGGTCCACAAAATCTGCTACGTCCATATTACCTCTAGCAGGGCTTGTCCTCAAACCCATTGCTTGCACCTAGGTGCACAACAAGTGATGGGTCCACAAAATCAGCCATGTTCATATTACCTCTGAGCTGTAATCCCCAGCTGAGTTTGTTATGTTCATATTACCTCTGAACAAACCATCCTGGTCTGACTATCGATTATCATGTTCATATTACCTCTGATATCGATTATCATCTCAACTTAACACTCGTACTTAACTCTAAGTACGCCTGTGGTGTTGAGTCCACAAAAACTGCTACATCCATATTACCTCTAGCAAGGCTTGTCTCAAACCTATTGCTTACACTTAGGTGCGCAAAAAGTGATGGGTCCACAAAATCAGCCATGTTCATATTACCTCTGAGCTGTAATCCCCAGCTGAGTTTGTTATGTTCATATTACCTCTGAACAAACCATCCTGGTCCGACCATCGATTATCATGTTCATATTACCTCTGATATCGGTTGTAATCTCAACTTAACACCCGTACTAAATCTAAGTACGCCAGTGGTGTTAGGTCCACAAAATCTGCTACGTCCATATTACCTCTAGCAGGGCTTGTCCTCAAACCTATTACTTGCACCTAGGTGTGCAAAAAGCAAAGGGCCCACAAATCAGTCATGTCCATATCACCTCTGAACTGTATTTCCTTGGAGAATCTGCCATGTCCATATCACCTCTGAACAGGCTTTCCAAAATTCTGACCATCGATTATCACCTCTGATATCGATCGTCACTTCAACTTAACACCCGTACTAAATCTAAGTATGCCAGTGGTGTTAGGTCCACAAAATCTGCTACGTCCATATTACCTCTAGCAGGGCTTGTCCTCAAACCTATTTACTTGCACCTAGGTGCGCAACAAGTAATAGGCCCACAAAACAGCTATGTCTATATTACCTCTGAGCTGTAAACTCTAGTAAAGCCTATCACGTCTATCTCACCTCTGATAGTACTTTACCTACAAAACTTGGCCAAAGCACGTTCTATCATGTCCGTATGACCTCTGGATAGACGTGCCCTGCTGAAGTTTACCGAGAGTTTATCACGTCCATACTACCTCTGATACCACTCTCGCCCTAACCAAGTCTCGCATTAATAGTCGAATATGATTGGGTGCTACGTCAAACCACTACCCTCGAAAGACGGACAGTCAGCGAATTCGAAAAATTCTTCGCGCAAGACAGTTCAGCAGTTCTACGCTAAAGGAGCTTTCTACGCTCGACAGCAACAGATCTACGATTTTACGCTCGCAAGCTACAAGTCTATGGTTTTTCTCGCCCGGATACCTTTGTGCTCGGTAGCTTTTACGATCGAGAGGCGACAAACCTACGGTTTTACGCTCAGCAGATACCAAATCGATGATGTCACGCTCGGTGGCGCTCAGTTACGCTCAGAAGCAACAGATCCGCAGAACTTCACGCTCGAAGAAATTCTCTTTTCAGGAGCTACAGATCCACAAGTCCTACGCTAAAGGAGCTTTCTACACTCAACAGCAATGATTCTACGGCTTTTACGTTCAAGCAGCTA
Organism: Iris macrosiphon; assembly: GCA_036927795.1. NCBI lineage: Eukaryota > Viridiplantae > Streptophyta > Magnoliopsida > Asparagales > Iridaceae > Iris > Iris macrosiphon. Next base: position 45,256,646 of record JAYESA010000018.1, read on the forward strand.
TAAGTCTATGGTTTTTCTCGCCCGGATGCCTTTGTGCTCGGTAGCTTTTACGCTCGAGAGGCGACAAACCTACGACTTCACGCTCAGGAACCACAAGTCTACGACTTCGCGCTCAACGGTGTTTTACGCCCAGACGCTACAGGCTGAGGATTTCACACTCCGCGACCTTCCCCAATAAATCTGCCATAAAGGCCGCACCGACCATTTCAACGCTCCATTCAGAAATGTTTTGAGTCACGAGGGGCCATTCATGCTTCATTCAAAGCGTTTCAAATTCCAAGGAATCTAAAAGCTTTGAAGGGGGTCTTGTAGAAACATAAAAAATACGCTGGCAAAAGCTACGCGGCGTATTAATACAGAGCAGCGCAAACAAAGGCCGTCAGTGCCATCAGGCGTAAGAGCTCAAGGGTGTAGCGCGTCCAAAACCGCTTTGGCGTAGACGGGACCCCCCCCATCGCCTCCAGGGCATAAAAACTCAGCCGCTCTCAAAGCAGCGTTAAAATAGCGTACGAGGAACGCTTCGTCTTCCCCGAAATGAACCTGTCAAGTCACGCAGTGAACCTGGCCTCTGACTCCTGACAAAAAGTGCTGCACGACGACCCAGACGACGGCTGGAAACAGGCACAGACCCCTCGGGACGCACACCACAGTATGATGGCGGATCCCGGTATTTAATGCAGAGGATTGGGTTAAGATACCACCGAACCGTCGTTTACTGACGTCCCCTCAGCATAAATCGCACTTTTTCGCAGAGAGGGATATGCTGCATTGTTTTACACAGGCAGGCATAAGCCGGTTTATGCTCCGCAGTAGACAAACCGCCTGCCACGTCAAAAGCTGCACATCGTATGGGGCTCGAGGCACGTCTCTACGTCTAATTGCACGGAGCGGTGACAGGTTCAGTCAAGGCACGTCTCTGCAACGGATGCACAGAAGGGCTGCAGACCTTCGAAACACGTCTTCGCATTTAATGCACAGGATGATGGCAAATCTCTGTAGAAGATTTGATTACATCTTCGAAAGCCGTGATTCCGGCTAAGACGTCCCCGTCAGCACTCGGGCACGGTACGCAGCGGCTTTTACGCCCATTCAAGACCTATGCCCCTTCGGCTCTCAACGCCTATCCGGCTTCAACGCCTGTCCGGCTCCTACGCCTATCCGGCTTCAACGCCTCTCCGGCTCCTACGCCTATCCGGCTTCAACGCCTCTCCGGCTCCTACGCCTCTCTGGCTTCTATGCCTATCCGGCTTCAACGCCTATCCGGCTTCTACGCCTATCCGGCTTCTACGCCTATTCGGCTTTTATGCCTATCTGGCCTCTGTGCCAGGGTGACAGTCATTTGGCTTCTACGCTAACCGTTTCTACACACGGGATACCTACCTGCGTGGCTCTTACGCCGTAATCTTCGTAGCAATAGTACGCGTTGTGTTCCCTTAGTTGGACCCGCGTTATACGCTCATTCAAAAGATCATCCATACGCAGGCATTGGTTACTTTAACCGTTGTGTAAAAGGGTGTTGTACTTCCCACTCCTCGGTTTTTATACCGATGGAGTGATCACTGTCACCAAAACTCTATAAATAGAGACCCCTATCAATGGGGAAAGAGGAGGGCGAAAAAAGAATTATCATCCAGGAGAGAATTATCGTCCAAGGAGAGAGAGAGAGAAAGGGAGAGGGAGAGAGAGAGAGAGAGAGAGAGCCCGGAGAGCAGGCAAAGAGCAGGGATCGACGACCTTGGCCTCGTGCGTCCAACCTCTTCTGCAACCTTCGAAGCTGCTACCTGACTTCCACGGCACTTCTTCAACATCGTGTGGTCCAAGGGCTAAAGTGATCGACCGCAGATCAGACACCTATAGCAATTTATACCCAGATTAAATAAATTGTACTCCCACATCCTCGTATAGGATTATATTGTACAAGTTTGTTTGTAAACAGAAGGGCGCGGGTTTCGCATAAACCCCGTCATTGAAATACAATTTCATTCCTTTCGTTTAATACCACAAACAAGATGGCGACTCTGCTGGGGACATCTTTCTCTTCTGACGAGGAAGTAATTGCTCAACACGATACGGTATCCGTGGGAACCGTGAAGAAGACGCTGGTCGTTCATTTCGACCAGTCAGCCTACGAAGACATGCTTCGAGCCGGGGGTAGCGCTCGCCCTCTCTCCGTCCAGGACAACAGAAAGCTGCGCAATGTGTGGATGCCCAAGACATCCTCTACTATTCCTGTGGACTCTCCGATCTCTCCGGACTCTCCGATCTCTCCGGACTCTCCGATCTCTCCGATCTCTTCGGCCAACGAGGTTGTAGCGACGCTCCCTCCGTGCCCCGCAAGTAAAATTCAGTCTCTCGCTACGCGCGATACAGACAAAACTTCGGGCGAAGCCTTAGCGCTAACCCCGAAGAATCCACTGCGCTTTACGCGTAGGAAACAGTCTCCCGCTACGCGCGGTAAAGACAAAACTTCGGGCGAAGCCTCAGCGCTAACCCAGAAGCCTTCACTGTGCTTTACGCGTAGAAATCTGCCTCCGCTCTGCACGGTACAGACAGAACTTCCGATGGTGCCTCGGCGCCAAGACGGAAGTACAAATCACGCTCCATGCGCAAGACAACATCTGATCTCTACGGAGAACCAGATGAACGCTGTGATCTCCGCAAGTGCAACGACAAGTCTGGGGGTAGTCTCCCTCGACAAAACCGAGCAACATCCAAAGCTGGGGGTAGAATTCTCTCAGAATCTGAAGATGATGCAACGATGACGATCTTCCCAGAAGACCATGGAACTCAAGCATCAAAAAGTGACTTTCTCCTTCAATGAAGATGACATCAATGGAATCTTCAATACGTTGATAAAGGAAAACAAACTTCAGCTTCCCAACATCAGATACCCTGAGAGGGCTGGCAAAATTGATAACCCAGATTATTGTCTCTTTCATCGGTACATTCATTATCCTACAAAGACATGCTATGTACTAAAAAAGAGAATCCAGGAGTTGATCGATGCCAAGGTCATCACTCTGCATCTGTAAACGATGGTCTGACTATCGATTATCATGTTCATATTACCTCTGATATCGGTTGTTATCTCAACTCAACACCCGTACTTAACTCTAAGTATGCCAGTGGTGTTGAGTCCACAAAAACTGCTACGTCCATATTACCTCTAGCAGGGCTTGTCTCAAACCTATTGCTTGCACTTAGGTGCGCAAAAAGTGATGGGTCCACAAAATCAGCCATGTTCATATTACCTCTGAGCTGTAATCCCCAGCTGAGTTTGTTATGTTCATATTACCTCTGAACAAACCATCCTGGTCCGACCATCGATTATCATGTTCATATTACCTCTGATATCGGTTGTCATCTCAACTTAACACCCGTACTTAACTCTAAGTACGCCAGTGGTGTTGAGTCCACAAAAACTGCTACGTCCATATTACCGCTAGCAGGGCTTGTCTCAAACCTATTACTTGTACTTAGGTGCGCAAAAAGTGATGGGTCCACAAAATCAGCCATGTTCATATTATCTCTGAGCTGTAATCCCCAGCTGAGTTTGTTATGTTCATATTACCTCTGAATAAACCATCCTGGTCCGACCATCGATTATCATGTTCATATTACCTCTGATATCGGTTGTCATCTCAACTTAACACCCGTACTTAACTCTAAGTACGCCAGTGGTGTTGAGTCCACAAAAACTGCTACGTCCATATTACCTCTAGCAGGGCTTGTCTCAAACCTATTGTTTGTACTTAGGTGCACAAAAAGTGATGGGTCCACAAAATCAGCCATGTTCATATTACCTCTGAGCTGTAATCCCCAGCTGAGTTTGTTATGTTCATATTACCTCTGAACAAACCATCCTGGTCCGACCATCGATTATCATGTTCATATTACCTCTGATATCGGTTGTCATCTCAACTCAACACCCGTACTTAACTCTAAGTACGCCAGTGGTGTTGAGTCCACAAAAACTGCTACGTCCATATTACCTCTAGCAGGGCTTGTCTCAAACCTATTGCTTGCACTTAGGTGCGCAAAGAGTGATGGGTCCACAAAATCAGCCATGTTCATATTACCTCTGAGCTGTAATCCCCAGCTGAGTTTGTTATGTTCATATTACCTCTGAACAAACCATCCTGGTCCGACCATCGATTATCATGTTCATATTACCTCTGATATCGGTTGTCATCTCAACTTAACACCCGTACTTAACTCTAAGTACGCCAGTGGTGTTGAGTCCACAAAAACTGCTACGTCCATATTACCTCTAGCAGGGCTTGTCTCAAACCTATTGTTTGTACTTAGGTGCACAAAAAGTGATGGGTCCACAAAATCAGCCATGTTCATATTACCTCTGAGCTGTAATCCCCAGCTGAGTTTGTTATGTTCATATTACCTCTGAACAAACCATCCTGGTCCGACCATCGATTATCATGTTCATATTACCTCTGATATCGGTTGTCATCTCAACTCAACACCCGTACTTAACTCTAAGTACGCCAGTGGTGTTGAGTCCACAAAAACTGCTACGTCCATATTACCTCTAGCAGGGCTTGTCTCAAACCTATTGCTTGCACTTAGGTGCGCAAAGAGTGATGGGTCCACAAAATCAGCCATGTTCATATTACCTCTGAGCTGTAATCCCCAGCTGAGTTTGTTATGTTCATATTACCTCTGAACAAACCATCCTGGTCCGACCATCGATTATCATGTTCATATTACCTCTGATATCGGTTGTCATCTCAACTCAACACCCGTACTTAACTCTAAGTACGCCAGTGGTGTTGAGTCCACAAAAAACTGCTACGTCCATATTACCTCTAGCAGGGCTTGTCTCAAACCTATTGCTTGCACTTAGGTGCATAAAAAGTGATGGGTCCACAAAATCACCATGTTCATATTACCTCTGAGCTGTAATCCCCAGCTTAGTTTGTTATGTTCATATTACCTCTGAACAAACCATCCTGGTCCGACCATCGATTATCATATTCATATTACCTCTGATATCGATTGTCATCTCAACTCAACACCCGTACTTAACTCTAAGTACGCCAGTGGTGTTGAGTCCACAAAAACTGCTACGTCCATATTACCTCTAGCAGGGCTTGTCTCAAACCTATTGCTTGCACTTAGGTGCGCAAAGAGTGATGGGTCCACAAAATCAGCCATGTTGATATTACCTCTGAGCTGTAATCCCCAGCTGAGTTTGTTATGTTCATATTACCTCTGAACAAACCATCCTGGTCCGACCATCGATTATCATGTTCATATTACCTCTGATATCGGTTGTCATCTCAACTCAACACCCGTACTTAACTCTAAGTACGCTAGTGGTGTTGAGTCCACAAAAACTGCTACGTCCATATTACCTCTAGCAGGGCTTGTCTCAAACCTATTGCTTGCACTTAGGTGCGCAAAAAGTGATGGGTCCACAAAATCAGCCATGTTCATATTACCTCTGAGCTGTAATCCCCAACTGAGTTTGTTATGTTCATATTACCTCTGAACAAACCATCCTGGTCCGACCATCGATTATCATGTTCATATTACCTCTGATATCGGTTGTCATCTCAACTCAACACCCGTACTTAACTCTAAGTACGCCAGTGGTGTTGAGTCCACAAAAAACTGCTACGTCCATATTACCTCTAGCAGGGCTTGTCTCAAACCTATTGCTTGCACTTAGGTACGCAAAAAGTGATGGGTCCACAAAATCATCCTTGTTCATATTACCTCTGAGCTGTAATCCCCAGCTGAGTTTGTTATGTTCATATTACCTCTGAACAAACCATCCTGGTCCGACCATCGATTATCATGTTCATATTACCGCTGATATCGGTTGTCATCTCAACTCAACACCCGTACTTAACTTTAAGTATGCCAGTGGTGTTGAGTCCACAAAAACTGTTACGTCCATATTACCTCTAGCAGGGCTTGTCTCAAACCTATTGCTTGCACTTAGGTGCGCAAAAAGTGATAGGCCCACAAATCAGTCATGTCCATATCACCTCTGAACTGTATTTCCTTAGAGAATCTGCCATGTCCATATCACCTCTGAACAGGCTTTCCAAGATTCTGACCATCGATTATCACCTCTGATATCGATCGTCACTTCAACTTAACACCCGTACTAAATCTAAGTACGCCAGTGGTGTTAGGCCCACAAAATCTGCTACGTCCATATTACCTCTAGCAGGGCTTTTCCTCAAACCTATTACTTGCACCTAGGTGCGCAAAAAGCAATAGGCCCATAAATCAGTCATGTCCATATCACCTCTGAACTGTATTTCCTTAGAGAATCTGCCATGTCCATATCACCTCTGAACAGGCTTTCCAAGATTCTGACCATCGATTATCACCTCTGATATCGATCGTCACTTCAACCAACACCCGTACTTAACTCTAAGTACGCCAGTGGTGTTAGGTCCACAAAATCTGCTACGTCCATATTACCTCTAGCAGGGCTTGTCCTCAAACCTATCACTTCAACCAACATCCCGTTTGGCGGGGCACACTCAGTTCCGGGGTAAAACAGGGCGTTGATTTTCCTATTTTTGGATCGCGGTTCGCGATCACCACAGGACTTGATGCACCGAGCGAGTTGCACGGGCATCGAGGGGGTCACACAGTCTACGTGTCACAACTGACGGAACCAAAAACGGGTCAACGAGGAGAGAGAACGGGTTACCTGAACAGGGCTCCGTGAAATCTGAATTTTATGTCCGTATGTCTCCTCGACACGAGCTGTGTCCTGTGTCCGGTCTACCGTGTCCGGCTAGGATTAGGGTTTTGCTACGGCCAGGGCTAGGGCTTCGCTGGGGCTGGCCGAAGAAGGGCGGAGCGGACTCTGGCGGATCGTCGACGGCTAGGGCATCAAGGCGGAGGGGCTCTGGTTCGTCGGCAAGGCGGAGGCATCGCGGGGATGCTGTCGAGCAAGGCCGAGCGGGGAGCGGAGGCTCTCGGGGTTCTGTGGGAGTGGCGTTGGGGTGCTGCGGGGCTGAAGACGATGGAGAGCTCGTCGGGGAAGACGGAGATGCGGGGCGCTGGGATGGTCAGGCGGTGGAGGGGATTCGACGAGGAGCTGCGGGGAAGGAGGAAGAGATGGGAAGACGGAGACGATCGGGCTGGGCGGCTGGAGCGGGGAGTTAGATCGGGGAAGATGAGGTCGGGGGCGGAGGTCGAGTGGGGCTGACTGTTGGGTGGAGTCAGGGTAAGGTGGTGATGGTCGAGGCGGAGGGAGAGGGACGGGCCGAGGGAGGTGGTCGAGCGGGGTGCTCGGGGCAGCGGCAGAGAGGAAGAAGAGGGTTAGGGTTCCGGCTAGGGAGCGGTGCTCCGGGCGGTGGAGAGGGGTCTGGAGGAAGAGGGCGGCGGGGCTGGACTAGGGCGGCGGGTGATCGAGGCGCTGGTCGGAGCGGGCGTTGCGCGGCGGAGAGAGGGAGAGCGGGTTATCGAGGGTGGCACGTGGTTTTTGCGGCAATTAAATAAGTCAGAACAGTAATTTCGATGGGTTTAGGATTATGGTTTCAGTTAGGGTTTCGGGTTTGGGTCCGCGGGTTAGGTTCAACATGAATCTGGCCCGACCCGCTAGTGTTTAAGTGCGGATTTGGGTCTACGGGTTTCGGGTCGGGTTTAGATCCGACCCGACCCGATAAGGCTGGGTTCGGTTCAGTTGAACCGGGTCTGAGTTAGTTTGGTTTATTTTGGAAATAAACCAGGTTTATTTTAGGGGTTTAATTTAGGTTTAGAAATATATTAGTTTTTTAGGGCTTTAAAAATATTTTCGGAGTCCAATAAATTCACAGAAAATTATCCTATGTCTGGTTTTCCATTTTATACCATAAAATATTATTTCTATAATATTTTAATATTAATTAACAGTAATTAAAAATCATTTAATGTCAAAATACCTGGGTTTTAATTACAGAAAAACCCAGAAAATTACAAAAAATTATGAAAAATTCAAATTAAAAATTTTAAAAAATCAGGGGGCTTACAATCTACCCCCTTAAGAGGATTGCGTCCTCGTAATCAAAGAATAATCGGTCAACAGAGATTACACGGTTGCAAACATTGTTCAAAGCACAGCATGATCAAGGAGAATCAAGGTTGAGGGTGTAAGAATAGCATATAGGAAAAATCATTTCCCTAAGCATTAAAAGTTATGCAATCTTCCGGATGAAGGAAATCTAGAAAACTATAGTTTAGAAAACTAGGTTATCACTTAAAAACCTACTAGGTTATCAATTATTAGCAAGTTTAAAATTACTAGGTCAAGGCTAAGGTCACGAACCAATAGGCACGAACTAAAACAATAATAGAAGCAGATAACTATAAAAACTTACGCGCATTAGCTACTCCATGAGTCTGCGCATCTTCCAAAGTCTTCGCTGGAGCTTGTTCATGTCCTTGCAGTTGATTCCTCTGCTGCTGTTGAGCCTACTGGAAGAGTGTTGCTTGTGGTGCCAAGGGTGGCCTCACCTGATATCCTCCTGGGGCTGGTGGTCTGACTCCTTGAACTCCCATTTGTGGTGCTTCTAATGCTGGATAAGCTGGCCTCGGTGCTGGTGATATTAGCGCTCTTTCTCGACGTTCGGAGCATTTCTTTACTAAATGCTGACTGGATCCGTAAGCTAAGCATAATTTCCTTTTGCGTCTGCACTCGTTCTCAATATGGCCTCGCTTACGACAATGCTGACAGATAGGTAGTACTTGAGGAGGTGCTTCTGGTGGCTGGTGCATGTGAGATTTCCTTGTAATTTTTTCCTGTGGTGCTTCGGCTGGTGCTGATGTGGCTGGTTGATGAATCATCAATGCTTTCTCTCGATGCTGAGGACAATCCTTGGCTAAGTGTTGATTGGTTTCGCAAATTAAGCATAATCCCAATTTACGTCTGCACTCATTCTCAATGTGGCCTCTCTTGTGACAATACTGACAGATAGGCAGTACTTGCGGAGATAATTCTGGTGGCTGGTGCATGTGAGAACTCTTTATAAATTCTTCCTGTGGTACTCCGGCTGGTGCTGATGTGGCTGGTTGATGAATCATCACTGATTTCTCTCGACGTTCAGGGCAATCCCTTACTGAATGCTTTTTAGATCCGCAAGATAAACATAGTCCCAATCTGCGTCGGCATTCTTTAGCGAAATGGCCTACCTTGCTACAGTGGTGACACGTAGGAAGGACTAGTGCGAGTGGTGTAGATGCTCTCTGTGGTGGGTTCATCTGTGGTCGCTTTACAACTCTTTCTTGTTGTGCTTGGTCTGGTGCTGATGCATACGTCCGCTTCTGGCTGGTCTCTATCCTTGTGTTGCACTCCATAGATTGTGCTGTAGCAAGAACGTCCGAGTCTAAGGTAGGTGTAACGGAGCTGATTAACTTCCGTAGCTTAGAGCTAAATCTGTCGATGAACTTCTCCGCTTAGTTTTGCTAAGCTTCTTCCTGAACCTTCTGATGGGCTTGCATCATCGCGTAGAACATTCGAAACATTTGTTGTTCGTCCATAGCCTGCCCTGGTGGAAAGGTAGGCATCGGTGGAGTAAACTGTGTCGATGGTGGAACGTCGTCTTGCCGACCTCTTGAGGTATCTTGACTGTTTTGTTGTTCTAGTTGACCTCCACCAACTGGTGTCACTTCATCGTCATAGGTGACATCTGCAACTTGTGGTATTCCTGCGGGAGTCTTGTCACGTGCTTGTGAATCTATTGCTCTGCATCAAAATAAACTATAAGAGGCGCACAGGAATCAAAGCAGGATGTAAGTCAAGATATAAATTCGAATCCGATGTAGATATCAAGAATATTTCAAGCAAGTGGATGAGATCCTAAAAACTTATCCTATTCTTATTGCAGGCTTCCTCGGTCCCTAAGTTAAAATCGAAGCAATTTAGTCGTTGACCTGTATGGGCCACCACAAAAATTATGTCACGCCCCAGTCCCAAAATATCGAGGGACTAGACACGTGGCAATGGCCAGCAGTACACACCGATGGACAAACCCAATTTAATGGATCCATCGGGGTATACTTAAGCTGTAATACAACAATAAATAGGTCCAATGATATAAGTCACAATCTTATTCTAATCTCATCTACAACAGATAATCATAGATCAAATGCCAGAATAATGCAAATAATAACAAACTAACATATCTCAATAAAAGTGTCTCGGAGAATAATCCGAGAACAAGTCTGATACATCAATGCAATAGACTGGAAGTAAAGTAAATAGAAACAGAAATAAATGAGTATCTCAATCCAATACTCAGGAGAAGTCCTCTGGTATGATCTCGTCCTCTGGTCCTGGTTCTGCTCTAATGTAGGCACCTGCTTCTGCTAATGCTAATACTCCGGTCCCGTATACCTCGGGATAGATCTCGTCAGCTAATCCTAGGGACATAATCCGGATCCAGGTCCTCAGGGGACATAGCAAGGTACAAAATAACTTAAGCCAACATAAATGCAGTGAAATAGTAAATGAAATAAATAGGGTAAATATGTAACCATCTATGAAAAATGCAAGTTGAGAGCATCACTAAAACTCAGGCTGAGACCACTACAAGCTCTGTGTCTGGGAGCCGGTAGTAGTGTTACTATGTATTTTACTATGTATTATATATAAAATCATCCTGTAGCCTGTGTGTCTCTCCCCACCCCATGTAATCATACATCTTATGTCCACGATGCCTCATATCCATGTCATGTAAGATCATATCTAATGCAGCAAGTCATCTAATGTCTATGCCATAAAACCTGTATCCTACACAGAATCACCATGAATATCTCAGGAAGATTTTGTCTCATGAATAGTGTCAAGTATCCTAGGTTATGATGTACTTGATAAGACAAGTACGAGAAGTATAGGGTCTCGGTATCCATGTCTATGTGACGTTACACAACTCCGCGTACGGTGTTGGCACCCGACTATTAATCGGACTCTAAGTAAAGTCACACGGTCCTAGGTCAAGCATGTACAACAATATATATAAATAAGACAGGGAAATAGGTAACAAGAACTGCAATGTTGGTAAGGTACCACTTGCCTGGGGTTCTGGCTCCAACTGTAGCTCTGGTCTCAGTGTGATTTGCAGGTACTACTCCGGTTGCTAAAATAAATATTACTATTGGATTCAAAAAATATCAAATAGCTAGAAACGCCTGTCCTTGAGTCCAATTTGGACACAGGGGCAAAAATGACAGTTCCTGGCCAAAGCGGGCTCCACATGTGGACCACTTTGCATCGAATAACGTGTTAGGGTCAAAGGTCTCCAAATTCGTCAAATTTAGTGTCAACAAGTCAGGAATGATGATACGAACCCAACGAAACTTCCAGAATTGGATTCCGATGAGCCGATCACAAAATCGTCCGTCAAGTAGAGCCGCGGGGCCCACGATACGCAATTTTGTCAACGTTCTCAGAATCGAACCAAACTTGGGTTACAGGACCAGCGTATTGCTACGAGTCCGATGTTGCAAGTTTCGTTTTGATCCGACGTGTGTACACAAAGTTATAATATGTTCCAGAACAGGCAGATACGGGGCGTTGTTGGCGAATACGCGTTGATTTCGGTGTGCACGCACATCCAAATCAACTTCTGTGAAATCCCACACGTCCGTATCAATGGCGCGCATATTTCGGTAAAGATCGTGCGCGACCAAGTTGTCCCGTTTGGCAGGGCGCACTCAGTTTCGGGGTAAAATAGGGCATTGATTTTCCTATTTTTGGATCACGGTTCGCGATCACCACAGGACGCGACGCACCGAGTGAGTTGCACGGGCATCGAGGGGGTCACACAGTCTACGCGTAACAACTGACAAAACCGAAAATGGGTCAACGAGGAGAGAGAACGGGTTACCTGAACAGGGGTCCATGAAATCTGAATTTCATGTCCGTGTGTCTCCTCGACACGAGCTGTGTCCTGTGTCCGGTCTACCGTGTTCGGCTAGGGTTAGGGTTCTGCTGCGGCCAGCGGCTAGGGCTTCGTCGGGGCTGGCCGAAGGAGGGCGGAGCGGACTCTGGCGGATCGTCGGCGGCTAGGGCATCGAGGCGGAGGGGCTCTGGTTCGTCGGCAAGGCGGAGGCATCGCGGGGATGCTGTCGAGCAAGGCCGAGCGGGGAGCGGAGGCTCTCGGGGTTCTGCGGGAGTGGCGTTGGGGTGCTGCAGGGCTGAGGGCGACGGAGAGCTCGTCGGGGAAGACGGAGATGCGGGGCGCTGGGATGGTCAGGCGGCGGAGGGGATTCGACGAGGAGCTGCGGGGAAGGAGGAAGAGATGGGAAGACGGGGACGGTCAGGCTGGGCGGCTGGAGCGGGGAGTTAGGTCGGGGAAGATGAGGTCGGGGGCGAAGGTCGAGTGGGGCTGACTGCTGGGTGGAGTCGGGGTGAGCTGGTGATGGTCGAGGTGGAGGGAGAGGGACGGGCCGAGGGAGGTGGTCGAGCGGGATGCTCGGGGCAGCGACGGAGAGGAAGAAGAGGGTTAGGGTTCCGGCTAGAAAGCGGCGCTGCGGGCGGCGGAGAGGGGTCTGGAGGAAGAGGGCGGCGGGTGATCGAGCCGCTGGTCTGAGCGGGCGCTGCGCGGCGGAGAAAGGGAGAGCGGGTTGTAGAGGGCGGCACATAGTTTTTGAGGCAATTAAATAAGTCGGAACAGTAATTCCGATGGGTTTAGGATTAGGGTTTCAGTTAGGGTTTCGGGTTTGGGTCCGCGGGTCCGGTTCAACATGAATCCGGCCCGACCCGCTAGTGTTTAAGTACGGGTTTGGGTCTGCGGGTTTCGGGTCGGGTTTAGATCCGACCCGACCCGACCCGATAAGGCTGGGTTCGGTTCAGTTGAACCCGGTCTGAGTTGGTTTGGTTTATTTTGGAAATAAACCCGGTTTATTTTAGGGGTTTAATTTAGGTTTAGAAATACATTAGTTTTTAGGGCTTTAAAAATATTTCTGGAGTCCAATAAATTTACTGAAAATTATCCTATGTCCGGTTTTCTATTTTACATCATAAAATATTATTTCTATAATATTTTAATATTAATTAACAGCAATTAAAAATTATTTAATGTCAAAATACCTGGGTTTTAATTACAAAAAAACCCAGAAAATTATAAAAAATCTAAATTAAAAATTCTGAAAAATCAGGGGGCTTACACCTACAGCCTCAACCTTTAGATCCTCAGAAAGATGGGACACCCTCATAATACGCTCAATATCCTCGGGCCAATCATCAGCATAGACGATGCCCTCCGTCCCCTTGAAAACCCTAGGCTCCAGCTTCTTAAAGTCCTGAATGTTGCCAGGCCGAAGCCGAGAAACCTAAGGAATATCCTACTGCTGGACCGAAACTCCTCTATCAACTACGACACGAGCAAGCTAATGAGCACTCTCGATGCCCTATCGTAGAACATCGGTCTGCCTCTGATGTGCCTCTGACTGAGCTCTTTGTGCCTCGAGCATCTCACGAAACAATATAAATATCTGTGTCGCCTCTGCTGGCACAGGAGGTAGAGGTGGAAGTCCCTCAGATACAGCTGGCACAGTCCTCTGAGTAGGTAGTGGACCTCCGAAAGAAGCTGATACTCCAATCACTAGAGAAGTGACTGGTGCAGGCCCTCGGAATATCGCAGACCTCTCAGATGCTGCTCTCCCCTGCTGCGATCTAGTCTTAGGCGGCATCCTGAGAAAAAGTGAAAGAAAGAATCAATATGGTACAAGATGTAAGACTTTCAAGGAAAGGACAGATTAAGAGATCAAGTATCAATATCAAAGGAGAATAGTTAAATCAAAAAAAAAAAAATCTTAGATGTGATTGAGTATCTCAGCCTATATCCTATATCCTATCGCAGGCTCACAGTAGTACAACTAAATCGTCGTACTACTACGATATTGTATAACTTGCGAAGCTAGACCTGCATGGGCTACCACTAAAATGTGTCTCGACCAGCACCAGGTGTAAGGGTACAAGTCAGAAATAATGCCAAGCCTACGTCACAGAATCGACGGTAAAACGTTGTCTGGATAATCTATCTAGCAATATAATGAACCACCAACAATGATAATATACTCAATTATAGAACTAAGATGAAAATGAGCATGAATCAGATAAAGAATAGAATAGTCTTAATATAACTCATGAGTCTAAAATAATACATCAATGAGTCTGAAAGAAATAATAAAATAAGCTGGAGACAAATCTAGTATAAAGAATACTAAGAAGCTACTACTCCCGGGTCAACTGTCTCAGTTGGGATAAGTCCCTCCTGAGCTAGGGTCTCATACTCTAAACCCACAATATCTTGAGGTCCATAATAGGTAGGGTACCACTCCTCAATATCATATGAAAAAATATATCCAGTCAGGAAAGGAGCAGAGTACATCTCTAACAGCAGTTCTAATCAATAATAAAAACTATGTAACAGTAAATATATGTGAATATACAAGATGCACAATAGATACGAGAGATACATACAATAAGGAAATAGTAGAACAAATATAATAATGAATAATATGCCAATGAACAAGAATACTAATAACTAAGTGTGTGAGTACTAGCTTTAACATGTGATCGGCTTGGGAACATGATATAATATATATGGCATGGCTAATCATACGTGTGGTGTATGATCAACACTATTCAATAAAAGTACTTGATACAATAGGGGTATTGATCACATATCTACACTAAAGTACTCTCCAGCCTCGACTGGTATAATAGATCCAACCACGGTATGCTATTGCACGAGATTTTCCAAGAAGATAACTAGTCTTCCCGAGAATCAGTGTCTGTATATGTACAAGATAACCAATAAAATAATACTTGCACCATATACACCATATACCAAGGAATAATATCTCATGACGAGATCCGGATATACCAATCTGTGTAACCATAGTGTCAAAAGAACATGGATATCTACACTAGATACAATGAACATAGAGGATATCATAAATAAGAAACTATCAGAGAATGTACTCGCCTGAAGTCCAAAGAATAGTCTCACAGATGTCAGACATGGTACCTCGAAGACCTATATATGGAATACAACATCAATATAAGGTTCCGAAAAGAGAATAAGTTAAACTAGTCAATTTCTAGGTCAACAAACCAATCCTAAGTCAAAAGTCAACTATGGTCAACTATGGTCAACTACCTATTTCTAGGTTACATAAGCCTAACACAAAAATATTGGATCAAGATACTAAAGTTTAAGCCATAAAAACTATATCTTAAATATTAGGATACCGTATCTCCGGATACGTGAATCCAAGGTGAACATCAATATATATATATATATATATATATATCAAATAATTAATTATTAATAATATAGAATCACAATTACAATATTAAATAGGTACCGTGGTTTTGAACCAACTTAACAATAATTCACAAACTTGATACCTAAATCTAATATCTTGGTATCCCCAATTACCTTGGTCTCCTTAAGGTAATACCCAATACCTTGTTATATTAACTACCTGTATATATATATATATATATATATATATATATATATATATATATATATATATATATATATATATATATATATATAATATATATACTAAATATTATACATATACTATAATAAGTAATTAAGAATACATTTACATCTGTATTAAACACCAAAGTATATATATATATATATATATATATATATATATATATATATATATATATATATATATATATATAAGTATATAAGACACAAGAAGCATAATTATATATACCATAATATATATATAAATATCTATATGTATATACAAATACATTCTCCATGATTTAGGAATACAAGAAATAGATCTACATATAATTTGCACAAATATATGAAGATTATCACACCGTATCCCACTAGATCTAGGATACGCATGTGACACGAGTCCACCACACATCCAAATATATCCCGAAAGATACGAACAAGTTACATATATTATTTATGAACAATACGAAGAGTCAAATATAGATTTACGTGTCTATGTCAAAATATGACATGTGTAAAGTCCCGTGTCGGAGGAAAAACTCTCAAATCAACACGTATCACCAAATTATTGGGATACGACCTACACGTACCCAATTGTGGATATGAAACTAGTCCTAAACACACAAGCACATGCCAAATTGATCTATAGGATCAATTGACACACTCAACAATTGTCAATCTCGGAATTCCTCCAAAATTGACACAAAAAGTACCATAACTTTTTCAATAGGCCTCATATGAACACAAAACCAAATCCTATGGGTAGACTATGCATATGGGTTAACTTTTTATGGTTAAATCTCAGATTTAGAACCTAAATTAAGGGAAAAAATTGAATTGTACCTATTGGGAGATGGATTTCTAATACAACCTCCAAATGAGATAAAATTGGCTCCAACTTGTAGATCATTGCTCCTCTTTGTATATCCTTACTTCCTCCTTCTAGATCCTTGCTTCTCAAGTCTCTAATGGTGATTTGGAAAGGAATTAGAATAAAATTTGGTAGGAAAATGAAATAGAAATGAAGGAATTTGGTTGAGAAAAATTCTAGATCTAGTTTTGGAATGAAAAGATGAGAGAGAATTTTTCCTCTTCTTTTAAATAGGTCGGCCCCTATTTCCCCTCCCTCAAGCTATTATATAATATTTATTATACCCTTTGGGGCCTCTCATAAAAAAATAATTAAGGAATGAAGCTTCTAGTCTAATTATTTTACTAATTTAATCCATCTTCTTAACAATGGACCTTCTAATTGGGCTAAATTTCTAACTAATTAATTCATGTTGGTCCATGGGTCTAAACTAACTAGTTAGGTCCACTAGCACAAGTTTAAATTAAATAACTAGCATCTAACAATAATTAAATAATACCACAAATAATTATTTATTATGCATAATATTTAATTAAATATAAAATTACTAAAATATCCTTTTTTAGAAAATATGGTAGTGACAGTCACGCCCAGATTAGAAAGATTATCCAGCGAGAGTGTTGGTGTGGTGATCTCACATCCAACGAGGATGATCAAACTTGCGGGAGGCCGGAGCATGATAACTGATGTATCATCTTGACTTGTGGTTCAATACGATAAGACAAATTTGGAATATAAGTGAATCAGAAGTATTTCAAGGATAAGTTAGTCTAGAACCTGGAGTAAGTCATGCTTGATGGTTTCGTAAATGGATATATAAATCTTGTTGGACGACTTAGAGTTTATAATTAAGATCGGTGATTAGATATTGAATCATGGCTTGATAGTCTAGACTTAGAATGGATACATGGGTTCTATCAAACATGTTTGAAGGAGATAGACTATGTAAATTCCTAGGCTTGTCCTGTATCTTGGATATATCATGAATTTGACTGAACGGACTTGAATCCTATAAAACGAATGTGTTAATATGAGTAGGATGATCTATGCTCGATATTTTAAAATTTGAGTAAAATGAGCTTGGGTAAAATATCCCTTACAAATGAACAATAGTTTGACCTTAAAAATTGGGGGCGGGTATCGTGCGATAATTTTGCACGATGAATCGTATGCTTAAACTTGTACCTATGACCTTATGAGCTAACCTAATAAGTAGGCAGACGATCCTGTGCTGAGTGAAAGAACTTGTGTGACCGACCTTAGCATATTGCTTGAACAAGCCATAGAACTGGGGCAACAAAACTTAGTGTTAGACTGGAAATGGTAAGTGTGTGCTATATTTGACACAAACAAAATGTATGATTGGATATGGATGCTAGTCGGTTGATCAGATAGATCATGCTTAACGGTAGTATAATGCTTGAGTTAAGTGAGATTAGAATGACCTGGATTTTGGTTGACCCTGTTAGAAGTATCATTATGATTCATAAGACGAGAACCAATGAGATTTCGCAAGTAGCTTGTCCGATTTTGCTATCGCTAAGTTTGGTTGAATGCATATATTTGAGGGACGCCATGAATGTGTGCATGATCCAAGACTCAATGATATATTGCACTCGAGTGCAAGGACTTCGTTATCACTAAGTTGGTTGACATGCATATGTTTGAGGGATGCTTTGAATATGTGCACGATCCAGACTCACAATATGCTGATCTCGAATGCTAGTGCAAGTGAATATGTTAGATTTGCTTGAATGAGTATAACGACTTGGATATGTTTACCTCAACCCTAGATAGTTATTCAAGATAGATTGTAACATACCCCGTATTAAGAGATATATGTTTCACACTAAGACACAGTTGAGACCGATTCAGAGCTTGGATTGAATTATTGAGTGATTCAACTAGACAGACCCAATATACATGCGATACGGTATAAGGAACAAGTAGGAAATTATGTTTGAACGGATCTAGTGGTACCGATCGTTATGTCTGAGATAGATTCGATAGTGCGATAGAATGGTTTACGCTCAGGAATTCTCGAGGACGAAACTTTTTTTTGGTGATGTATAATATAATGACCCTTTTCGTTCAAACGGACAACCGATCCAAATGGCCCAAGCGTAATGTAATACCCCATTCCGCTCAAGCGGACTGCCGATTTAAATGACAAAAGTGCAATATCCTGACCCACTTTGTTCAGGCGAGAATACTCGTTTGAGGCAAAGTATATCCAGACTTGTCCCTTCAGGAGTTCGGTTTAGGCTTTCAGAGGCTTGCTCGAAGTATCGTTCAACCGAGATAAATTATCGCTAAGGTGGGTGGCTAAGGTAAACTTGTCTTTGCTTAGCCAACATACTTAAAATATGGAACAATACATGCTAGTCGCTAAGTAAATCACCCCCTGTATGCTAATAAAAATTTAATGCACCTAGCTAAGGGAATAATCCCAACTTGTATTGCTTGTGCTAGAATATGAAACTAAAATATTGCTTATATATAGACCCTCACATGCTACCTTTGCCATGTGCAACTAGACCGACCCTGCCTCGAGTAGAATAATATGAATATTACACACTTTGTTGTGCACTTCTTTATTGCTACACTGAACAACCCTAGATAATGTCGCTCGGAAAGTTCCTTTACGGTTTTACTACTTGGCATACCTTCGGGCTCGAGCCAACGTGAATGCTTATGCTATACAAATGCATGCTTGCCTATTTAAATATTGTCTTGATTGAATGCTTATCGCATAAACTATGCCAAGACCCT
This sequence comes from Iris macrosiphon, assembly GCA_036927795.1. Taxonomy (NCBI): domain Eukaryota; kingdom Viridiplantae; phylum Streptophyta; class Magnoliopsida; order Asparagales; family Iridaceae; genus Iris; species Iris macrosiphon. Next base: position 45,275,753 of record JAYESA010000018.1, read on the forward strand.
GTAATGCCATTCATGTCATGCATTCATTTAGGTTCTCCCCGGAAGACTATCTAATAGTCGTTTCGTGCATGAATGAACCTGAAAGTATCCGGGACCGTTGGGTCGCTAAGGCAGTTCCCAAACCAGGAAATTTGTACCAAGTCAATGATCCATGAATCATAGCTCGTAGAGAAATATCATCCTGTACTGAATTAAATGGCTCGTTGAGCCACTACATATATTGTGAACAATCTTGTCTCGAACATGTACCAGATATATATATATCCTACCTCAAACATGTACCTGTTCCTGCCTAAAATATGTGCCTGATATGTATCCTACCTTAAACTTATTTTTGTACATAACCAGAGACCTGAAAGATTAGAGACTTGCATGGTCACAAGATAACTTAGAAACAAGATTTTAGTTCCATGGACGGTTGCTGGGGCACTAGCACCGATATAATCCGGTCAAAACTCCTGATAGTCGCCTGCTATAGGACAAAATAGCATGTATCATCCTGTCTATGTGTCGTATGCCATTTCGTACTAAGACTAGACCGTCCATTATAGAGCCATGCCAGTGACCTCATATTCATATAGATAAGTCATCCTCGCTTAGCGGCTACCCGCGTTCGAGTTATTGTACCGCATCGAGAGTAAATTGAATACCTGAACGATCATGGTAAAACAATACTTGTGTATAAAGAGCAGTTGAATATCGTATGCAACACACTTGATCATCCGAGTAACTCGTGCATCCAAAATATAGACTCATTCATAACACAATATTTGCATATGTTATTGCCCTGAATGTTCATATATGCTCGTGCTTGAATTAACTTAGTTTGCCTTGGACAGGAAAGGACAAATAATAAGTTGGTAAGTCTCGCTGTGTTTTCTCTTATATCGTATGACGTACTGTCATAAGAGTTAAGCTATTCAATCCTTGCCATGAAACTAATCCTAAGGCAACTAGAAAGACAATATAATAGTTGGTACACATAATCTATAGTACGTGTTTGGATTTGTCGAGCGGGCGAGTAGCCTCCCCACCAGTGCATTCGTATACTGATAATCCACCAGGTTGTTTGCTGGGTGCGGGAGAACCTCGTTCGGTGCGGATGCCTCCTTCGTGCGTGCTAAGGCATGGAGTTCACTCTGGAGCCTTGGAGCGCTGCATCCGAAACTGAAGCACATATACAAGACATAATAATGGAGCATCGTCTATACATCATTCCATAAATGTATCCACTTGGCACGCTTTTACTGTTTTAGAGAGAGACTAGTGCGACTTGTAAACTCGGCTATATGCTGCCTGTAATATTATTTATATCAATAAAGACTTTGCTGGATAATATTCAATATCATGTACCCATGTTCCCTTACGTATATCAGCTAATTTACTTCAGAACGTGTTATTTAATGCTTTCGCTATTGTCGACTCAGTAAACCTGTTACCAAATCGCCTACGCATTTATAATTCCACTGTACTCGAACAATTTGTGTGACTCTATGGCTTAGAATTCTTACTGCCAGCCAATGAACCACAATCTTGCACGGGCGTGGCTCATGCTTGTGCGACATCACGCCTAGATGGGCCAAAGTGATCATCTCGTGGGAGCGTTGGCGCGGTGATTCTCGCCTAGCGGGGACGGCCGATTATCCTACGGGAGATCAGGGTATGACAGATTAGTATCAGAGCTTGGCTATACGTATTTGGACTTTGTTTTGATTTTCTCAGTTTCAAAAGCTCGTTCGTGGGTTATATGCATGCTCTCTCTCAATGTCCCAAACAGAATATTCTAATAATAAGTCTAAATACTTTCAAAAAGTGCATATAAATGATATGATTGCTTGTATGAAATTGTAATATAATTGGCTTTTGTGCCAAACTATTTCAGACCCTTCAGGATTTGACTCGTGCTGGAAACACGACTTATGTGCAAACCCGAAATATCTTTACATGATTGCCTAACTGATTAGTATGGAATTAAATATTATTCTAAACGGTTAGCTTTGCACACAGTCTTTCAGCTAAGTTGTATAGAGTATTGTGCGCCAAGACCCTTTGGTGCAAGCTAAGTTGCAACGAATTGGGCTATCATTCAGGAATAAGACAAGTCATACTTAGAATACCAACCGATAAAAATATTCTCGAATTTATCGCTTAGGTGAATAAGGAGAATCATGTTTGGATTTTTGAGAAATAGCTCAAAGGATATTTTGTATCGGAAGATACAAATCAAATTGGGAATTTGATTGGATGATTCAATTCCGAGTGGTGTATGGATCATTTAGAAATATCCAAAATGGATTCCAAGATCTCGTGCGATAGTTGGATTGAACGGATTTGAAAATGTCTTGAACCAAACGGTAAGGCTTATATCAGATCAAAATTATGGAAATATAAATCAATATCTTGGTTAAGTAAACTCGATAGAAACTTGGAGGATTGTACGTGTGATTTCAGATTGAAACAAACAAAATAAACTTGAATTTAACATCGCTCGAATAATAGTTAGCCCTAGATAAATATTGTGTTTCGATAAAAGAGATAAAACGATAATGGATTTGGCTTGGAGTTCGGAAGAACGTTCTTGAAATTTAGTTCAAAAAGATAACTCTCGAAATCAGTCCCAACGAGAACGGTTATTCTGCGGGAGCGCCGGCGTGGTAATTTCACGTACGGCCGGGATAATCGAACTCACAGGAACACATTCAGTGATTATTCCAAACAAACTCGATGAATGTAATGCATCAAAATAGATTTTAAAACTTGGATGATTTTGCTAGACGATTTAAAATCAATAAATGAATGGATAAAACTTGGATGGAGAAGGTATAATTAAGGTATCTCGATCATACCGAAGATAACCATAATATTGACTTGTGCGAGCGAAACTCTATGCTCGTACACGCGTCACACCAGAATTAAGTACAATTATCCAGTGGGAGCGTTGGCGTGGAGATCTCATGTCCAACGAGGGTGATCGAACTTGCGGGAGACTGGAGCATGACAACTTATGGATCGTCTTGACTTTTGGTTCAATAAGATAAGACGAACTTGGAATGTAAGTGATTGAAAATATTTCGATGGATAAGTTAGCCTAGAACTTGAAATAAATCACGCTTGATGGTTTTGTGAACGAATACATAAATCAGGTTGAACGAATTGGAGTTAAACTAAAGGTTTAGAATCGAATCTTGGTTTGGTGGTTTGGACTTGGAATGGATAGGGATCCTATCAAAATATGTTTGGTGGGATAAACTATGCAAATCACTATGCTTGTCCTACAATTTGGATATATTATGGATTTTACTGAACGGACTTGTCCCCCGTGTAAACGAATATGTTATTGAGTGTAGGAAAATTTGTGCTCGATATTTAGAAATCTGAATGAAAACGAGCTTGGGTAGAATATCCCATGCAAATGAACAATAGTTTAACCCTAAGAATTTAGGACGAGCATCGTGCGACAAATTTGCACGATAAATCGTGTGCTTGAACTTGTACCCATGACCTTGTGAGCTGACCTAGCAATTAGGCAGATAACCCTGTATCGAGTGAATAAACTCATATTACCGACTTTACCATATTGTTTGAATAAAGTTTTACAACTAGGGCAGCAAGACTTAGGGTTAGACTGGGAACATAAACGTATGCTAAAGTTTGGCCCAAGTGGATGAACGCTAGTCAGTAAACTGAATATATTATGCTTAACGGTAGTACAAATACTTGAAATTGAGTTGGAAAGAAAAGTGATATAGATTTGATTGACCCTATCAGAAGTATCCTCGTGATTCACAAAACGAGAACCCTTGAGATTTTTGCAAGTACTTGTCCGATTTCACTATCTCTAAGTTTGGTTGAATGCATATGTTTGAGGGATGTCTTGAATGTATGCACGATCCAAGACTTAAGAAATATGAAACTCGAGTGCTAGGACTTCTCTATCGCCAAGTTGGTTGACATGTATGTGTTTGAGGGATGCTTCGAATATGTGCACGATCCAAACTCGCGATATGCTGATCTTAAATGCTAGTGCAAGTGAATATCCATCTGAATAAGTATAACAACTTGTATAAGTTTGCCTCATCCCTAGATCGTTAATCAAGATTGATTAAAATGTATCCCATGTTAAGCAACATATCCTGCGCTAAGGCACAAATGAGACTGACTTAGTATACATGCGATTCAGCGTAAGGATCGAGTAGGAATTGTGTCTAAATAGATTTAGTGGTACCAATTACTAAGCTTGGGATAGATTCCATAATACGATAGTACGGCTTGCCCTCAAAAGATCTCGAGGATGAGACTTTTTTTGAGTGGTGTATGATGCAATACCCCGTTCCACTGAAGCAGACTTCCGATTCAAACGGCAAAAGTGCAATGGCCTGACCCACTTTTCTCAGGCAAGAATATTCTTTTGAGGCAAAGTATATCCAGACTTGTCCCTTCAGGAGTTCGGTTTAGGCTTTTAGAGGCTTGCTCGAAGTATCGTTCAACCGAGGCAAATCATCGCTAAGGTGGGTGGCTAAGGTGAACTTGTCTTTGCTTAGCCAGCACACATAAAATATAGAATGATACATGCTAGTCCCTAGGTAAATCACCCCCTGCATGCTAATAAAAATTTAACGCACCTAGCTAAGGGAATAATCCCAACTTGTATTGCTTCTGCTAGAATATGAAAATAAAATATTGCTTATATACAGACCCTTGCATGCTACCTTTGCCTTGTGCAACTAGACCCGCCCTGCCTCGAGTAGAACGATATGAACATTACACACTTTATTGTGCACTTCTTTACTGCTACACTGTACAACCCTAGATAATTTCGCTCGAAAAGTCCTTTTTATGGTTTCACTGCTCGGCTTACCTTCGGTCCCGAGCCAACGTGAATGCTTATGCTATACAAATGCATGCTTGCCTGCTTAAATATTGTCTCGATTGAATGCTTGTCGCATAAACTATGCCAAGATCCTATAATGCCATTCATGTCATGCATTCATTTAGGTTCTCCCCGAAAGACTATCTAATAGTCATTTCGTGCATAAATGAACCTGAAAGTATCCGGAACCGTTGGGTCGCTAAGGCAGTTCCCGAACCAGGGAATTTGTACCAAGTCAATGATCCAAGAATTACAGCTTGTGGAGCAATACCGTTCTGTACTAAATTAAATAGCTCATTGAGTCACTACACATATTGTGAATAATCCTGTCGAACATATACCAGATATACATATCCTGCCTCAAACATGTATCTGTTCCTGCCTGAAACATGTGCATGATATATATCCTGCCTTAAACTTATTACCATATATGACCAGAGAACTGAAAGATTAGAGACTTGCATGGTCACAGGATAACTTGAAAACAAGGTTTTAGTTCTACGGACGGTTGCTGGGGCACTAGCACCGATCAAATCCAGCCGAAACTCCTGATAGTCACCTACTATAGGACATAATAGTCTGTGTCATCCTGTCTATGTGTCACACGCTATTTCGTACTGAGACTAGACCATCTATTATAGCGCAGTGCCAGTAACCTCATGTTCATATAGATAAGTCATCATCGCTTAGCGTCTACCAGCGTGCGACTTATTATATCACATCGAGAGTAAACTAAACACCTGAATGATCATAGTAAAACAATACTTGTGCATAAAGAGCACTTGAACATCGTATGCAACACACCTGATCATCCGAGTAACTCGTGCATCCAAAACATAGACTCATTCATAACACAATATTTGCATATGTTATTGCCCTGAATGTTCATACCTGCTCGTGCTTGAATTAACGTGGTTTGCCTTGGACAGGAAGGACAAATGGTAAGCTGGTAAGTCTTGCTGTGTTTCCTCTTATATCGTACGGTGCACTGCCACACAAGTTAGGCTATTCAATCCTTGTCATGAAATTGATCCTAAGACAACTAGAAAGATAACATAATAGTTGGTGCACGGAACCTATATTACGTGTTTGGATTTGTCGAGCGGGCAAGTAGCCTGCCTACCAGTGCATTCGTGTACTGATAATCTACCAGGTTGTTTGCAGGGTGCGGGAGAACCTCGTCAGTGCGGATGCCTCCTTCGTGTGTGCTAAGGCGTGGAGTTCACTCTGGAGCCTTGGAGCGCTGCGTCCGAAACTGAAGCACATATACAAGGCATAATATTGGAACATCGCCTATATATCATTCCACAAATATAGCCACTTGGCACGTTTTTACTATTTTAGAGAGAGAGAGACTAGTACGACTTGTAAACTTGGCTATGTGCCACCTGTAACATTATTTATATCAATAAAGAGTTTATTTTACTTCAGAAAGTATTATTCAATGCTTCCACTATTGTCGACTCAGTGAACTTGTTACCAAATTGCCTACGTATTTATAATTTTGTTGTACTTGGATAATCTGTGCGACTCTATGGCTTAGACTTTTTACCTCCAGCCAATGAACCACAGTCTTGCACAGGTGAGGCTCACGCTCATACGGCATCATGCTCAGATTGGTCGAAGTGATCGTCCCGCGATAGCGCTGGCACGGTAATTTTTGGGGCGTGACATGTAACGACCTGACCTACTTTGCTCAGCAATAAGACTCATTTGAGGCAAAGAATTTTTAGACTTGCCCCTTAAGGAGTTTAGACTTAGACTTTAAAAGGTTCACTCGGAGTATCGCTCGACCGAGATGAATCATCGCTAAGGTAGGTGGCTACGATAAACTTGTCTTTGCTTAGCTAGCACACTTAAAATATGGATGATACATGCTGGTCACTAGGTGAATCATCCCTTACATGCTAATAAAGAATATAATGCACCTAGTTAAGGGAATAATCTCATCTTGTATTGCTTGTGTTAGAATATGAAAATAAAATTTGGCTTATAATCGGACCCTCGTATGCTACTTTAGCTTTGTGCAAGTAGACCCCGATATACCTCGAGTAGATCATTATATACTCTTCGTAGTACACTATTTTACTTGTTTACACTGTTCATACCCTAGATTATGTTGCTCGATATATCTCTGTATGACTTCTCTTCTCTCACTACCCTAGACCCGTGCTAATGTAGATGCTTATGTTTCATATAAATGTATGCTTGCTTGCTTACATGCTAACTTGTACTCGTTTGCCTTATTTTAATACTTGTCACATAAATTATGCTATGACTTCGGTAACACTATCCTGTCTTGCATTCATCTAAGTTTCCCGAAAGACTATCTAATAGTCGTTCCGTGCTAGTATGAACCTGAAAGTATTCGGGACTGTTAGGTCGCCAAGGTAGTTCCTGAACCAAGGATTTGTATCATATTAATAATCTAAGAATCATATCTTGTGGATCAGTACTCGTCCCATACTAAATTAAATGGATCGGGTAGTCGATATATATATTTGTGAATAATCCTGCCATAAACTTGTACCTGATATATCCTGACTTGTTCCTATACCTGTACCTAACAAAAGGCCCGAAAGATTAGAGACTTGCATGGTCACGGACAACTTAGTGCACAAGGAAGATCTTTGAATCTCGTTCCGCGGACGGTCTCTGGGGCACCGGGGATGGTCCGACCGGTCGGAACCTCCTGATTATAGTCGCCTACGTCGGGCGAGATGTGTGCAATGCCCCATGTTCCTGCTTGCATACTATTCTACCGTGAGACTACACCATCCTCTATGGCGTCATGCCAGTGACCTCCTGTTCATATATACTAAGTAATCCTTGCTTAGCGATAATCCACGTGCGAGTCACTGCATCCTATCCAGTAAACTAAAATACCTGAATAATTATGAATATAAAATACCTATACATATTGAACACCTAAGAATCTATTGTAACACACCTGAGTAACCCGTGTAACTCGTGCACCTAAAATAAAATCTCGCTCATGACACTAGTATTTGCTTATGCATTTTCCTTGGATTTTATTATGTATATATTCGTTCTTAGTTTAACTTGGTTGCCTTGGACAGGAAAGAATGAATGTTAATTTGGTAAGTTGGTAAATCTTGCCATGTTACTCATATATCGCACAACGCATTACCATATGAGTTAGGCTTTATATTATGCGATGAAACTGATCCTAAGGCAAGACTCAAAAGATAACTTAATATATGGTGCAAAAAACTTTTATAACTTGTTTGGATTTGTCGAGTGGACGAGAAGCCTCCCCACCAGTGCATCCATGTACTGATAACCCACCAAATTGCTTGCAGGGTACGGAAGAATCTTGTTTGGTGCAAAAATTCCCTTCGTGCATGCTAAGGCGTAGAGTTCTCTCTGGAGCCTTAGAACATCGTGTCCGAAACTGAAGCACATATACAAGACATAATATTGGAACATCGCCTATGTATTATTCCATAATTATAGCCACTGGGCACACTTTTATCGTTTCAGAGAGAGAGACTTGAATGACTTGTAATCTTAGCCTAGCGCCACTTGTAATACCTGTGAAATATCAATAAAGTGCATACTTTACTTTTATATTTGTGTTATTCAATGCTTTCGCTATTGACAACTCTGTGAACTTGTTACCAACTACCTGTTCGGATCATGGCCACGAACGCAACATGTGTTCGAGTAACGTCACATCTAGATGGGAAAGATCATCCCGCGGGAGCACTGGCGCGATGATTCATGCGTAGCGGGGACAGCTGATTACCTGTGGGAGATCTGGACATGACATATTGGTATCAGCGCATGGCTTTACGCCTTTGGACGTCTTATCGATTTTCTAAGTTTGGAAAGCTTGTTTGTGGGTTATGTACATACGCTCTCTCTCAATGTCCCAACAAAATATTTTATACAATGAGTCTAAATAATTTTAAAAGTTTATGTGAATGATATGCATGCTTATACTGGATAGTTATGTAAAGACCCTCGTTTTAACCTGTGTTAGGCTTTGTGATAATATACTAGTGCTTGAATTTGCAAGTTATGTGTGAACCCGAATACCTATACGTGATTACCCAGCTGGTTAGTATACGAAATAGAATATCGTTCGGATGATTAGATATACACACAGCCTTTCGGCTAAGTTGTGTTAAGTATCGTGTGCCAAGACCCTTTTTGGTTCAAGCTAGTTGCAAGCGAGATTGAGATATTATTCAAAAAAATAAGTCAGACTTAGAATAACAACCGATAGAAACATTATCAGTTTATCACTAAGGCGAAAATAGAGATCATGCTTGAATTTTGAGAAATATCTCGGACGATATTTTATGTCAGCAGATACAAATCAGATATGGTTTACTTTGATGACTATCAACAAGATATATATCAAACTAAGATTTATCAGGCGATGCTTAGGTGTCGTACAGGAGTTCTAAGGAACGACTTAGTGAATATGCTAGTGACTGATGCGAACTCGATTGATGATTTAATTGGGTGACTCAATTCCTGAGTACTGTATGGATTATTTTAGAAATATTCAAGCGAATTCATAGGTCTCTTATGATAGTTTGTTTGAACGATTGAGTATGTATTAAACAAGTGATAAGGCTTATATCGAATAGGGATTCAAGGTAATAAAATTGAAATCTTGGTCAAGAAAACTTGGTAGAAACTTGATGGATTATGGGAGCGATTTTGAATTGAATCAAACGGATTAAAACTTGAGTAGAATATCACTCGATAGAAGTTAATCTGAGGAAGGAATATTGTGGTTCGATAAAAAAGGTAAGCGATAACGAATTTAGTATAAAGTTTGAAAGAACGATCTTGAATTTAGTTTAAAAGATAACTCTGGACAATCAATCCCAGCGAGAATAATTATCCTGTGGAAGCGCCGACATAATAATTTTACGTCCAGCAGGGATAATCGAACTTACGGGAACATGCTCGATGATTATTTAAATGAACTCAATAAAATAGAACGTATCAAAAGTGGATAGACTATGGCTTGAGTATTGAACTTAGTTGCTTGGGGAATGCTAGAAGTAAGAGTATGGATTTATCAAACAGTAACATTAAAGTTGGACAAATTGGCTAAACGAATTATGACCACGGCATGAACGGATAAGACTTGAAGGATTATGTATGTAACTTGCATGGAGCAAAGTGTAATAATATGGTATCTCGATCGTTTCGATGATAACCATAACGTTCGACATTCTTTTCTTGTATTAGCGTAACTCTATGCTCGTACATACGTGACATCCAGATTAGGATAATTATCCAGCGGAAGAGTTGGCGTTGTGATCTCACGTCCATCGAGGATGATAGAACTTATGGAAGATCGGAGCGTGACAACTGATGGATCGTCTTGACTTATGGTTAGACATGATAAGATAATTTTAGAATGCAAATAAATTAGAAGTGTTTCAAGGATAAGTTAGTCTAGAACCTAGAGTAAGTCACACTTGATGGTTTTATGAACGGATACATGAATATTGTTAGATGACTTAGAGTTTATGATTGAGGTCGATGATTAGATATTGAATCATGGATTGATGGTCTAGACTTAGAATTGATACATGGGTTATATCAAACATGTTTGAAGGAGATAGACTATACGAATTTTTAGGCTTGTCATGCATCTTGGATACATCATAGATTTGACTAAACAGACTCGAACCCTGTCCAAAGAATGTGTTAATGTGAGTAGGATGATCTGTGCTTGATGTTTATAAATCTGAGTAAAATAAGCTTGGATAGAATATCCCTTACAAATAAAAAATGGTTTAACCTTAGGAATTGGGGACGAGCATCATGCGACAAATTTGCACGATAAATCGTATGCTTTAACTTGTACCTATAATCTTGTGAGCTGACATAGTAATTAGGCAGACGATCCTGTGCCGAGAAAAAGAACTTGTGTGGCCAAACTTAGCATATTGCTTGAAAAGCTATAGAACTGGAACAACAAGACTTAGTATTAGACTGGAAACGGTAAGTGTATGCTATGTTTGACACAAACAGAATGTATGATAGGATATTGACGCTAGTCGGTTGATCGGATAGATCGTGCCTAACGGTAGTGCAATACATGAGTTGAGAGAGATTGGAATGACATAAATTTTGGTTGACCCTGTTGGAAGTATTATTATGATTCATAAGACGAGAACCCTTGAGATTTTGCTAGTATCTTGTCCAATTTCGCTATCGCTAAGTTTGGTTGAATGCATATGTTTGAGGAACGTCTTGAACGTGTGCACGATCCCAAACTCAATGATATGTTAAACTTTGTGCAAGGACTTCACTATCACAAATTTGGTTAACATACATATATTTAAGGGATGCTTTGAATATATGCAAGATCTAGACTTGTAATATGCTGATCTCGAATGCTAGTGCAAGTTAATATGTTAGATTCGCATGAACCAGTATAATGACTTAGATAAGTTTGCCTCAGCCCTAGATCATCATTCAAGATGGATTGTAATGTACCCTGCATTAAGCGATATATATTCTGCGCTAAGGCGCAGTTGAGACTGAGTCAGAGCTTGGCTTGAATGATAGAGTCATTCAATGAGACAGACCTAATATGCACGCGATACGGTATAATAAATGAGTAAAAAATTATGTTTGAACGGATCTAGTGGTATCGATCGTTATGCCTGAGATAGATTCGATAGTGCGATAGAATAGTTTGAGCTCAGAAAGTCGCAAGGATGAGACTTTTTCTGAGTGTTGTATAATGTACGACCATTTTCGTTCAAGCGGACAACCGATTCAAATGATGCAAGTGCAAAATCTGACTGGCTTTGCTTAGCGAGAAGACTCATTTGAGGCAAAAGATTTCTAGACTTAGCCCTTCAGGAGTTCAGACTTAGACTTTCAAAGGCTCACTTGGACTATCGCTTGATCGAGGCGAATCGTCGCTAAGATGGGTGGTTACGATAAACTTATCTTTGCTTAGCCAGTACATTTAAAATATGGACGATACATGATAGTTGCTAGGTGAATCACCCCATGCATGATAATAAAGAATACAATGCACCTAGCTAAGAAAAAAATTCTATCTTGTATTACTTGTGTTAGAACATGAAAATAAAACTTGGCTTATAATTGGACCATCACATGCTACTTTAGCTTCGTACAAGTAGACCCCATTATGCCTCGAGTAGATCATTATATACTCTTCGTAGTGCACTGTTTAACTTGTTTATACTGCTAGTCCCCTAGATTAAGTTGCTCTATATGTCCTTGTACGGCTTTATTGCTCGCACTACCCTACAATCGTGCTAACATAGATGCTTATGTTTCATACAAATGCATGTTTGCTTGCTTACATGCTAACTTGTACTCGTTTGCCTCATTTTAATGCTTGTCACATAAATTATGCCATGACCCCGGTAACACTATCTTGTCTTGCATTCATCTAAGTTTCCCGGAAGACTATCTAATAGTTGTTTCGTGCAAGTATGAACCTGAAAGTATTTGGGACCGTTAGGTCGCCAAGGCAGTTCCCAAATCAGAGAATTTGTACTATATCAATAATCCAAGAATTACAGCTCGTGGACCAATACTCATCCCATACTAAATTAAATGGCTTGGGGAGTCAATATATATATATATTTATAAATAATCCTGCCTTGAACTTGTACTTGATATATCCTGACTTGTTCCTGTACCTGTACCTAATGAATGGCCGAAAAGATTAGAGACTTGCATGATCACGAACAACTTGGTGCACATGAAAGATCTTCGAATCTCGTTCTAGGGACGATCTTCAGGGCACTGGGGCCGATACTGTCATGCCCTGATCTCCCGTAGGCTAAATTGGCCGTTCCCGTTGGGCGAGAATCACCGCGCCAGCGCTACCACGGAACGATCGCTTTATGACCCATCCGGGCGTGATGCCGTACGAGCATGAGCCACGCCCGTGCAAGGTCGTGGTTCATTGGCTGGCGGTAAGAGTTTTAAGCCACAGAGTCGCACAGATTATCCGAGTGCAGCAGAATCATAAACGTATAGTGATTTGGTAACAAGTTCACTGAGTCGACAATATAGCGAAAGCATTGAATAATACAAATTGAGATAAAGCAACTATTGTATTGATATAAATATGTGTTACAGGCGACGTATAGCCGAGATTACAAGTCGCTCAAGCCCCTCTCTCTGAAACAGTAAAAGTGTGCCAAGTAGCTACAATTATGGAATGATTGTACATGCGATGTTCACAATATTATGTCTTGTATATGTGCTTCAGTTCCGGATGCAACGCTGCTTCGGAGTGATCTTCATACCTTAGCACACATAAAGGGAGCATCTGCACCGAATGAGGTTCTTTCGCACCCTGCATACAAACTGGTGGATTATCAGTACATTGAATGCACTGGTGGAAAAGCTACTCGCCCGCTTGACAAATCCAAACACATAATATAATTTCCGTGCACCAACTATTAAATTGTTTTTCTAGTTGCCTTAGGATCAGTTTTATGCAAATATTGAATAGCCTAACTCGTGTGGCAGTGCGCCGTACGACATGAGAGAAAATACGGCGAGACTTACCAACTTACCATTTGGCCTTCCCTGTCCAAGGCAAACATTATAAATTCAAGCACGGGCAAGTATAAACATTCAAGAGGCATAGCATATGCAAATACGATATCGTGAGCAAGATCATATTACAAGTACACGATTTACAGGAATATCAGGTGTATTGCATACAATTCTTTACTGAAATATACTTGACACCGTTCGGTATCTTTTACCTAACTATCTGAATCACCTGCACAACTTACCATGCCTTCCCTGCCACGAAGACACAAGTTAGTATGCAACAGGTTCAAATATACATGATGATCACTGGCTTGATTGCCATAAAGGACACTAGTCTGTGACGAAGATGGTTTACTACGTGCAAGTACGTGAGGCGCCGCATACCATCCCGTCCAAGTATGTGAGACTAAACGTGAGTTTCGTCCGGAGTCAAAATGGTGCCAGTGCCCCAATAGCCGCCCGCAGGAACTATACCTTGTGCATAAGTTGTCCGTGATCGAACATTAATATTTATTCGCCCGAAGGCTATATTAACAATCATTCACCCGAAGGCTACATTAACAATCATTCGCCCGAAGGCTATGTTATTCACCCGGAGGCTACGTGAATATCCGCCCGGAGGCTACGTTATCAGTCATTCGCCCGAAGGCTACGATATCAATCATTCGCCCGAAGGCTACGTGAATACAAGATAAACAGTATTGCATGATTCATTTATATTGCATCTACGTTCAATTCATGCATCCAGGATTGAGCTTTATACATTGCACAATATAAACAAGAAGTATACATTCAAACTTGTATCTATGCATATGATGAACATTTTGAACGAACAAGCATGCAAAGATATAACCGTTAGCAAGTTCAGTTTTGATAAGCAATATTTTATTTTCCATGTTCTAGCACAAATAATACGAGTTATGATTATTCCCTTAGCTAGGTACGTTGGATTCTTATTAGTATGCGGGAGGTGAATCACCTAGCGACTAGCATGTATCATTCCAGATTTTATGTGTACTGGCTAAGAAAAGACAAGTTCACCGTAGCCACCCACCTTAGCGATGATTCACCTCGGTAGAGCGATACGTCAAGCGAGCCTTTGAAAGCCTAAGCCGGATCCTGTAGGGACAAGTCTGGATATCCTTTGCTTCTTGTTTGAGGCAAAGCAGGTCAGGACAGTTGTACTTTTATCGTTTGAGTTGGCAGTCTGCTTGAACGGAACAGGGTGTTACATCCTACCCAACTCAGAAAAAGTCTCATCCTCGAGACTTACTGAGGAAAAGCAGTACGTTTTAATCAATTTTGATTTAACGATACAAGGCTGAGGCAAACCTACACAAGTCATTGTACTTATTTATATGGATATTCACTTGCACAAGTGTCGATATCGGCATATCGCTTAGTCTGGATCATGCGCACATTCGAAGTGCACCTCTAGCGTGAGCACGTCAACCATCTTAGTGATAGCGAAGTCTTAGCACTCGAGTTTCACATTTTCTTAAGTCTTGGATCGTGCACTAGTTCAAGGTGTCCCTCGAATAGATGTATTCAACCAAACTTAGAGTTAGTAAAATCGAACAAGCTACTAGCGATACTCTCAAGGGTTCGCACAGGTTAGCACAAAGGCCACTCGTAGCACAATACATACAAGCAATCATATCATTCAAAATATATTTTGAAAGTATTTAGACTTATTGTTGGAATATCCCATCGAGGCACTGAGAGAGAGTGTGCACATAATCTACGAACGAGCTTTCAAAACTGAGATAGTCGAATTAAAGTCCAAAGGCATAGAAGCCAGGCTCTGATACCAACATGTCACGTCCTGATCTCCCGTAGGCTAAATCGGTCATTCTCGCTGGACGAGAATCATCGCGCCAGCGCTCCCACAGAATAATTGCTTTATGACCCATCCGGGCGTAATGCCGTACGAGTGTGAGCCACGCCCGTGCAAGGCCGTGGTTTATTGGCTGGCGGTAAGAGTTCTAAGCCGCAGAGTCGCACAAATTGTCCGAGTACAGCAAAATCATAAATGCATAGCGATTTGGTAACAAGTTTACTAAGTTGACAATATAGCAGAAGCATTGAATAACACAAGTTGAGGTAAAGCAACTCTTGTATTGATATAAACATGTGTTACAGGCAACGTATAGCCGAAATTACATGTCACTCAAGTCTCTCTCTCTGAAACAGTAAAAGCGTGCCAAGTGGCTACAATTGTGGAATGATTATACAGGCAATGTTCACAATATTATGTCTTGTATATGTGCTTCAGTTCCGGACGCAACGCTGCTTTGGAGTGATCTTCACACCTTAGCATGCATGAAGGGGACATCTGCACCGAACGAGGTTCTCCCGCACCCTGCATACAAACTGGTGGATTATCAGTACATTGAATGCACTGGTGGGGAAGCTACTCGCCCGCTAGACAAATCCAAACCCGTAATATAAGTTTCGTGCACCAACTATTAAGTTGTCTTTCTAGTTGCCTTAGGATCAGTTTTATGCAAATATTGAATAGCCTAACTCGTGTGGCAGTGCACCGTGCGACATGAGAGAAAACACTGCGAGACTTACCAACTTACCATTTGGCCTTCCCTGTCCAAGGAAAATATTATAAATTCAAGCACGGACAAGTATAAACATTCAAGAGGCATAGCATATGCAAACACGATGTCGTGGGCAAGATTACGTTACAAGTATACGATTTACAGGAATATCAGGTGTGTTGCATATAATACTTTACTGAAATATACTTGACACCGTTCGGTATCTTTTACCTGACTATCTGAATTACCTGCACAACTTACCATGCCTTTTTTGCCACGAAGACACAAGTTAGTATGCAACAGGTTCAAATATACATGATGATCACTGGCTTGATTGCCATAAAGGACACTAGTCTGTGACGAAGATGGTTTGCTACGTGCAAGTACGTGAGGCACCGCATACCATCTTATCTAAGTACGTGAGACTAAACGTGAGTTCCGTCCGGAGTCGGAACGGTGCCAGTGCCCCAGCAGCCGATCGCAAGAACTATATCTTGTGCACAAGTTGTCCGTGATCGAACATTAATATTCATTCACCTGAAGGCTATATTAACAATCATTCGCCCGAAGGCTACGTTATCCGCCCAGAGGCTACGTGAATATCCGCCCGAAGGCTATGTTATCAGTCATTCGCCCGAAGGCTACGTTATCTTTCATTCGCCCGAAGGCTACGTGAATACAAGACAAACAGTATTGCATGATTCATTTATATTGCATCTACGTTTAATTTATGCATCCAAGATTGAGCTTTATACATTGCACAATATAAACAAGAAGTATACATTCAAACTTGTATCTATGCATATAATGAACATTCTGAACGAACAAGCATGCAAAGATATAACCGTTAACAAGTTCAGTTTTGATAAGCAATATTTTATTTTCTATATTCTAGCACAAACAATACGAGTTGGGATTATCCCCTTAGCTAGGTGCGTTGGATTCTTATTAGCATGCAGGGGGTGAATCACCTAGCGACTAGCATATATCATTCCAGATTTTATGTGTGCTGGCTAAGCAAAGACAAGTTCACCATAGCCACCCACCTTAGCGATGATTCGCCTCGGTAGAGCGATACATCAAGCGAGCCTCTGAAAACCTAAGCTGGATCCTGTAGGGACAAGTCTGGATATCCTTTGCTTCTTGTTTGAGGCAAAGCAGGTCGGGACAGTTGCACTTTTGTCGTTTGAGTCGGCAGTCCGCTTGAACGGAATGGGATATTACAGATACGATCGGTCGAAACCTTCTGACTGTAGTCTCCTGCGTCGGATGAAATATGTGAAATGACCCATATTCCTGCTTGTATACCATTTTGCCCTGAGACTATACCATCCTCTATGGCATCATGCCAGTGACCTAGTGTTCATATAGACTAAGTCATCCTCGTTTAGCGATAATTCATGTGCGAGTGACTGTATCGCATACAGTAAACTAAAATATATAAATAATTATGAATATAAGACACCTATATATATTAAACACCTGAGAATCCATTACAACACACCTGAGCAACCCGTGTAACTCGTGCACCTGAAACAAAACCTCGCTAATGATACTCGTGTTTGCTTATGCATTTTTCTTGGATTTTATTATGTATATACTCGTGCTTGGTTTAACTTGGTTGCCTTAGACATGGAAGGATGAATGGTAAGTTGGTTAGTCTCACCGTGTTACTCATATATCACACGGCGTACTGCCACACAAGTTAGGCTTTACGTTATGACATAAAACTTATCCTAAGTCAAGACTAAAAAGATAACTTAATAGATGGTGCATGGAACCTTTATAATGTGTTTGGATTTATCGAGTGGGCGAGAATCCTCCCTACCAGTGCATTCATGTACTGATAACCCACCAGATTGCTTGCAGGGTACGAAAAAATCTCGTTTGGTGCAAAAAGCTCCTTTATGCGTGCTAAGGCATGGAGTTCACTCTGGAGCCTTGGAACATCACGTCCAAAACTGAAGCACATATACAAGACATAATATTGGAACATCGCCTATATATTATTCCATAATTATAGCCACTTGGCACATTTTTATCGTTTCAGAGAGAGAGAGAGAGAGAGAGAGAGACTTGAGGGACTTATAATCTTGGCCTAGAGCCGCTTGTAATACTTGTAAAATATCAATAAAGTACTTGCTTTACTTCTATACTTCTGTTATTCAATGCTTTCGCTATTGACGACTATGTGAACTTGTTAGCAACTGCCTGTTAGGATCATTGCCTTATACGGGCGAAGCTTGTGCTTGTGCGGCATCACGTCTAAATAAAAAATATCGTCCTGTGGGAGCACTGGCGCTGTGATTCGTGCCTAGTAGGGACGGCCGATTACCTGTGGGAGATCGGGGCATAACAGATCAAAACCAAGGAAAACTCAGAAAACTCATAAAAATCCTAAACTTAAAATTCAGATCTACAAAAATTTATACATCAAAATCTAAAACTCCAAGAAATAAATATGATCAGCAACTCAAGAAGAATACTTTCCATCAAATACATTTTTTAAAACAACATATATATAAAAAAATTAAAAAATTAAGGTTCATCATGGAGCAAGATATACTTGCCTAAGAGTCCAACGACCTCTTCCTAGCTAGGTCCGATGCTAAGGTTTGGCTAGGGGAGGTGCACGGGGGTAAGAGAGAAGGGAGCAAGAAAGAAGAAAATGAAAATGAAGAAGAAGAAAGAGAGGAGTGAGATAAAAGCTCATATATACTAAGAGGAGATAATAAATAGTTTAGTCATGGATTCAGTCAAATGAACCGAATATCAATTCTATATGCAGATCCTAAATCGGGTCTATGGCAATGCCAATAGGTATTCTACTGGTCCCGGATAGTCTCCCTCAACAACAGAAAAAATAATAATTAAAATGACAGGAACCAACATGAAAAATACAGCAAGAATACTTTATCAGAAAAAATTAAATTCTAGAAATTCAAAAAATACCAAATCTGTAAATCGGGTATGACATCTCTACCCTTCTTCGAAAAATTTTGTCCTCGAAATTTCACCATGGCTAGTCGAGTTGGAACACACAAGAAAGCTTAAGAAATTATATCACAATTCAAATGATTATACTAAGCAAGTAATTTAAAATAGAAGAGATAGCTGCAGTAGTAACTAATGAATAACTATATAAAAGCAACACATAGAAAAATGGAGGCATATGGATACATATACTCCTGAGTTAGTCGAATAGGAACTCGTCCTCGCTTGCCTATGCTGACTCACACAAATGGACAAGAGCCAAGCCTGGAGGTAAGTCGGTACCAACGACTATATCGAAAACATGACTCTAATTCAGGACATACCTTCGTAGTTGGGACACATGATAGACATCACGTACCATAAGATACAAAGGCAGATGAGTGGTACAAAAAAAATACCTTTGCTCAACGAAAGAATCGAACAACTATCGTATTTAGAACGGGTCAGAACACGAGATCGTTCAATAGGAACCCAAGAATAAGATAAGCTAAAGAGAGCTCGAAATCTCACCCATAATTATAGCACATTCAGCTAACAACTGCTCTAGGTTGCCAAATATTTCTTTAGGCCATCGTCCAGAGGCCGTAACTCTAACTTGCTATTGGTTCTGTCTTACTGGTTGGGCTTGCTGGACTTGTGCATACCTCGTCGGACATTGCTGTAGGAACTACTGGGTCTGCGTCGGGAGAGGATGCTGGGCTAGTGGTCGAACTGCCAACACTGGTCCTCGCATGCCTTCATCCCTGCCCGAGGCAGAGCTGGTAACTGTTGGACTAAAAAAGCCTCTGTGTACAGGATCGAGCATGAACCAATCATCTGGTCGGATGCCTCAGATCTGAGACACTGGCCATTAGCCTTCCTACATCGATCCTTGGTGTGCCCTGTCTTATCCCAATGGCTGTATCCCGTTGATACCGATTGCCTGGTAGATTTTACTGAGGTTACTGTAGAGACTGGAGGTGCTAGCGGACGAGGAGTTCTTACTGTTGGTGCTGGAGGTGATGACTGAATACTGGTACTTCTCAGGGATGCATATGACCTCTTTTGGCCTCCGGTCCTTGCTAGTAATCTTTGGCCGACAAGTTCTTGGGACCTAGCTGCCCTGAGTACTGCATCGTAGGTGGTATAATTATGATCCACCGTAAACTTTTGAAGCTCTAGACGTAACCCTTTCTCAAATCTCTTGGCTTGGTCTTCCTCGAAAGCTACCATATGAGTATTTGCCTGTAACCCCCCTAAAATTTTTAAATTTTATTTAAAGTATTTTTAGTAAATTAATGAATTTCTTTAGAGTATTTTTATAGTTAAATAGAAAATAAATTTTTACTGATTAATTAAATTATATAAATACTCATTTAGAATTATTTCATAAAATAAATTTTATTATTATTATTAGAGTCTTGTTAAAAGGTGATAAATTTTCTAGAATTTATTTTGTGTGCAAATATTATTTTTAGATTTTTAAATATCATCTATATATATATTAATATATATATTTTAATATATATAGTTAATAATAATAATAATAATAATAATAATAATAATAATAATAAATAAATAAATAAATAAAAAGAAAAAGAAAAAGAAAAAGAAAAAGAAAAAGAAAAAAGAAAAAGAAAAGAAAAGAAAAACCAAATAACTTAAATCCTAAACCCTAAACAAATCACTAACTAATTTCTAACCTAAACCCTTAAACAAATCCTAACCAATTCCTAATAACTACCAACCCACAGCAGATATCCCCCCCCACGCAGGAACCACCTCTCCCACTCTCCCTCTCTACATATGTATATATATATTAATACCAAAACTAAACCCTAACCATAACCCTAGTTCCGACAATGGCGACCATAGCCTCGACGACCTCAACGCCGCCGACCCTCCGGCGACCCACCGCGCCGCCGCAGCCCGCGCACCCCCGTGCACGTGCAACATCACAGTTTTGTCCCATCTTCAAGGTATCGTATCTTCTCCATCTTTAATTTTTTTTACGAGCGGTTTATCCATACACGTTCACAACCTAACCCTTTAGGATTTTTATTCAAGAGAGACGAGTTTTCGTGCCCTATATTGGTCAAAAATTCGACCGAAAAATGGCTAAAAATTTGACCAATAACAGTCCAGAAACTTTAATCCAAACCCCCATGTTCACACCCAATTTGTCATCAATCTATTTAATGTTTTCAAAATGTAATTGAAGGGTTTTCTTCTCAATATAACCAAAAAAATTCTGTTCTTTTAGTTTTTATTAATTTATTCTATGTGTTAAATTATTCGGCCTCTAAAACAACCAAAAAACTTAATTTTCTAAAACTAAAATTTTATAATACGGAGTGCGTTCCACCGAACGGGACTGCCTCATCGCGTACCAATTATAGCAAAAGACGCATATAGCATATCCTGACGTGTGGGCTTTTACGGAAGCTGATTCGGACGTGTGTGCGTGTCAAAATTAATCCGTATCCATAAAAGGTTCCTGTATCGCGACTTTTATAAAATACCACGCCATTTACTGTACGCTCGTCAGAATACGACAAAACTTATGCCATTAGATTCGTGGTATCATGCTGGTCCAGAGACCCAAGTTTCATGTGATTCTGAGACAGTCCAAGCTGTCTATTTGCGGGCCCCACAGATTGACTTGAAGGGCGAATTTGTGATCGGCTCACCGAAATCTAAAATTGGACATACCGTTGAGTTCATATCGATGTTTATAATTTGTTTAACCTATAATTTATTTTATTTAGAGATCTTTACCTCTGGCATGCTTTTTGGTGCAAAGTGGACCACACGTGGACCCCGCTTTGACCTGAAATTACTGTTTTGTCCCTGTGTCCAAATTGGACGAAAGGGTAGTATTTTCTAGCTATCTCGCTTATTCTAGGAACGTTGGTAATATTTATTTTAGCATCCGGAGACATTCATTCTGATGCCATAGTTCTTATCCCTTGTGCCTGACGTTTGGACGCTTACACTTCGCAGCTTTCTTGTCAGGCAAGATACCTTGTCAAATTGCTTATAGTACGTTTGTATGCTTATCATATTTTTATATATTCATTATATATGTATTTTCTTTCAGTCATAATTATATACTATATATATGTTGACACACACTTGACATATAGTATCATGAGAGGGGAAAAAAATCAGTAGGTGTATGGGCTATATCAGTTTGGTAAACTATAGTAACTAGCACGTACTATGGTAATTGTGTTGCGCTGGTCACTACCCTCACAGTATGTCAATTTCTGGTATCACAATGGTCGCTACCATCACGGTATGATGGCTTTTGTTGTTCATGGACATGTGTATGAGTTGTGAGATTAGATAGAGTAGCCTACCCATGCCCATACGTCGAAAAGTTATCCTCATTATGCATATTCATATAGATTGTCTTGTACAATGTACTTATATATTTTCTGTCTATTATGCATGTTTACTGTATTCAATTGGTATGCTTCTATGTATCTTGTTACGTCTCTCTGAGGACCTGGTCCCTTGCCAGCTATAGACGATCAGGAGTATCCATAGGAGTACGGGCCAGGACCTGATGCATTATTATCTGCCAAGAAGGTCTTACCTTTTGAGCATCTTTGATTATCTCTAGCGATGGATTCTCTTAGCTGATACACTTCTATGATCATCTTATTTTGTATTGGAGATTTATCCTCCTCTCTCATTTTAGTATTGATATAGTCATTGGTAGTAGATTTGTCTCCACCCGACTATCATTTTTGGATTATTCAGACTCATTATTCTAATTTAGTTATTTCTTTACTATGACTTATTTTTGTGGATGAGATTAGTATTTTTTATGACTTATGACAATATGTATACCATATGTGAGTTAATATTTATACTACAGCGTACGTGTGTATTATGGTATCCATATATTGGAGTTGCCATACATATACGGCTGGCATGCTTACGTATTCCTAGTCCTACGTATTTTGGGACTGGGGCATGACATATTTTTGTGGTAGCCCATATAGGTCGAGAGAATATTGTCTCGGTTACGTTACTGTACCGAGCAAGCCTGCGCATAGGATTAGAATATAGGATCTCATCCACTTATTTAATCACCGCCCTTGTTTCCATTTTGCCTTCTTATTTGATTGCTTGCATTGCATCTTGCTTGATCCTTTCATAACGTCAATATTATCTTCTCTTTCGTGCTTGATAGGGGTTAGAAAGGTGACTTGTACTAGGTATATATATTCTATTATTCAATAACACTATTAGTTAAATTATTGTAAGCTGCGTAGTAGGCCTCATAACCTAGTATCACATAGTCCTTTTGACCCATTAATGAAGTATAATTGAATAACACCAATAATAGGCTTGCATAAGAAGATAGTGTTTATCCAGATTATAGAACTTAGAGACCCATACCCCCCCATTTGGTCGACTATAGACTTAGACAAGAAGTTAGTATGACAACTATAGAGGCAACACCGATCTTCTTGGTGAACTTAAATTATTCTGTACCTTCCTCCATCACAATCAAGCGTACATATATTTTTTGGACTACCTCCGCTTATGCTGCTATTTTATAGCCTAGTTTTGCAAGCTTATTCTTTTATCGAGTTTGTTTATGACATATATGTGTCATGCCCCAGTCCCAAAATATCGAGGGACTGGACGCATGATAATGGCCAACAGCACACACCGATGGACAAACCCAATTTAATGGATCCATCGGGGCATACTTAAGCTGTAGTACAACAATA
The DNA here is from genome assembly GCA_036927795.1 of Iris macrosiphon. NCBI lineage: Eukaryota > Viridiplantae > Streptophyta > Magnoliopsida > Asparagales > Iridaceae > Iris > Iris macrosiphon. The sequence goes on from JAYESA010000018.1 coordinate 45,299,449, forward strand.
AATAGGTCCAATGATATAAGTCACAGTCTATTCTAGTCTCATCCACAACAGATAATCACAGATAAAATGCCAGAATAAATACAAATAAAATAAACTAACAAATCTCAATAAAAGTATCTCGGAGAATAATCCGAGAACAAGTCTGATACATCAATGCAATAGACTGGAAATAAAATAACTAGAAACAGAAATAAATGAGTATCTTAAGCCAATACTCAGGAGAAGTCCTCTGGTATGATCTCGTCCTCGGATCCTGGTTCTGCTCCAATGTAGGCACCTGCTTCTGCTAATGCTAATGCTCCGGTCCCGTATACTTCGGGATAGATCTCGTCAGCTAATCCTGGGGACATAATCCGGATCCAGGTCCTCAGGGGACATAGCAAGGTACAAAATAACTCAAGCCAAAATAAATGCAGTAAAATAGTCAATGAATTAAACAGGGTAAATATGTAACCATCTATGTGAAATGCAAGTGAGAGCATCACTAGTACTCAGGATGAGACCACTACAAGCTCTGTGTCGGGGAGCCGGTAGCAGAAATAACTATGTATTTTACTATATAGTTTACTATGTATTATATATATGAAATCAGCCTATAGCCTGTGTGTCTCTCCCCACCCCATGTAATCACACGTCTCATGTCCATGATGCATCATGTCCATGTCACGCACGATCATATCTAATACAGCAAGTCATCTAATATCTATGAATATAATATCTATGTCATAAAACCTGTATCCTACACAGAACCACCATGAATATCTCAGGAAGATTCTGTCTCATGAATAGTGTCAAGTATCCTGGTTATATGTACTTGATAAGACAAGTACGAGAATGTAAAGGGTCACGAATCAACATCCCTAGGTGACGTACACAACTCTGCGTACAGTGTTGGCACCCGACTAATAATCGGACGCTAAGTAAGTCACACGGTCCTAGGTCAAGCATGTACAATAATATAAATAAACCAAGAAAATATGTAACAAGAACTGCAATGTAGGCAAGGTACACTTGCCTGGGGTTCTGGCTCCAACTGTAGCTATTATCTCAGTGTGATTTGCAGGTACTACTCCGGTTGCTGAAATAAACATCACCATTAGATTCAAAAAAATATCAAATAGCTAGAAACGCCTATCCTTGAGTCCAATTTGGACACAGGGGCAAAAATCACAGTTCCTGGTCAAAGCGGGGTCCACATGTGGGCCGCTTTGCACCAAAAAATATGTCAGGGTCAAAGATCTCCAAATTTGTCTAACTTAGTGTCAACAAGTCCAGAACGATGATACGAATCCAACAGAACTTCCAGAATTGGATTCCGATGAGCCGATCACAAAATCGCCCGTCAAGTGGAGCCGTGGGGCCCACGATACGCGATTTTGTCAACGTTCTCAGAATCAAACCAAACTTGGGTCACAGGACTAATGTATTGCTATGAGTCCGATAGCGTAAGTTTCGTTTCAATCTGACGTGTGTACACAAAGTTACAACGTATTCCAGAACGGGCAGATACGGAACGTTGTCGGTAGATACGCGTTGATTCCGGTGTGCACGCACATCCAAATCAACTTCTGCGAAATCCTACACGTCCGTATCAACGGTGCGCATGTTTCGATGAAGACCGCACGCGATCAAGTCATCCCGTTTGGCGGGGCGTACCCAGTTCCGGGTAAAAATAGGGCGTTGGTTTTCCTGTTTTTGGATCGCGGTTTGCGATCGCCACAGGACGCGATGCACCGAGCGGGTTACACGGACATCGAGAGGGTTATACAGTCTATGCGTTACAACTGACAGAACGGAAAATGGGGCAACGAGGAGAGAGAACAGGTTACCTGAATAGGGCTTCGTGGAACGGGGTTCTTCGTGTCTGGGTCGACACGACACAGGGTGTCCGGTTGCTGTGTCCGGGCTGTTTACTAGGGCTAGGGTTAAGTGCTGCCGGAGACTCATCGGGGGAGGGCAGAGACGGCCTGGGATGAGTCGACGAGGTGGAGGCGGCTCGGCTGGCTGCTGCTGCGGAGGGTGGCGGTGGGCACGGCGAGGGGAGAGGGGAGTTCTAGGGACGAGTCGAGCGGGGCTAGGCGGAGGAGGTAGTCGAGGTCGGGGCTGCTAGTGGAGGGAGGCGGTGGGCACAGCGAGTGGTGGAGATGGTGGCTAGGGCACGGGTCATCGAGGCTGCGCGGGTGGTGGAGATGGGACTGGGCGGCTCAGGCGGAGGGAATAGAGTCGGGGAAGGAGGAAGAGATGGAAAGGTGGTGGTGGTCGATGGCTGGGTGCTCGTCGACGGAGCGGGGAGGAGGTAGGCGGAGAGGGTTGAGCGGGGCGGCGAGGGGGCTGGGCAGCGGAGGAAGGAGACGACGAAGAGTAGTTAGGGTTCCGGCTAGGGGGTTCGTTGGAGCGGCACTACGACGTCCAGGCAGAGAGAGGAGTTGGCTAGGGTTGCGGCATCGACGGGGCACAGAATTTAAGAGATTTAAATAGGCCGGAACAGTGATTCCGGTAGGGATTGGGATTAGGATTTTGGCGGGTTAACGGGTTTGGGTCCGCGGGTCGGGTTCAACATGAATCCGGCCCGACCCGCTAGTGTTTAAGTATGGGTTCGGGTAGGCGGGTTTCGGGTCGGGTTTAGATCCGACCTGACCCGCTAAGGGCTGGGTTTGGTTCAATTGAACCGGGTCTAGGTTGGTTTGGTTTATTTAGAAATAAATCGGGTTTATTTCAGGGTTTATTTGGTTTAAATTTTAATTAGTTTTTAGGGCTTTAAAAATGCTTCCGGGGTCCAATAAATTCACAGAAAATTACCCTATGTCCATTTTTCATTTTACACCTAAAAATATTATTTTTATCATATTTTAATATTAAATAACAGTAACTAAAAATTATTTAAATTTAAAATACCTTAGTTTTAATTACAAAAAAATCCCAAAAAATTACAAAAAATTATGAGAAAATATTTTTAAAAAATTTCTGAAAAATCAGGGTGATGACAATGTATTATTGGGGATACCTATTAATACATTGTCTAAAATCAGAATCAGTTTATTACGGTCTGATCAACCTTAATGCACTTGGTTCACTCTTCGCATGACTACTTTACGTGGATTAAGATATATAGTTGACTTGTAGACGAATATACTTGCCCTTTAGACATGTCCGAGCATATCTTATCGGTTACATAACTATACTGATATGAGTATGCAAATAGAAAATTTATCAAAATAAGGTTTCAATCCACAATTGCCCTTACAACTCTCTTTTTGAATTCTTTAATCGCCTCATTCTATCACCTCCCCCTTGAATTTTTTATTATTTTTTTCCGTCTTCCCCTATTTTGGAAAGACGAATGTTCGTGCTTGGTATAAGTTTGATACACGGAGAGTACTAGATATACGCCATAGGCCAATCATATTACCTTGAGACTATCTTTTATAATTAAGGGCATATCACAATATGATATATTTAGTGTTAAAATTTTTGAGGATATGTTGATATTTTAACTAGATGGTATACCCATGATACTAATGGATGGCACAAGTAGCAGTAGTAGTATTCTCTTTCCTATCAACACCTCATCCCCTTGGGTGGCTCATCTTCTCTTCCATATCCATTCCTTATCCTATGCTTAATTCTTTCTATCGTAGTTGCATCTTTTCATGTCATCATGAATTGTTGATTTACTTCAACCTTACCCTTATTTTGTTAGCTAAAACATAAATGGGATAGTAATAATTAATAACTAAAAAGATGAGTTCATGATAACTCTTATGTATATGCACTATAGCAATATCTGTATTCTCTTATTATTTTAAACCTTAAGTAGCATCCTTTATTCTAATAGGAATTAATGGGATTGTTGAAATAGTTCATACTTCTAATAGTTTTATAAAGTTATTCAAGACCTTAATTGTTGCCCTAAAACTTAGACTAAGATTAGGAAAGAGTTGAAGGCACTTGTTACGAACTGATAACTATGATAAATTGCTGGCAAGGTAACGACAACTGTAGTAGACCATTATAGTAGAGTAGTCAAATTATTTGCAGACATACTGGCCTGGTAGCGTGGCAGTATTAGACTACGATAATTGAGGGTTACAGAGAAAAATTATGGTTATGAGATTCCAGACAAGTATCCCAAAAATTTTGACCTAATGAATAAATTCGTCTTACAACCTATACAATAGACTCAAAAGACTTTGACTACGAGTAGAATTCTTTTAAGTTGGATAGTGTAGACGAGTTAGAGGATAAAAAAATAGTGTACATGCAATAAGGGAGACAGGTGTTAGGATGGCTGACCATAACCTTTTAGGGAGCACTGCAAGCTAGCAATAAAGTGTTAATAGCTATAGTAATTTATTACGAATATGGGTTAGTGTTAATTTTGAGGACAAAATTATTGTAAGTTGGGTAGAATGTAATCCCCCTAAAAAATTTAAATTTCATTTAAAGTATTTTTAGCAAATTAATGAATTTCTTTCGAGTATTTTTATAGTTAAATAAAAAATAATTTTTTACAGATTAATTAAATTATATAAATACTCATTTAGACTTATTTCACAAAATAATTTTTTTATTATTATTAGAGTCTTGTTAAAAGGTAAAATTTTTTTAGAATTTATTTTGTGTGCAAATATTATTTTTAGATTTTTAAACATCATCTATATATGTTAATATATATATGTTAATATATATAGTTAATAATAATAATAATAATAGCAATAATAATAATAATAATAATAATAATAATAATAATAATAATAATAATAATAATAATAAAACTTAAATCTAAACCCTAAACAAATCACTAACTAATTTCTAACCTAAACCATTAAACAAATCCTAACCAATTCCTAATAACTACCAACCCACAACAGACATCCCCCCTCCTTCCCCCCCTCCCCCCCCTCCCCCCGCGCAGGAACCATCTCTCCCTCTCTACATATGTATATATATATATATTAATACCAAAACTAAACCCTAACCATAACCCTAGTTCCGACAACGGCGACCGAAGCCCCGACGATCTCAGCGTCGCCGACCCTCCGGCGACCCACCGTGCCCCCGCAGCCCGGCGACAATCGCCCGCACGCCCCCGCGCGCGTACAACATCACAGTTTTGCCCCATCTTCAAGGTATCGTATCTTCTCCATCTTTGATTCTTTTTGCGAGTGGTTTATCCGTGTACGTTCATAACCTAACCCTCTAGGATTTTTATTCAAGCGGGACGAGTTTTTGTGCCCTATATTGGTCAAAAATTTGACCAAAAAATGGCCAAAAATTGACCAATAACAGTCCAGAAACTTCAACCCAAACCCCCATGTTCACACCCAATTTGTCATCAACCTGTTTAATATTTTTAAAAAGTAATTGAAGGATTTTCTTCTTAATATAATCGAGAATTTTTTTGTTCTTTTAGTTTTTATTAATTTATTCTATGTGTTAAATTATTCGGCCTCTAAAACGACCAAATTTTGATTTTTTTTAAATTGAAAATTTGTGATACCGAGTGTGTCCCGCCAAATGGGACCGTCTCATTGTGTACCAATTGCACCAAAATCTGTCTATGGTATATCCTGACGTGTGAACTTTTGTGAAAGCTGATTCGGACGTATGTGCGCGTCGAAATCAATCCGTATCCGTAAAAAGTCCCCATATCGCGACTTTTACAAAATATTATGCCATTTAGTGTACGCTCGTCGAAATACGACAAAACTTGTGCCATTGAATTTGTGGTATCACGCTGGTCCTGTGATCCAAGTATCATGCGATTCTGAGACAGTTGACCAAGCCGCCTATTTTTGGGCCCCACGGGTTGACTTGAAGGGAGAATTTGTGATCGGTTCACCAAAATCCAAAATTGGATATACCGTTGAGTTCGTATCAATATTTAGAATTTGTTTGACCTATAATTTGTCCTATTTAGAGACGTTTATCTCTAGCATACTTTTCGGTGCAAAGTGGGCCACACGTGAACCCCGCTTTGACCTGAAATTATAGTTTTGCCCCTGTATCCAAATTGGATGAAAGGGTAGTATTTTTTAGCTATCTCGCTTATTCTAGGAACGTTGGTGATATTTATTTCAGTATTCGAAGATGTTCATTCTGATTCCATAGTTCTGATCCCTTGTGCTTGACGTTTGGACGCTTACACTTTGCAGCTTTCTTGCCAGGCAAGATACCTTGCCAAATTGCTTATAGTATTTTTGCATGCTTATCATATTTTTATATATTTATTATATATGTGTTTTCTTTCAGTCATAATTATATACTATATATATGTTGATACACACTTGACACATAGTATCATGGGAGGGGAGGAAAATCAGTAGGCGTATGGGCTATATCCACTCTGGTAAACCGTAGTAACTAGCACGCACTACGGTAGTTGTATCGTGCTGGTCGCTACCCTCGCGGTATATCAATTTCTGGTGTCACGATGGTCGCTACCCTCATGGTATGATGGCTTCTGATGTTCATGGACGGGTGTGTGAGTTGTGAGATTAGATAGAGTAGTCTACCCATGCCCATACGTTGAAAAGTTTTCCTTATTATGCATATTCATATAGATTGTCTTGTACAGCGTACTTATATATTTTTTGTCTATTATGCATATTTACTATATTCAATTGACATGCTTCTATGTATCTTGTTACATCCCTCTGAGGACCTGGTCCCTTGCCAGGTATAGACGATCAGGAGTATCCATAGGAGTACGGGCCAGGACCTGTCGCATTATTATCTGTCGATGAGGTCTTACCTTCTGAGCATCTTTGATTATCTCTAGCGATGGATTCTATTAGCTGATACACTTCTATCATCATCTTATTTTATATTGAAGATTTATCCTCCTCTCTCATTTTAGTATTGATATAGTCATTTGTAGTGGATTTGTCTCCACTCGACTATCATTTTTGGATTATTCAGACTCATTATTCTAGTTTAGTTATTTCTTTACTATGACTTGCTTTTGTGGATGATATTAGTATTTTCTGTGACTTATGACAATATATATACCACATGTGAGTTAATATTCATATTACAGCGTACGTATGTATTATGGTATCCATATATTAGAGTTGTCATATACATATGGCTGGCATACTTACGTATTCCTAGTCCTACATATTTTGGGACTGTGATATGACATTGTTATTTTAGATCAAAACAAGAATTGAGAGAACTGTATTTGATTTAACAAACTAAAAAAAATACAAAAAAAGAGTCCTAGGAGATAATCTAAGTACAAATTTGTTTCCTGGGGGATGACGATGGAGGGTTAGGAGTGTAGCAACTCTTTTTACTCCATGAACTATCCCATGCGAAAATTTTTCTCTCTCTCTTGAGTGTAGACTCCCTGATATCTAGCCAGTCTCTTGGTTCGGTCTTCCTCTGAAGCAGAAAAAGATGCCCCTTTGAACATTCAAGTTGCTACTATTTATAGCCACCGTGCCGATGATCTATGGGTGCTTCATATGCCTCTGTTTGGTGGCCGCATAAGGCTCTTTCAACATAATATGATTGTAACTTTTACTGTATGCCATGGGCAAATTGTCACGTGGTCTTGGTTGAGATATGCTATTGATGGGATCTTGAGGCTGTTATCAACCCGTTGTGGGCGTGACTTGGTCAGCTGGTAACGTAGTCAGCGCCAATTGTGCAAAAATCTCTGCAGTTGTAACAGAAAGATCTTATGAGCTGGAGACTGCACAACAACTAGGATGCATGTTGACAAGGCCGCATAGGTCATATAGCTGCATTCGTGCTCTCATTTGGGCTTTGGTCGAATAGACACTCTGGCCGCATCTTAACGAGGCCACATGGATCATATAGCCGCATACGTGCTCTCATTTGGGCCTTTACTGAATGGAAACTCTAGCCGCATATTGGAGAGGCCATAATATAGTCGACACGTAGCTCTAGGCATTCTGACAAAGTCATTAATGCCTGACATGACCTTTCTGTCGGATTATGTATTGTCGTCTTACTTATACTTTTTGAGGCAGTTAGGGCGATAAGTGTTTGGAACTGTAGCAGATCTTAGGACCCGTGTCAGAGGGCATGCATGCGACATGGCTCTCTTTGTCTGTCCAGACCGCATGGGGGGTTGACTATGCGGCCTGTCTTCAGCATGAGGATGTGGCCTGCATATAAGCTGCCTGACTATAGATTTTTTATGCTTCTACAAGACCCCCTTCAAAGTTTTCAAATTGTCAAGTTTGGAATACTTTGAATAAGAAGCATGGTTAATCGCTTTTCGGCCATATAACTTAACGTGCAGCATACTTACGTTGCCACACAGGCACTTCTGACAGACTATCAAGTCATATATGCGAAGATTTGGTTTGATCTCAGAGGGATTCTAAGCCATTTGTTGACACAAAATCTAAAGCAACCGTTTACAGAAGATGAGGCAGCCCAACGAATGAGGGGACCCTGTCATCTCTCTTTGTTACGCGGATCAAGATGGATTATGATAAGAAACGACCTCATCATTGTCCTAAGCCGCATCTTCTTCCCTTTATAAAGAGGTTTGAGGAGAGAGAAAGGTTCTTTTTTTACTTTTTTACTTTCTCTTCTTCCTCTTTCTCTTACCTTTGATGTCCGCCTGCTACCGCTCTGCTCGACATGGATCTTAAGGGTTCTTTTTATGGTTCTTTTTATTCTACTACTGCCAAGAGGATCTCTAGGAAGAGGAGTAAGGGCAAGAGTAAGTGTAAGGAGGATACATTATCCAAGGATGTGCAACCACCAATTTTAGGTAAGTTTGTTTTGGAGAAGAAAACCTTGAACACAAAGACACATGTGTACAGTTGGTCACATGGGTGACTCATCATCATCTAGAATATGTGCTAACTTATCACTTCGGCGTTAGTTACTCGGCCGCATAAAGACTGTAGCCGTATGCGTAACTCTGCCGCATAAGATCCTCTGCCGCATAATTCACTCTTCCGTATAAGGTTTCTGTCGCATGCGGTTTCTTCATGTCTCTGACAATGTTCCTTTGTTATTTTTGCAGCGACTTTACCCACTGCTCCTTCGGGTGAACTGGTTCTTGGCCATGGCATGCTTCATCTGGATATGGACCTAGGGGACTTGATTTTTACTATCCGAGGTCAAGTGGATAGAGATATCCCTCATGAGCGTCAATAGAGGATTGTTGTACAAGATCTTTCCTTTTTGCTAAGTCAACTGAATACAGGAGAGATCCCTGCGGGAGACGGATATTTCTTTAAGAAACCATACTTTCTCTTTGGGGATGTGCTGAAGGCCATTCATCCAGAGTTTGGGAAGATTAATGAGAACTAGTCATTCACCTTCCGCAGAACAAAAATATCATTCTCCTCCTTCGAGCATTATTTGCCTTTATTGGACTTGAAGGTGATGACGTGTATACAACAGATGGATTGGGACTTGACACTTGGGCAGCAGGGGGGCCTCGCCGACAATATCCAATGAGACAAGAACAAAGGGGAATTTTTTAGCCAGAAGGAGGCATGTTCATACTCCTTACGTAGTTTGAAGCACGGCCTTGTTGGGACTGAGTTGGGGCCGAACTTGAGTGCCTATGCAGTGGATACTTTCCTCTGTAAGATTGTAAAGAAAGGATCTTACCCGAGTGGGTAACTGTGGGCTGTCAGTTGGGCAAATTACAATACCTCATGGTGTCGTCTAATATTGTGGATTCTGAAGAGATATGAGCAAGATCTTAGGGCAACTACCCTATACTTTGAGGTGAGGGACACATGCTACGTCCTAGAAATGAACCTACCTCTCTTTGTCGCTCTGATGGAGTTGTATAGTTGTCGTACGGGGATATTTTATATGCCTAGAAGCGAGATAAGATTAGTTCTGCACGAGATGCATTTTATCTCTAAACTCCTTTGGAGGGAGGTGCCCTACGAGAGGTACTCCCTACAAAATATAAAGTTGGAGGAGTTGGAGATAGAGAATCCAGAGATTCTGGTGGTGTACCAGGAGTTACTGTGTCATCACCTTATTTTTTAGCGGATGAAGAAGCAGAAAAAGAAGTCTTTTAAGGGATCCTCTCCTCATATCTCGTTGGGGACTTGCTATCTCTTTCTAGAGCAGAAAGGGTTAACCAAAATCCATTTTTGGATGCCACGGTCAAAGTAGAAAATTGCTGACTCGATTTAGAAGATGAAGAACTTAGCTGCTGAGAACAAAGAGGCCGAGGGATCCTCAGATTCAGAGAGAAGTAAAGATTTCCCTGATGAGCTTGTTATCCCGGACGAGAATTTTAGCTACTTTTATGTGGACACCCATATGCTATCCCCCAAGGCCGTATTGGCGGGATACCTAATGCTTTGGCTGCGTACTTGTGTAGTTTATGGCGGGTCTGGGTCGATAGATAGGGTCAGTATCAACCTAATCCTCCCTGCCATACAATTGACTTTTGGCCTCAAGCTGGCCCTACTACCGGCTATGGTTTGTAGCATACATCGTAGTCTTCGATCCTTTGCTCAAAAGTTGGAAGCTCGTCCTGGCAAAGGGCATTTTAACAGGGTTGAACTCCCTTATCACTACCTGATTGTCTGGATTCTCTTACACCATGAATCCCTGATGCATCTCGGACCTGATGAGAACATGGTGGAGGATGATGCTTGGATTCATAGATATAAGAGTATAAAGTGATCTTGTGAATTGGTCCCTGCCTATAGGAGGTAGTTGGTCTTCATGTCAGGCTGGTCTTTTTTTACGACCGAACCTGAGTTTTTCGATGAGGAAAAAAATTTGATTCAAAAGAATGATGGGATAGGAACTCGGACCCTATCGGAGAAGCTTTCTGTTGGCTTCAGGCCATTCGTCCTTCCTATCTAGTGTACCAAAATTGGGATGTGGTCTTCGTGGAGCCGTACTGCCGAGCCGGTTTGCCCGCCAATTCGGGTATAGTCAATTTTTGCTGGGCCATCCAAGCGCCTCTCTTGGTCGTCGAGGGAGTTTATTAGATTGAGCCTGGGCGTAGAGTTACTATAATGCCACACACACTCAGGTTACATTTCGGTTACCAATAGCCGATGTCGATCCCAGAATTATGTACACGGCTACGAGGTATTATTGCTTGATCAATGCTCCATCGTCCAACTTTGACTTGGAGATGAGCTATATTGAAGGTACTATATTGATGCCATCTGATGCCTAGGGTCATCGAACGCCCAAGAAAGGCAAGGGGGTTGCTTGGCCCTTACTTGTAGAGTTGGAAACATCCACTGGGAAGGAGGTGACGATATCTTATTCTGATGATCCTTTGCCCGCTAAGCGTGAGTAGAAAGCAGGGGCTCCGCATGCTCACTACTCAAAGAAAGCAAGGATTGAATTGGTCGTAGGGGCGGTACCTGCGATGAAGTCAAAGTCTCACGCAAGCGGAGAGGTAGGACCTCTCGCACTAATGGTTCCTGAAGTAGGACTCCATTTAGATGCTATGGCGGTATCCGTAAGCCCTCTTAGTTTGATAATTCTCGATCCTGTTGTAAACCCTCTCGACCAAAATTAGGCTTACTTAGCTTAGATAGAGAGACTAGGGCTAGTTTGAATTCAATTAGAAATAGAACACTGTGCTTTAGATGATTTTACAATATTTATATATCACTTAGTGCACCTTACCGTTGCTTCAATAATTGGAGCACTACACTAGCCATTACCTTCCTATAAATTTTATACCCTTGTCCTAGACGTGTCAGTCTTCTATTCTGACCTTTGTATAACTTATAAATATGCTCTCTTGTACTATATTTTAGTCGCACAATATTCGTCGCAGACGTTTATTCTTAATTCTATATAAATTTAACTTTGTATTCTTGTGCGTTCCAATCAAAATTTGGAGACACAATCTTGATCCATTTTGTGCAACCCAAACTATGATAATATTCTATTTTGAGTCCTCTACGTCCATGACACTTATGTCCTACCTAATTTTAGCACCATGTACTTTTAATAAATTTTAGAACAACAATTATATTAATTTTAATTAATTTAATCTAATTTCTATCTTTGTATAATTTTCTAATTGTTGGGACTTTATTGTAAAAGTGCATTAAGGTGTCCACACCCTTGGACCAAACACATGTAGAAACCCTATTTTCCTTCATTGATTGGTCATATGATTTTTTTTTCTTTCTAATTTTGGAGTGTGTAGCACTCAACACTAACCCATATCAACATTGGCCCTCCATTTTGAAACCATCCAATCCTAGCCCTCCAAACATCTTCATGACAAGCCAAGCCCATCCCAAGGAGGATGTTGACCAGGCCCAATTACCTAGGTCAACACCTAAACCCTATTTTACACATATATATAACCTTATTTATATTTTCTATCACCTAATACCTAAACCTTGACCTAGCCGACTACACCCCTCCCTCTACCATTCATCTTCTCCATCTCCTTTCCTTCCCTGACGATGAGCTCGCCGGAGTAGACCCGGCAGCGCCGCTGAACCACGGCCATCCACGACACAGCCACACCCTCTCCTTCTCTTATTCCTCTACCATTAACACATCATCTCCTTCTCCTCCTCCGCCTGAGATTTCGCTGACCGGAGCCCAGTCCTCCCGTCTTCTTCCCTCGTATGAACTGGATTGCCTGCAAGCCGATGACAACCCGACCTCCGTCCTTCTTCGCGTCATCTTCCCCATGACCCCGATATTCTTGATCTTCTCCCGCCGGACCCAGATCTCGACCACCACCGCTATTAATGCCACCAACACCACCATTAACACCATCCTCCCGAGCCACGTCCTCCTCGACAGTAAACCTCTTCCCTGTCCTCCTTCCTCCGCCGAGACATCCACCAAGAAGCCCCACCACCCTCTTCTTCTTTCTCCTCTTCCCGCCCTCTCCCATCCGTACCCAGTCGACTCCTCCACCACCCACTGCCCCTCATAACCTACTGTACACCGCCATCACCTCTTCTCCTTGACGTAGCACCACCTGCACCGACGAGCAGCAGCCTGACCTGATCACCCTCACCTCTCGCCGGATTTCCCCAGACCCGGATGGAGCAGCCTCCTTCTCTTCACCTTCCTCATTATTACCATCATCATCACCTTCATTATCATCAATCATCATCCCCTTCATCATCAATATCATCATCATCATTATCATCCTCATCACCATCCCCATCATCATCACCATCATCACCATCATCATCACCAATCATCATCATCATCATCATCACCATCATTATCATCATCACCATCATCGTCGTTATCGTGGACCCGTCACCCTCGTTGAAGATGACCTGCAGTAGTTACCCTCGATCCTCGTGCCCAGTACATGCACCCCGAGGTTCAAACCTGTCCATTTTCTTTTATTTTATAGGTGCTTATGTGAATGCTATTATGGATTAGAATTACTTTATGACAGCTTAGTGACAGAGGACCCTTTGTTAGTAAACCCAAACCCGTACGCGTACACGTACGCGTAGGCATATATTAACCAAATTAGTATGTATATATATATTGTGTAATTAAATGCTAAAACTAATTATGACTATATAGGTATTTATACTGTGCGACCCTAGGATACTGTAGATTTTCCCGTATATTTGCATATGACCTTGTGACCTGAATATTAGGGAATTGTATGCCTTATGTACACTGACGTACTGGCTAGACATGTGTGGTTTGACTGTCTAATTCTGCACAGTATTTGTAGAAGTGATGCCCATGCAATTAGATGCACGCTTGACCCTGCTAGATAACCAGTATCACCCCTAGCGTACCCTTTGAGTCCAGTATAATTATGGTTGTGTATGGGCTAGTATAATGGCTACTAGCATATCAGTTAGATGTCAGTAAATTAAGCATTGCATAAGTGTTAGTTATTATATACCAATAATACAGTATCTTATTACATATATATTATTGTCATTAGTTAGTACTAGTTAGTTAGTGACCCTTATAGACTAATTAACTAGTTTTGGACCTAAAACCTTAGTGTGATCTTAGTTTGGCCTAGTATAGCTAGAATGATCTAGTATTAGCCTAGAAATACATTTTGTGCATTCTTTAACTTTTTTATCAATTACATCTATTGACATGATATTTCATATATAGGTCAGTGTGACACCAGTTCGGACATCGTTTCGCATTCTTTGCTCAGGACCACAGGTGAGTACCTCTCTCTACTAGTTTTTATTTTAGGATAGTGTATATATCACATATTCTAGAACTGTTTACTTGATTCCAAAATAGTGGCTACACGGACTGGTACTATATGGATCCTGTCAGGAGATGTTATCCACTACCATATTCAACAGGCAATCCTTTACATATATTTTATTGTGTGTATCGGATATTAATTATAGTGTACTTCATGCTCACACACTACTCATGTTCAGTGTGCTAATATTCGTATTTGTAATGTATCATGATTGAATCCTTGAGTATTGGTTGGGGACGGGGGAGCAGGAGTTGGTTATGTGATCAAGCCCAAGTGTATTCGAATCTATGTCGATTATATATCACACGTGTAATCAAGTTACCATATCGTATTCGTGTTCAACCTAAACCGATCACATAAAAAACTTATACTCTATGGCACATTAGCTACTTTATCTATTTTTATCACTTGCATTTATTCATATTGCATGTTCTTCATTCCAGTATATTACCTGTTCACTCTAGTTCATTCTATTTCTTATTTCTAGTTATCTTGTATTCTTTTCTATTATTTATTATATATGCTCTATTATGTATTTGAAACTGCTTTAAGTGGTATGTACTTCGCTGTAATCCTTACTAGATATATTTTTTAGATGATTGGTTTGTGGATCAGTGCCGCACTTATTACGGGCCGCAGGATGACGAACCATTAGAGGATTCTCCCCTAGAGCATGAGGATATAGTGCCGGTGACCAAGGAGGCCTAGTCTTATATTTTGGACCTTGTATTAGTCTTATTTCTAGACTCATGACATGTATATATTATTTTGGGAGTGGCTATATATAAACTTATGAATTTGAACTAGTGGATGTATTATGACTCTTATTTCCGCTCTTTTATTCCATATCGTGCTTTCATCCTCCTTTAGTTTTATTTTTGAGATTGAGTATTGTTACCATTATCATATACCATATTGTTCCTCTGTTGAAAGTTGAGATAATATTGACAGGTACCATATATATATATATATATATATATATATATTGTATGAGATATTTAGTTTGTGTGGTTGGCCCAGACAACGTTCTACTACCGATGCTGTGGCATAGGCTGGACGTTGATCACTACTTGTGCCCTTATTCCGGGTACAGTTCGTGACAAATTTTTAGTAGTGGCCCATGCAGGTCAAGACTCACAATTAGAGAGATATCATAGCAGTGCTCCCCTAGAGTACTGCTACGAGCTTGCTTTAGGATATATGTATAGGATGAGAGTATACTCAATCACGTCTAGGAACACTTCCAGTTATTTACTTTTGCAGTCCTTATCAATTTGAATGCTTGCTTTACTTTGAATATTTATGTCCTTCCTTGATGATATTGTATCTTACAAAATATTGATTTCTTTATTGTGATCTGTCTTCAGGATACCATCGAAGACGCGTTCTCAGCGCTCATACGCAGTGTCAGCAAAGTTAGTCACTTCGTCATCTCAGAGGGTAGCACCAACAGACACTGTTCCAGCAGCTTCGGTTCAAAGGCCTCTTCACCAGTTCAGGTGGGCGTTTCTACAGCAGCTTTTGGGGTGATCCACCTCTGGAACAGAGGACAGCGCCGAAAGTCTCAGAGGATCTTCTACCTCCACCAGCAGTAGTTGATCTGATACCAGTGTTTGCACTCTTTTAGCAGATAATGGAGGCACAGCAGGCCCAGGCAGATGCCCAGTTATGTGAGTCAGAGGTTATGATGCAGGGCATTGAGTATGCCCACCATCTTGCACTCGCCATAGTCAAGAGAGTTGACTTGGTCCAGCCACAAGTAGCTCCACCTCAGTTTACCCCGTAGTAACCAAGGTCAGGGACTATCATAGACATCAAGAGGATGGGGCCAAAGGAATTTAAAGGCACCGAGGGAATTCTTTATGCTGATGATTGGATCAAAGATATTGAAAGAAACCTGCGGCTGGCACAGATTCAAGAGAGGTTGCAGGTAGATGCCGCAGGGAGCATGATATTTGATATCACATTGACTTGTTCCAGGATGAAACCCAGGATCTCAGCGCCGGGACTTACTTGGGAAGCTTGAAAGAAGCTCTTCAAGGAAAAGTTTTTCCCAGATGTAGCTCTGATATCTCTAGAGAGCCAGTTTAAGTACCTCATTCATGGAGGTATGACGATTGATGAGTATGAGACAGAGTATTGCAGATTAGGTTACTTTATGGAGGGACAAAATTCCCGGAGAAAGTCCCGGAAGTTCAGAAAGGGTCTGAACATGGAGATTAAATCCTATACTACCGGTCATCACACCACTACATTTGAGGAGATCCTAGCACAGACACAGCAGGCGGAGGATGATTTGGAGCTTGGTTCTAAGATGTTGAGAGATCCCTCAGGAGCTAGCGGTATTGTAGGGCAATTAAAGTGGCCTCACTTTCAGCAGCAGCATCAGAGACACTTCTACCAGCCGAGACAGTAGTTTTTTGTACCAGCTAGAGCGCTAGTATAGCAGGCACACCAGATCCAGAGGTAAGCTATTCTTTGCCCATTCTGCAAGAAACTGGGACATAGATGGGATACGTGCAGGATGAGATTGGGCCAGTATTTATTCTACGGATTAGGAGACCACCAGTTGAAGGCTTGTCTTAGAACTCCAGCTCGTCCAGCTTAGGGTGGGGCCCAGATACAGAAAGCACCCACAAGACCACCAGTGGGACAGCAGAGAGGACCTTCGTTACCGATACAGTAGCAGAGGTTCATACAGCACCAGCAGTAGCAGAGAGGTGCGCAACAGGGGCAAGCTTTCGCCTTGACCGTCGAGGAGGAGGAGCCAATTGTAGATGTCATTTCAGGTTCAGTCTATCTTGATTGTTTTCTAGCACATGCTTTATATGATTATGGTGCTTCACATAGTTTTGTATATGTATCTATTGCTTTGAAGCATCATCTAGAGACTGGACCGTTGGCGAGGACTTGCAAGATCATGACCGGTGGTGGCATTATCCTGGTCAGTGATGTTTGCAAGAATCAGAGAGTTTCTCTAGGAGACCGGAGTTGAGCGCATGCCTACTCATAATACCACTTTTGAGCTATGATATAGTACTCAGGATGGATTGGTTGAGTAGGCACCATGCTAGTTATCGATTATCGTAGAGGCAGAATTTTATTTTAGGTACCAAGAGAGCCAGAGTTTGAGTTCATCAGAGGAGCAGCAAAGCAGATCAAGGGAGACTTCTATGAAGCTTTGATGAAAAAGAAGGAGCCACCACATCCATTGATTGTAGTGTATATAGACATCTTTTCGGAGGAGTTATCGGGCTTACCGCTAGACCGAGATATGGATTTCTCTATAGGCTTGGTGCCAGGCACGCAGCTAATATCATAACACGTCTATAGAGTCAACAACAGTGAACTGGTAGAGTTAAAGAAGCAGGTGTATGAGTTATAAGATAAAGGCTTCATCCACTTTAGTTCATCACGTGGACTGCTCCGGTATTATTTATACCAAAGAATGAAGGGTCGGTACGTATGTATATTGACTATAGGTCTCTCAACAACCTCACTATCAAGAATAAATACCCATTGCCACGGATTGACGATCTATTTGATAAGTTGAGCGAAGAAAAGGTATTCTCGAAGATAGAATTAAGGTCGGGGTACCACCAGGTGAAAGTAAAGAAGGAAGATATTTCGAATATAGTTTTCAGGACTCGGTATGGGCAGTTTGAGTTCTTGTTAATGTCGTTCGGGTTGACTAATGGCCCGACGGTATTCATGAACCTGATGAACAAGGTATTTCACCAGTATCTGGATTAATTTATGGTAGTGTTTATTGATAATATATTGATATATTCGAAGACCCTAAAGGATTATTAGAAGCACCTGAGGATAGTTCTGGAGACCCTCATAAAAGAGAAGCTGTATGAAAAGCTTTTAAAGTGTGAGTTCTTCCTTGATAAGGTTGAATTCCTTGGGCATGTGGTGACAGGTGACGGGATCTCAGTTGACCAGAAGAAGATATTAACAGTTAAGTCATGGTCTACCCCGACTTCAGTGGCAGAGATCAGGAGCTTTCTGGGATTAGCAGGGTATTATCGAAGATTTGTTCAGGACTTCTTCAGGATTTTTGAGCTGATGACTAGGTTGACCAGGAAGGACACAAAGTTTATCTGGACAGAGGAGTGTCAGGCCGTATTTAAGGAGTTGAAGAAGAGGTTGACTACAGCTCCAGTATTGACGTTGTCATCGGGGATATAAGATTTTACCATATATAGTGATGCTTCGGGTAAGATTTTAGGATGTGTGTTATAGCAGAACAAAAAGGTGATTGCCTATGCTTCCAGGTAATTATGCCATCATGAGAAGAATTATCCTACCCATGATTTGGAGTTGGCAGTAGTTATTTTTGCTCTAAAGATATGGAAATGCTACTTGTATGGAAAGTGTGTGGAGATCTTTACAAACCACAAGAGCATGAAGTATGTATATACACAGAAAGAGCTTAACATAAGGCAGCGATGATGATTGGAGTTAATGAAGGACTACGATATTTCTTTGTAGTACCATCCAGGGAAGGCCAATATAGTCGCTGATGCCTTGAGCAAATATCCAGTGGCTATGTACTTAATGAGGGACAAATATTTATTAGCCGATCTTGATAGCTTGGATATTAAGTTGCTAGTTCCTAGATTTGTGACACAGATGTGGAGACTCCAGGTAAAATCAGAGTTAATAAAATAGATCAGAGCCGCACAGTTCGAAGATGAGTATCTGAGGAGCAACAGAGCAGAGGTCCGGATGAGATTGGCAGAGGACTTCAGTATTACAGCAGATGGATCATTGTGGCATGGTACCAGATTGTGTGTGCAGAGTAGAGCATTACGGAGGAGGTTCTTTAGGAGGCACATCGATCTCAGTACTCTATGCATCCAGGTGCCAACAAGATGTATAGAGACATGAGAGAGCATGTTTGGTGGTATAGTATAAAGTGGAAGGT
Source organism: Iris macrosiphon (assembly GCA_036927795.1). NCBI lineage: Eukaryota > Viridiplantae > Streptophyta > Magnoliopsida > Asparagales > Iridaceae > Iris > Iris macrosiphon. Next base: position 45,318,561 of record JAYESA010000018.1, read on the forward strand.
AGCGAGCTTCATATCCAGATGCTTGATATGTCAGCAGGTAAAGGCGGAGAGGCATAGGCTAGGTGGATTACTTCAACCTTTACCCATTCCAGAGTAGAAATGGGAGCATATGACGATGGACTGTGTTTCGGGGCTTCCACATTCTCTAGGAGAAAAAGATGCAATTTGGGTCATCGTAGACTGGTTGACCAAATCAGCCAACTTCTTGACATTTAAAGTGGGTACGTCTATGGAGAAGCTCGCGGAGATATATGTGCAGCAGATAGTCAGATTGTATAGAGTTCCTATGTGCATAGTCTCGGATCGGAATAGTCATTTCATATCCCACTTTTGGAGGAGTTTGCAGGCTAGCTTGGGCACCAAGCTTAAGTTTAGTATCGCATATCACCCTCAGACATATGGACAGTTGGAGAGGACTATCCAGACCCTCGAGGATAAGCTACGCACTTGTGTTTTGGATTTCAGAGGCTCTTGGAAGGATCACCTTTACTTGGTAGAGTTTTCTTATAACAACAGCTACCAGGCCAGTATCAAGATATCACCATTTAAGGTATTGTATGGACAGAGATGTCGCACTCTGTTATCATGGGACAATATTGATGAGAGAGTCTTATTGGGACCGAAGATGGTTGTGGATACAACTGAGAAGGTAAAGTTTATCAGGGATAGACTTCGGGTGACGCAGGATAGACAGCGACATTGGACCGATAACTACCGAAGACCTTTAGAGTTTTAGGTATAACTTTAGTTTGTGTCGCTTATGATTGCTTGTTTTAGTTGGAGTACTAAGATTGTGTTTGTTCTAGGTCGGCGATCTGGTGTTCTTGAGGATTTCTTCGACACGGGGCATAATTTGCTTTGGTAGAGATAGAAAGCTTAGTCCACGGTATATAGGACCCTTCGGTATTATCGAGAGGTCGGTACAGTGGCTTACATACTAGACTTGTCGCTTACAATAGAGGAAGTACACAATGTGTTCTACGAGTCACAGCTGAGACAATACGTTGTAGATCCTAGCCATGTATTGGATCACTCGGAGGTCGAGGTGGGTCCGACTCTCAGCTACCCAGAGCAGCTTATGGAGATTCTGGATCGCAGGGAGAAGGTACTGCAGAACCAAATTATTCATTTGGTATGCATCACGTGGAGGCATTACTCATCAAGAGAGTCTACCTGGAAAAGAGGGGCCGATATGCACGAGCGATATCCTTGTTTGTTTGAGCCGTGAAGTATAATTCTTTCTTGCTTGCTGTGATTGCTTGTTGTAGTTAGTTTCTTTCATAAATTTTGAGTACAAAATTTTTCTAAGGAGGGTAAGTTTATCACTTTTACTTTTCTAAATAGGAATAATTTAGTCTTTTAGCATAGTTATATTATTTTAGTGATTTAATAATTAATTAGTATGCTATATTAATAATTATGGTTGTACTATATTTTAATTATAGTTAGTGGGCTAACCAATAGTTAGATTAGACATATGTGAACCCAATTAGAATTTGTCATGACAATATTTGAGCCAACTTGGACCAAGCCCAATAGACCCTTTTTTACTAATTAATTAGGAGAATTAGAGTTAATTTGGATTAGTTAGAAGCCTTCATAATTTACCCCTTCCTAATTAGAACCTACATGACACTAGTGGAGTGGCAAGATGGAGTACAGTCCAGGGAGAGTGTATGTGCAGTAACCAAGGTGGACTGCAGTCCAGTGATTGCACAGTCTAGTTAATGTGGCTACATGTTAGCAATGAGGGGCCATTTCCATATTTCTGTGAGTATCAATCGAGTGTTGTGCCAGCAATGTAAGTATGGGAGTTCATATACCTGGGGGCTCGGGTTATATAAAATAAGGAGAGGGGAGTTTATGTATCTACTATTGGTAGGATATGTTAGGTCCAGGGGAGTATCAATATATTCAGGTTAGTATCAGTTGTGGGTTTGTGATTGTTAGTAACTGCTAGTTAGTTGGGGTGTATACATTGGTTAATAAGTAGATGTTAGTCACTGTATGTTAGTTAGTAGTGTTATATATAGTAGTATTATAGGTATCAGGTATATATATATATATATATATATATATATATATATATATATATATAGTGTTAAGAAAGGTTAGGTATACTAGCATATCCGTTAGATGTCAGTTGATTAAGCATTACATAAGTGTTAGTTATTATATACCAATACATAGAGTATCTTATTACATATATATTATTGTCATTAGTTAGTACTAGTTAGTTAGTAACCCTTATAGACTAATTAACTAGTTTTGGACCTAAAACCATAGTGTGAACTTAGTTTGGCCTAGTGTAGCTAGAATGACCTAGTATTGGCATAAAAATGCATTTTGTGCTTTTTGTAACTTTTCTCATCAATTACACCAATTGAGATGATATTTCATATATAGGTCAGTGTGACACCAGTTCGGATATCGTTTCATATTTTTTGTTCAGGACCACAGGTGAGTACATCTCTGTGTTAGTTTTTATTTCATGATAGTATATATATCATATATTTTAAAACTGTTTACTTAATTCTGAAATAGTGGCTACACAGACTGGTACTATATAAATTATGTCCGAAGATGTTATCCCCTACTGTGTTCAGAGGGTACTCCTTCACATATATTTTATTGTGTGTATCGAGTATTGATTATCTTGTACTTTTTGTTCACACACTACTCGTGTTCAATGTGCTTATATTCGTGTTCATAATGTATCGTGATTGGATCCATGACTATTGGTTGGGGACGGGAGAGTAGGAGTTGGTTATGTGATCAAGCCGAAGTATATTCGTGTACATGTCGATTACATATCACACGTGTAATCGAGTTACCATATTATATTCGTGTTCAACCCAAACTGATCATATAATAAACTTATACTCTATGGCACATTAGCTAGTTTATCTATTTTATCACTTGTAGCTATTCATATTGCATGTTCTTCATTCCAGTACATTACCTGTTCACTCTAATTTATTTAATTTCTTATTGCTTGTTATCTTGTATTCTTTTCTATTATTTGTTATATATATTCTATTATGTATTTGGAACTATTTTCAAAGGTATGTACTTTACTCCAATACTGACTGGATATATTTTTTAGATGATTGGCTTGTGGATCAGTGTCACATTTATTACGAGCCGTAGGATAACGAGCCATTAGAGGATTATCCCCTAGAGCAGGAGGACATAGTGCCAGTGACCGAGGAGGCCTAGTCTTATATTTTGGACCTTGTATTGGTCTCTTTTCTAGACTCATGGCATGTATACATTATTTTAGGAGTGGCTATGTCTAGACTTATGGATTTGGACTTATGGATGTATTGTGACTCTTATTTTCTCTCTTTTATTCCATATCGTGCTTTCATCCTCCTTTAGTTTTATTTTTGTGATTAAGTATTATTACCATTATCATATACCATATTATTTCTCTGTTGGGAGTTGAGATAATATTGATAGGTACCATATATATATATATATATATATATATATATATATATATATATATATATATATATATGGGATGTTTAGATAGTGTGGTTAGCCCAGATAGCGTTCTACCGCCGATGTTGCAGCATAGGCTAGGCGTTCATCACTATATGTGTCCTTATTCCAGGTATGGGTCATGACATTAACAACAGCCAAGAGGGTTGAGCTTACTTCCCAGAGGATGGCATCCAGAAGAGTAGATCGGAAGAGGCTTCATGGACAGAACAATAAGGGAGGACCAGTACCCCGAACGTCAGCACCATCACCTGGCGTTCGTATATATTATTCAGCATTACAGAGGATAACAGTTTCAACAGTGACAGTACCAACTCGGCAACAGCAACCGAGGCAGCAATAATGATGGGGAACGCCGACAGGTTGTACCTATTATGGCAAAGGAGGTCATACCCGGGATATTTATCGGACATCTAATAGACTATGTTTGAGATATGGGAGCCTTGATTATAAGGTTGCCACGTGCCTTTTGATATAGAGGCCAGGAGGGCTAGTACAACAGTTTCCTGCATTGCCAACTCCAAGGAAATTGCAACAAGGAGGACCAGCAGTAGCAGCACGGCCTTTGGCTCCGTTCATTGCCAACGCAGGCCCAGCTTTATAGGCAGCAATAGCAGAATCATCAGGGACCGCAACCACGATAACAAGAATGATAGCAGCAGGGAGCTCAACAAGGCCAAGGGCAGGCACTCACCTTATCTTTGGAGGAAGCAATAACATCAGGCGACGTAGTGGCGGATAATATTTTTGTTACAACCTTTTCTTTCATAGCATTAATTGATTCTGGAGCTTCGCACTCATTTATATTTGCACAATATATGACATGTATTAGATTAAAGATTGAGGCATTACCAGCGATGCTGAATATACTCACTGGCAATGGGATCATAGAAGTTAGTAGGGTGTGTCTAGCATATCTAGTCGTAATATGTGGGCATTTATTACCTGTAAAATTGATCGAGTTTCCTATGGATAACTTTGATGTTATCTTAGGCATTGACTGGTTGAGAGACAGTCATGCAATGATAGACTGTCATGAGGGTGGATTATTATTTAGAATTTCTGGTCTAGAAGAGTTTGTCCTTAGCATAATAGCTAGAGACTAGCATAAGGGAGAAGTCGTAACAGTAGCAAAGAAAATAAACCCGCTGTCCAAGATAGTTGAAGAGTTCATGGATGTCTTTACCAATGATCTTCCCAGATTACCCCCAGTTAGAGTAATAGAGTTCTCTATAGATTTGATGCCAGCAGCAGAACTAGTATCCCAGAAGGTGTACTCAATGTCACCACCATAACTTGATCAGTTATATTGACACGTGGAAGAACTGAAGGCGAAGAAGTTTATTCGAACTTGGATGTGTTTTGATACAACAAGGAAGAGTGATAGTGTATACTTCTTGACAGCTCAGAGATCACGAGAAGAACTATCCAACTCACGATTTGGAGCTAGCAGCAGTAGTATTTGCACTTAAGCTATGGAGGCACTACTTATGTGGTGATCGAGTAAAAATATTCATAGATCATAAGAGTTTAAAGTATGTGTTCAAGCAGAAGGACCTGAACATGAGGCAGAGAAGGTGGCTAGAGTTGTTGAAAGATTATGACAAGAAACTTCAGTACCATCTAGGTAAGGCTAATATAGTAGCTGATTCACTTAGCAAAAGAGGTAGACAATTTATGTTGACTACTCAAAAGCACATTATAGAAGACTTAAGAGAAGACTTAAGAGAGATGGGTATCGAGATAGTACTTTCATATAGTACAGAAGTTCAGGCTAGCCTATAAATTTAGTCAACTTTGGTAGATAGAATCAAACTAGCTCAGGCAGAGGACCCAAAGATTAAAAAGCTACGAGAAGAATGTGAGTCAGGTCTTCGGAAGGAGTTAATAATACATACGGATGTAATACGAAGGTTTGGGAATCGTCTATGCATATCAAGCGGGGATATTTGACAAGAATTATAACTGAAACACATAGTTCTCAGTATTTTATTCACCCGGGAGGCATAAAGATGTACCAAGATATCAAGCAACACTTTTGGTTGAGCGAAATAAAGAGAAAAATAACATGCTTCATATCGCGATGTCTGATATATCAGCAAGCAAAGGCAGAACAACAGAGATCGACAGAATTATTACAGTCGTTTCCTATTCCAAAGTAAAAGTCAAAATAAATCACGATGGACTTTATGACTGGTTTACCTAGATCACCGACTGGTCGAGATGTAGTTTGGATGATAGTATATCATCTCACAAAAGTAGCTCACTTTCTACTTTTTTGAGTAGGACAGTCTACAAAATAATTGGCTGAAATGTATATATGACAGAAAGTGAGACAACACAGTATCCCAGTAAATATCAAATTGGATCGAGACATTCGATTCACTTCATATTTTTGAAAAGTTTGCATCAGAGTTTGGGCACCAAGTTAAGATTCAACACGGCTTACCACCCCCAGACAGACTGATAATCAAAGAGAACTATCCAGACCATGGAGGATTTGCTATGAGCCTGTACCTTAGATCTTGGTGTATCTTGGGAGAATCACCTTCACTTGGTGGAATTCTCGTATAATAATAGTTATCATGCCACTATTCAGATGGAACCTTTTGAAGCATTGTATGGTAGGAAGTAAAGGTCACTATTGTCTTGGGATAACATTGGTGAGCGAAAGATGCTAGGCCCTGAAATGATCACACATAAAGTAGAGATTTTTAAGCAAATCAAAGAGCGACTTCGGGTTGCACAAAATAGGTATCGTCATTGGGCCGATCAGCATCGTAGACCTTTAGAGTTTCGTGTCGGCGATCTTATATTTTTGTGAATTTTACCTACCCGAGGAGTCATTAGATTCATGGTTCGTGGAAAGCTTATTCCGAGATACGTAGGTCCATTCGATATTCTCGAGCGGGTAGGCGATGTTGCTTACCGTCTTGCCCTTCCGCCTTCACTACGTGAGGTACACGATATATTTTATGTGCTCAAGAACCAGAATATTTCTCTTGTCCGAATTGCATGGGGCCATCACTCTTTAGAAAAAACTACATGGGAGGGTGAGGACGATATTTGATCCTGATACCCCCACCTATTCAATTCAGAAGATATATTCTTTCTTACGCATTCATATCTCGGATTATGTGATCAAGTGATCACCTTTATGTTATGATGATATTGCTTGCATGTGTAGTTGCTAATAGATTTGTAACATGCTTGTCCTGACTTCTCTAGCTATTGCTTGGATTCAAATTTCGATAACATAATTTTTCTAAGGTGGATAGAGATGTCACTCACCGTTTCTGGTATATGCATTTGGAATATATTTTTATTTTAGCATGGTTGCATATACATGGAGACTAGACCCATTCTTTGGTTTAACCTGGTTCATAGTTTATTTTATGGGTTGGTTCAACTCATGGGAACCTTTGGTTCAACCCTCAACCTACCATATATAACCTAATATTTTCTCTCTCTCTCTCTCTCTCTCTCTCTCTCTCTCTCTCTCTCTCTCTTCACTTCTTTATTTCTTTCTCTTTCTTTAGATTTCTCTCCCCCATTTCATAGACAAGTACACCTTACATAAGAAATAGAAAAACCCTCCATATTATTGTTCTATTATATTTTTTATTTGTTTCTTAACACTTTTAGAACTTGGAGTTTTTTGTTTTGATGGATAAATTAGTGTAGATCTACATTTCAAACTTAGAATTTCATGGGTTTCATGAGTTTTTTTTATTTTGATCTATTAAAATTATTTTTTTATAAAACCAATTTTTGCTACATGATAGAGCTTCCAATTTAGAGCACTTTGGCTTTTGGTTCACCCGATTTGGACTTAAAATAAGGATTTTATGGACAAAACAAGATTTTAGTTTTTGGAGTTTTTCTGCCATGGCCGAACCTGCTGTTAGAGAAGAAGACGTTCCCATGCGGCAAGTGAGCATATGCGGCTGAAAGTGCCATGCGGACCGAGAGGGTTTTACAGCCTAAACTCTTGCCACATACTGACAGCATGCGTCCATCTTGTTGGACGCATGAGTGCTAATTTACACAAGTATCCTTGAACACCTTGTACTTTCACTAGCTGAACGAATAAGAAATTCGCTTAGTCCCAGAGGAATCCATGCAGCATTGAACCCCATGCAGCATTGACACCCATGCGGCCTGGAGAGCATGAGGCCCCTATTTTCTTGGAAGCATGGCTCTGAACCGTTGGCACTTATTTTTATGGTTTTGTATTTTTTTTCCTGACACACTTTATGGCTTGTCACATCAGTCACATCAGTCACTTTATGTCACATAACTAACACTTTATTTATTGTCCGTCACTTCATCACTTGTCCCAAGGAGTAGACCTTAATCCTGAGCATGCGACCAAGTGGTTTATATGAGGCCTGACTTCATGCGGCCTAACTTCATATGCGGCCAGGATTGCCATGCGGCCTGACTTTCCATGCAACCTAGAGACCCATGTGGCCCTGCTTGCTGATTGAATATTTTTTGATTCATATGACCCAATATACAATTGGTAATTGGACTCGAATACTGTATCTGTATTGATACTACTATTGCCTGATAATTGTTCATAATTTAATGTGCGTCGAGGTGTGACACATCGTGTCACGTATTAAATAATTATATTTGGGTTGTGCATCGAGAATGCCTCTAAATTTCTGAACGCATAATATTATAAATATATTTTATCTTTCCAGCACGGGCATAATAAGTGAGTCAACTACTAAAACATGGCTAGGATATTGATTGTCTGAATGTTGCATACATGCTCGGGTGAATCTAGATTTAAGTTCCATGGATTTGTATCTAGCGTGTCCGTACTTTGTACGATATCTTAAAGAAAATTCTCATATGACCACGCCTTGAGATTTCAAACACAACATAGGGCTAATTAGGTAACTAAAAGTGGTAGTAACATTGGAGGAAATGGTATTCCGAGATCATGCCAACGATCCTTCCTACAGAGATTTATTCTAAGTGCGCTGTGGGCTAGCCACTACAGATACTGTATTTTATCTACCTTAGTGGAGTGCAGTGTCTGACTTATTATTATGTTGAGCCACTATTTTAATATAGGAACACTGGAACCGTTAATACCGTATTTTTAGCACAGTGGCTCTACGGGGGACTGGTGCATCCTATAAGTGCATATTTTATTTATTTGGTTCGGTTAGCTCATGTTCAGCACTAGCATGATCTGAGGATGCTTATTATGCATTATTTTGAGATAGACTCCACAAAATAGTAAGTCATACAAATGATTGGACGATATAAGAAATTGAATTGGTTGTGCTTGTATTATTTAGCTAGTAGCCTAGGGAAATGGACTATCTTAGTGTGATGGTTCAACTCTTATCCTTGTTTGGTTGCAGGATTAAGCCTTAGCGCTAGGATATTGTCATGCCCCAGTCCCAAAATACCAAAGGACTAGCTACGTGGCAATGACCAGCAGCACAGCTCCAATAGGCAACCCAATTTAATGGATCCGTTAGAGTGCACTTAAGCTGTAATAAGTATAAATACAAGTCTACATCATCTATCTTAGTATAATTCTAATCTCAACCACAGAAAACAATTATAATATAATATAATATACCAGTCAAGATAATAGATAACAGAAAATAGTCCATCATCAAGTCTAAATAAGTAGTGTCTCGAGGAACAACCCGTCACAATAAAGAAAAAAGAAATAACACCAAATACATATGTCCAGAAGTCCAAGTCCAAATATAAAATAATACTAAGTATAAATAACTAAATAGATAACTGAGTACTCAGGAGAAATCCTCTGCACAATCTCGTCCTATTGTGCAAGTACCGCTCCAACGTCAGCTCATGTCCCATAAATCTCGGGGTAATCCTCCTCTACTATACCTGGGAACATAATCCGGATCCAGGTCATCAGGGGACATAACAAGGTACAAGAATAACTCAAGCCAAAATATTGTAAATAAAATAAGTGTGCTCAGGGTATCTAACATAATCCATATAAGTAAAATACAAATGAGAACGTACTCATCCACTAAACCACCAGGTCCTGTAGGTCTACATAGACACAACAGTAGCTAGTAGTAATAGTAGTAGTAGGTACGTATAAGCCCAATCAAGGTACCTGCAGCACTATAGGGTCCGAAGTGCAAGTATCGTTAGCTAGTAGTGTATGGTAGCCCAGTGGTACGGTAAATTCTTCCCAACCCCATGTATCTCACATCTCATGTCCATGATACGCAAGACAATCACTACCTATATCTCAAGTCCAGGTGTAAATAATATTATGTCAACTAGTACATGTCTCAAGTTCTGTCCTAAAACAAAAGCCAGAATCCTCGAATATCTCAAGTGAGGCTTTTGTACATGAGAGTCGTGTATAGTATCCTAAGGTAATTAGTGCAAGTGTTGTACGTAAGGTATACGATAACAATATAATCTAACGATACCCGATTTTATGAACGAAAGTCAGCACCTGAATATGATTCAGACGCAAAGTATCATCACGGTCCTAGGGTCACAGTAAAGTACATGTATTAAAATATAAACTGCAGTTAAAATTAAGCATAATTTACTGAGACCAAGGCAAGGTACACTTATCTGTTGCCTGATGCTGTGTTGTAGCAGATCCAAAGTTCACGTCCGATGGTGCTGCAATACCCACGTGCCCTGCCACCATTACTTAAATTAATTATAATTCTACCATTATCTACTTTATGTAAAAGTATAGAGTTGCTACAAGCACATCAACATAGTAGCAATATTTGTGCCAATAATTCTAACAGTCGCATGGCTTTAGTTAACGTGCCAACAATCACATATCATACTATTATTTATAATATTGTAAGGGTCTCGTACATTGATTTACCATGCATACGTATAGGCCTTTACGTATGATTAAACAATGTATTCCTACACGTGCGTAGGTTGGGTTTAATATCGCAAAATGCTATACAACGCTAACCAGTTAATTGAGCATGCATGGAACCATTTTATTTCACTATTTAATATCTTAAATTATAAAAATAAATAAGTTTAATATTCTGAAATTTATTTTAATTATTAATAAAAATGTATGCACACTTTTTTTTCATTCAAGCTTATTTGCATCTAATAAATTATACATAGTTACCACTACCATGCATGCACTGTCACGCCCCAGTCCCAAAATACGTAGGACCAGGAATACGTGACACGCCAGCTACGCATTCGACCAGACTCTGGTCTGACTCGAATACGTATAAGCTATAATATAAAAGGGCACTATCTAGATATCTCATAAATGTAAACCTCTATGTCTCAATCCACAATGTACAACAGTATACAAGAAAGAGCTATATGTGCTAGAGTCAGCCGCCCAATAACACACTAACTCGAATAGACTCGAGAAGAAGTATAAGTCTATAAAAACTAGGTTACAACAGCAGATGAAATAAACAATAACCATAATGCCAGTAGATATAATGTGAGTACCTGGTACCATGCCCGCAAGACTTGCAACTCCAAATGCTCCGTAATCATCTATGCTGCAAAACTGGCAGGGAACTAGGTCCTCAGAGGGACGTAACAAGGTACAGAAATACAACATGCCAAGTAAACAGAAAGTACAAGTGCACGACAGGGTACTCTATCATAACCAAACAAGTGTGACACAGTTTAAAGATAATGTTCGACGCGTGGGCTGTCCAAAATAAAACCGTAGCTCCGAACATAGAGACACACGGGGCGTACCGTAGCTCCGAGCACAGAGAAACATGGGTGATACACTACTCTAGAATACAGGATCACTATATATACATATATAAGCACGTGCAGAGGAGCCCAAGCATCTAGTAACTGTCTTCCCCTTCCCAAGCGGTCAACGATGGTGCACTGAACCTGAACCTCTATCTAATAGTCTCGACTCACGGAAATAACTCAACAGACGCGACCCTAAGGTCGTTCCAGTCTCTGGTCATGATGTCAGTATCAGGAAACAGGAATCTGGCACGATCACGGTGTATAAGTGTGTCCTGGGGTGTCGATGTACTCAGGTACGTGCATCGAGGTGCTATGAAGCATCTAGCAATTATTTTAAGACGTTCGTCGAATGTCAACACAAATACGCGCACGAAGTACATAAAGAACAACAAATATCTGTAAACTGAAATACAGGGTGGCAAGGTACACTTGCCTGTATGTGGCTGCTGATGTCGGGGATCTGATACCGCGTCCAAGTCCTTGGGTCCCGCAGTACCTAGAGATGAGATACAAACCAGAATCAGTAATCTATTCTACGACAGACAGGGATGCGACATGCATCTACAACTAAACTCAGTCCCAAACTCAAATAGTTAAATACTAATTTTACAGTCCTCAATCTCTGATCCTTGATCCGAATAATACCTATCTCAAAATCAATCACCTGCATAATATCATCAGGCCCAATCCTCAATTACGATATTCGGTTAATCACAACCTGACCCTATCCTCAGTTTCCACATATGTTTACATGCACGTTGACGTCTCAAACTCAAGCAATAATTTATATTAACCGTCCTCCGTCACTTTATCCACAATTTCTAACATTCCCCTAGGGTCGACATCCCTCCATCATTTTATTAAATTAAAACTGCTCCTTGGTTTAAATCAATGAATCATTTTCACCATTTCTTCTCAGTGTTTAAAAGCAAGCACAACAACCATAGTCAATAGTGCATATATTAATTCATAATCCCAACATCACAACCTAGCATCTCTACTTAGTGTATATCTCTAATTTCATTTCACAACTTATGAAACTAAATCCCAACCACCTCTCAATATCCGAATCCATCTTTATAAAACACAAGATACATGAACACCACAATACATATATCCTAAAACATGTCAACCTCCTTAAACCCATCCTTAAGTTATTAAAAATCCATAGGCACATTAATCCTCATTAAACTAAGCCAATAAAAACCTTAATCCCATAGTTAACATATGATTATTTATGCTACTATAACTATATATATCAACATGCTGTAAACACAACCCTAGTTAATATAAACACTACCATATATCATCCTATTTAATTAGATAATAAATCTGGAAATTAAATGAAGGTAGGGGGAGAGTCGACCTTGACAACGTCAGTGCCGGGTACGGTCGGAGAAGGTGGCCGGGGGTGGTGGTGACGATGGTGGTAGTGGTGGTGATGGTGGTGGTGAAAACTGGTGGTGATGGTGGTGGTGAAAACTGGAGTTGAGGGAGTCGGGGGGAGGAGGCCGGAGCGGAGGACGACCGGTCCAGCGCGGGGGGTGGCTGTGCACCGGAGCGGGGTCACACAGGCCAGCGGGGGTGGTTGTGCAGATTGTTCGGTCCGGTCAGTCGGGGTCGCACGGTCGGGAGAGACGCACAGCGGCGAGTCGAGTGCTGCACAGTGCCGGCGGTCGGCTGCTGCACCGTGGCCGGAGGGACGCACAACGGGGGAACTGCGTCGGCGGGTGGTCGGATAGCACAGCGGTCGACTGTGCTCCGGAGTGGTCGGGGGGGGGGGGTCAGTGAAGTCGGCCGGAGGGAAGTCTTCTTCAGTGAGAAGAAGACAGAAGAAGTAAAGGAAGAAGAAAAATAAGAATGGAGGAAGAAGAAGTTTGCATGAAGAAAATATGGAGGAGAGAGAAAGAGGGGGGGGGGGGAGTTTTCCTTGGGATTAGGGCCGGTGATGTGCTTTGAGGGTGGGGTGAGGTATTGTTTTATAGGAGTTTGTGAATTGATGGAGGGTTGTGATGTTGTCATTCAAAATAGAGGGTGGAGATTTGTCATGAAGAAAAGTGGGTTTCTTCATGAAGGGGGTGAATGGATGGGTGAGAATGGGACCCCATTTTGGGACCTCTCCATTGTTCATGGCCAATAGGGTGATGACACATAATTTTATTAATTGCAACTTAGCCCCTTAAATTCGAGAAATTGCACGAACACATAAAATGACACAAAAATTGTGGAGAAAATTGTGTTTAGTAATTTTCATGGTGAGAGGGTGTTGTGCGTTAGGCACGGGTGTAATTAAAATGGCATTGGGATTAATTAAGGATTAATAATAGGATTGACAAAGTTGGTATTCCCGATTTAAATAAAAATAATGTGTCCCGCGAATTTAAATTAAATGGGGCACTTGGGGTCAAAATTTGAAAATGACACAAAGGCCAAAAATGGTGGGGGCTTGGAGTCAGTCTTGGACCCTTTAGTTGGTCCGGCTCAACGGGTTAAGTTGGTATCTCAAAAATTTAGAGTAATGACACAAGTGTCCGACACGGAATTAAATATGGATTAGGGTTTCGGAAAATTGTGCAATTAATTTAGAGCACAACGAAAAGCTGATTTTGATCGACGAAAAAGTCCAGTGCCTAATTTGGCAAGTCAAGTCAGAAGTACAGTAATTGAACGAAATTTATGGGCTGATATTGGGCTCCGAATAATCAAACAATGATAGGGCACGCCAAGGGTTTTAATTAAAAGAATTAAATACCAAATAAAATTATCTCCACACTAAACCTCAACATCTGCTACCAAAAACCAAAATTTTCCAAATCCACCCTAACTATCTACAAAATAAATCGAGGGAGTTTACATTCTTCCCAACTTAGAAAAATTTTGTCCCCGAAATTAAAAGTAAAGCACGATAATATTTAAAAGAATTTTAAAACAACTAGTAATCAAATGCCGTACGTAAATTCATACCTTGCTCCTCAAATAAGTACGGGAATCGCTGCCGAATAGAATCCTCGCGCTCCCAAGTAGACTCGCCTGGTGAATGGTGCTTCCATGCCACTCTGACCAATCGAATCGTTTGCCCTCTTAAAGTCTTCTCGCTGCGATCGAGGATCTCAACTGGCTGCTCTACGTAAGACAGACTGGGCCCGACTGTAATCTCCGAATGATCAAGCACGAGGGTCTGCGACATATCTCCTCAGCTGCGATACGTGAAATACGTCCTGTACTCCCTCTAATGATGGAGATAATGCAAGACGGTAAACCACTTCGCCAACTCGTTCCAAAATGTCAAAAGGTCCGATGTACCTCGGACTCAGCTTGCCTCTGCCTCAGAATCTGATGGTACCACGAGTGGGCGATATCCTCAAAAATACATGGTCACCCTCCTTGAACTCCAATGGTCTGCGGTGCATATCTGCCCAGTGTTTTTGTCTATCCTGTGCTGCACGCAGGTGGCTCTGAATCTGCTTGACCTTCTCCACTGTCTGTGTCACCAACTCTGGACCAAGTATCTGACGCTCTCCCACGTCACTCCAACAAACTGGCGACCTATATTTTCTGACATACAGTGCCTCATAAGGTGCCATCTGTATGCTGGCCTGGTAACTGTTATTGTAGGAGAATTCCACCAAGTGTAGGTGGTCCTCCCAAGATCCTCCAAAATTAATCATGCACGCTCTTAACATATCCTCTAATATCTGTATTGTGCGCTCTGACTGACCATCAGTCTGTGGATGATATGCAGTGCTGAACTTGAGACGAGTTCCTAGGCTTTCCTGCATACTCCGCCAAAAATTGTGACATGAATCTGGAATCACGATCCGATACGATGCTGACAGGCACTCCATATAATCGTACTATCTGCCTCATATACATGTCAGCTAGTATCTCTGTGGATTGTCCAACTCTTAAGGGCAAGAAATGTGCAGATTTGGTGAGTCTGTCTACGACAATCCAAACTGTATCCTTTCCGCTAGGGCTTCACGGGAATCCTGTGACGAATTCCATAGTAATGTGTTCCCACTTTCACTCGGGAATGGAAAGTGACTGCAATAATCCTGCAGTCCTCTGATGTTCAGCCTTGACTTACGGACAAACTAAACACTTCGCCACAAATCTTATAATTTCTCTCTTCATTCCATGCCACCAGAAATGCTGCCTCAAGTCTCGGTACATCTTTGTACCCCTGGGATGAATGGAATAAATCAAGCTATGAGCCTCGGTCATCAACTCTTGGCGTAGCTCGCCACTCGGAACATATAGGCGATCTCCGCACCTCAACGTTCCGTCTTCATGAATCCTGAGTCCCGTCTGCATGCCGGCCTCTGTTCTCTCTCGCAGACGTCGAAATCTCGCATCCGTAGGCAATGCTGCCTTGATCCTCTCAATCAAAGTAGACTGAACCTCAAGACTGGCCATCTGTCCATCCATGCCTGGCAATACAATCTCAATCTTGAGTTCCTGAAAAATCCTCTAGCCACTGGCAATGAGTCATAAAAATAGGCCCAGGCCATGGGCTTAGCTTAAGGCATCTGCTACTATATTCGTCTCGCCGGGGTGGTACTGCAACTCGATATTATAATCTGTCGTAAATTCTAGCCAATGCCTTGTCTCATGTTGAGTTCCTTCTGCGTGTAGGCATTCTTCAGACTTTTTGTGTTTGTATAAATCTCAACATCTGCTCTACATAAAGGTAGTGTCGCCATCGCTTTAGTGCAAATATCACTGCAGCTAGCCCTAGATCGTGTGTCTGATAATTCTTCTCATGAACCCTTAGTCGTTCTGATGCGTAGACTATCTATTCTATCTAATCATAACTCATATTTGCTGAGCTTGGCGTACAGCCTCTCATGTCTCAGCATCTCCATCACGATCCTGAGATGCCTCTCATGCTCCTCCTGGCTCTTGGAATATACCAAGATATCGTCAATAAATACCACCACGAACTTGTCTAAGTACTGGTGGAAGACGTTGTTCATCAAACACATAAATACAGCTGGCGCGTTGGTCAAACCAAACGGCATGACTAAAAACTCATAGTATCCATACTTCGTCCGGAAAGTCGTCTTAGGAATGTCCTCTCTCTGTACCTAGATCAGATGGTGGCTTGATCTGAGATCGATCTTCGAGAATGCATACGCGCCACTTAGCTGATTCAACTGTACTGTCCCGTCTTTCTTCGGCATAATTAAGATGGATATTCCCCCATGAAAAAATACTAGCCTGACTGAAACTCTTGTCCAAGTGATCCTCTACTATGGACCTTCAACTCAACCAACTCTTTCGGTACTAGTCTGAAGACAGGAAAATAATTGGCTCCGCTCTTGGAGTCAACTCTATAGCAAATTCTATCTCTCTATCAGGTGGCAGGCCGGAAAGATTATCTAGAATCACATCCTCAAACTATGATATAATATGGGGGTACACTGGTTCACCTTCTGCAATATGTGCCTCTAAGGTAGATGGCACTATGCTCCCGGGCTCCCTGAAGTAACTCATACTCAGGGTAATCTGGTGGCCTAAAAATATAATGCAACTACGTCGACAATCTAGTGTCGCATGATATTGGCTCAACCAATTCATGTCTAGGACAATGTCATAGTCTAGTCTTAAACCTCAAAATAATTTCTCCCGTTCTGTTTCCAACATCAATCCTCAAAAGAAAAAAAAATCGTGCCTAATGTATAATTACCTTCTCCTCAAAGTTTTCCCTAAAATTCTATTCCTCGAATTTCTTCTTTTCGTTATTCATCTCTCCAAGTCACAAAGTACAATTATAATAATGATGTCACCCAAGCACATACTAAAATTTCTGGTATTAGATCATCATCTTCCAAGTGAGAGCTTGAAATTTTATCTCCTCTAGTCCATAATGTCATTCTTAGTATTGCTATCATATACAACCACTAGTTTCCATCATCAGGCTATGCATTTCCCTAAATTATTATAGGTCATGATCAACAATCCTTCCAGCTCTTAGTACTTCCAAGATTACTGCTACCTCAAGCACGGGTAGGGTACTACTGGGTCCAACTCTCTTGCCAACCTTCCACACTAGTTCTAGAATCCAAAGAACCCATCAATCTATCCTGATAAGGTAACAATCTTCTCCGAGAAAGGTATACGAATTCTGTCTCTTATCGTCTGGTCTTCGATCTTCTTCTGGAGGGAAGTCATCAGTCACAAGCATTCGTCTCCCCGAACAATAGGGGACGAGAAACAAGGATAGCGATATTGACGAAGATTGAACGAATGCAAAGTGGAAGTCCAAGGGCGATAATCACATACAAAGAGTTTTAAAAATCGATTATGGATTGAGATCCTATTCAACAATCATAACATCTATTCCTAATTTGCAGGCTCGCTTGGCACAGTCAGGTGACCAAGACGATTTAAATCGGACCTGTATGGGCCACCACAAAAATATGTCATGCCCCAGTCCCAAAATACGTAGGACCAGGAATACGTGACACGCCAGCTACGCATTCGACCAGACTCTGGTCTGACTCGAATACGTATAAGCTGTAATATAAAAGGGCACTATCTAGATATCTCATAAATTTAAACCTCTATGTCTCAATCCACAATGTACAACAGTATACAAGAAAGAGCTATATGTGCTAGAGTCGGCCGCCCAATAACACACTAACTCGAATAGACTCGAGAAGAAGTATGAGTCTATAAAAACTAGGTTACAACAGCAGATGAAATAAACAATAACCATAATGCTAATAGATATAATGTGAGTACCTGGTACCATGCCCGCAAGACTTGTAACTCCAAATGCTCCGTAATCATCTATGCTGCAAAACTGGCAGGGAACCAGGTCCTCAGAGGGACGTAACAAGGTACAGAAATATAACATGCCAAGTAAACAGAAAGTACAAGTGCACGACATGGTACTCTATCATAACCAAACAAGTGTGACACAGTTTAAAGATAATGTTCGACGCGTGGGCTGTCCAAAATAAAACTGTAGCTCCGAACACAGAGACACACGGGGCGTACCGTAGCTCCGAGCACAGAGACACACGGGTGATACACTACTCTAGAATACAGGATCACTATATATACATATATAAGCGCGTGCAGAGGAGCCCAAGCATCTAGTAACTGTCTTCCCCTTCCCAAGCGGTCAACGATGGTGCGCTAAACCTGAACCTCTATCTAATAGTCTCGACTCACGAAAGTAACTCAACAGACGCGACCCTAAGGTCGTCCCAGTCTCTGGTCATGATGTCAGTATCAGGAAACAGGAATCTGGCACGATCACCGTGTATAAGTGTGTCCTGGGGTGTCGATGTACTCAGGTACGTGCATCGAGGTGCTATGAAGCATCTAGCAATTATTCTAAGACGTTCGTCGAATGTCAACACAAATACGCGCACGAAGTACATAAAGAAAAACAAATATCTGTAAACTGAAATACAGGATGGCAAGGTACACTTGCCTGCGTGTGGCTGCTGATGTCGGAGATCTGATACCGCGTCCAAGTCCTCGGGTCCCGCAGTACCTAGAGATGAGATACAAACCAAAATCAGTAATCTATTCTACGACAGACAGGGATGCGACACGCATCTACAACTAAACTCAGTCCCAAACTCAAATAGTTAAATACTAATTTTATAGTCCTCAATCTCTGATCCTTGATCCGAATAATACCTATCTCAAAATCAATCACCTGCATAATATCATCAGGCACAATCCTCAATTACGATATTCGGTTAATCACAACCTGACCCTATCCTCAGTTTCCACATATGTTTACATGCAAGTTGATGTCTCAAACTCAAGCAATAATTTATATTCACCGTCCTCCGTCACTTTATCCATAATTTCTAACATTCCCCTAGGGTCGACATCCCTCCATCATTTTATTAAATTAAAACTGCTCCTTGGTTTAAATCAATGAATTATTTTCACCATTTCTTCTCAGTGTTTAAATGCAAGCACAACAACCATAGTCAATAGTGCATATATTAATTCATAATCCCAACATCACAACCTAGCATCTCTACTTAGTGTATATCTCTAATTTTATTTCACAACTTATGAAACTAAATCCCAACCACCTCTCAATATCCGAATCCATCTTTATAAAACACAAGATACATGAACACCATAATACATATATCCTAAAACATGTCAACCTCCTTAAACCCATCCTTAAGTTATTAAAAATCCACAGGCACATTAATCCTCATTAAACTAAGCCAATAAAAACCTTAATCCCATAGTTAACATATGATTATTTATGCTACTCTAACTATATATATCAACATGCTGTAAACACAACCCTAGTTAATATATACACTACCATATATCATCCTATTTAATTAGATAATAAATCTGGAAATTAAATGAAGGTAGGGGGAGAGTCGACCTTGACAACGTCAGTGCCGGGTACGGTCGGAGAAGGTGGCCGAGGGTGGTGGTGACGATGGTGGTAGTGGTGGTGATGGTGGTGGTAAAAACTGGTGGTGATGGTGGTGGTAAAAACTGGAGTTGAGGGAGTCGGGGGGAGGAGGCCAGAGCGGAGGACGGCCGGTCCAGCGCGGGGGGTGGCTGTGCACCGGAGCGGGGTCACACAGGCCAGCAGGGGTGGCTGTGCAGATTGCTCGGTCCGGTCAGTCGGGGTCGCACGGCCAGGATAGACGCACAGCGGCGAGTCGAGTGCTGCACAGTGCCGGCAGTCGGCTGCTGCACCGTGGCCGGAGGGACGCACAGCAGGGGAACTGCGCCGGCGGGTGGTCGGATAGCACAGCGGTCGACTGTGCTCCGAAGCGGTCGGGGGGGGGGTCAGTGAAGTCGACCGGAGGAAAGTCTTCTTCAGTGAGAAGAAGAGAGAAGAAGTAAAGGAAGAAGAAAAATAAGAATGGAGGAAGAAGAAGTTTGCATGAAGAAAATATGGAGGAGAGAGAAAGAGGGAGGGAGTTTTCCTTGGGATTAGGGCCGGTGGTGTGCTTTGAGGGTGGGGTGAGGTGTTGTTTTATAGGAGTTTGTGAATTGATGGAGGGTTGTGATGTTGTCATTCAAAATAGAGGGTGGAGATTTGTCATGAAGAAAAGTGGGTTTCCTTATGAAGGGGTGAATGGATGGGTGAGAATGGGACCCCATTTTGGGACCTCTCTATTGTTCATGGCCAATAGGGTGATGACACATAATTTTATTAATTGTAACTTAGCCCCTTAAATTCGGAAAATTGTACGAACACATAAAATGATACAAAAATTGTGGAAAAAATTATGTTTAGTAATTTTCATGGTGAGAGGGTGTTGTGCGTTAGGCACGGGTGTAATTAAAATGGCATTGGGATTAATTAAGGATTAATAATATGATTGACAAAGTTGGTATCCCCGATTTAAATAGAAATAATGTGTTCCGCGAATTTAAATTAAATGGGGCACTTGGGGTCAAAATTTGAAAATGACACAAAGGCCAAAAATGGTGGGGGCTTGGAGTCAGTCTTGGGCGCTTTAGTTGGTCCGGCTCAACGGGTTAAGTTGGTATCTCAAAAATTTAGGATAACAACACAAGTGTCCGACACAGAATTAAATATGGATTAGGGTTTCGGAAAATTGTGCAATTAATTTAGAGCACAACGAAAAGATGATTTTGATCGACGGAAAAGTCCAGTGCCTAATTTGGCGGGTCAAGTCAGAAGTACAGTAATTGAACAAAATTTATGGGCTGATATTGGGCTCCGAATAATCAAACAATGATAGGGCGCGCCAAGGGTTTTAATTAAAAGAATTAAACACCAAATAAAATTATCTCCACACTAAACCTCGACATCTGCTACCAAAAACCAAAATTTTCCAAATCCACCCTAACTATCTACAGAATAAATCGAGGGGGTTTACATGCACTCAACCCTTCCTTTGTTCATCAACTAATATACTAAATATACGTATTAATACATGTATAATTCTGATTATTATTATTATTATCATTATGAAATTAAATTAACCATAGTGAACAACATATTTTTTATAGTACAATAATATAACATGTACATTAGTTTACCAATATTATCCATACAACCTACCTATCAATTATTCATACTTTAAAACATTAAAATACACATTTTGATACATATAATATTCTGATTATTACACATATAATTCTAAAATTTATTTTATGATGGTGAAAAACCTTATTTTTAATATTATAACTTCAATACGACATTCCTACAATTACACAATTACTAACCATGCAACTCCCATCCATTCTCTATACTTTAAACACACAAATATACATTTTAATATCTATAAAATCTGAAATTTAGTTCTTATAATTATGAATAATAATTATAATAATCTGAAAATAATTAACTATAGACGACAACTTGATATTTTCATTTACAACATCTATGTAACATGTACATGCAATATAGTCTTTAGTGCATGGGTTAAACACATAGTAAAAATGATTCTTGGATCATAACAAGATATTTTTCCTACTCTTCAACAACCATAAACACCATGAATGAAGAGATAATTTTTTTTTTTACCAACTTGATGTATACGATGGTTGGTTGAGCTCCAGCGAGATTTTCGACCTCCGGGTGGTTGCACCACCTCTATGGCAACCCGAGGCTTGAAGGAGGATGTCCCATGGGTGATGGAGAGGGTGTGCATGGTCTAGAATGGAAGAGGGCTACTGCTAGGCCTTGTGTGGGTGGTGGTCGGTCATAGGTGGTATTGTTGTTGAGGTGGAGGGGGCCGGCCGAATCTCAAGAAGGTGGAGGAAGAAGAAGGAGATGTAGAGAAGAAGAAAAAGAAAAAGAAAAAGAAAAGAAAAAGACAAGGAAGAGGAGGTTACGTGAGGAAGGGTGATGAATTCGGCTACACATGTATAGGGGTGGGTTTTCCTAGGAGTTATTAGCTACTAATGGTCATGAATGCAAAAGGGGAGGTAAAAAGTTGGATGTTACATGCTAAAAACCAAAGGTCCAAAGTAATATATTGTTGGAACTCGACCCCTTTCTCCCTTGGCTGCAGTTGGTCCCCCCCCCCCCTCTCCATGCATATATGTACAATGTTCATTTTAAGTTAAACTAGTCCAAGGTTCATGCTATTTTGGATAAAAGCTGAATTTAAATTTAAATAGTGTAAAAATATAATTTAGTATAGGAAAAAATGGTGTATGGTGCGTAAAAAGGTGGGGGATGGGTGCATGGTATTGTGTACGAGTTAGACAAGTTGGTTTGAGGGTTCAAGGTGGAGGTTCGGGCTCGGTCAGGTGCAATTAATCAAAAAAGGTCATTTTTGACTAATTAAAATGCACGGTATTTCTATATTATTTTTGGAGCCTACGAAAACTCAAAATGTGACACCAATGTTATGTGCATACTTAGTGGTGTTAGACTAGGGGTTATAAAAGTTAGTGTCAAAATTTGGGTTCATGTTGCTCGTCTAAATTGACTGCAACGAAAAAGTGTCCAAGTGTCATATTTTGAGTCAAAAAGTGTCACGGTTGTTGTGCGACCAAAACGAAGTGTAAGTTTGTAAAATTATGAGTGTCATATGTATTATGAGCCTAATTTGGCTCTGTTAAGCCTATTATGCAAAGTTGGTTGGAAAAAAAAGCTAGTATTGTATTCCTAGCATTAAGACTACATTAAAGGGTTTCTAAATTCTAGAAATTATTTTAATGATTTATAATTTATAATAAAATTACTAAAATATTCTTATCTAAATTTTAGGGGGTTTACAGATATGCCATGGACCTAAGTTACGATATTGAACCTATGTATTATTATATATTTTCTTTGGATTTTTGTTTCTTTATTTCGTGTTTCATTTGTGGTACTTGCTATTTGGGGTCTAACCCCACTGGTTTTGCATGTACATATTTTGAGTCAGCACCCGAGGATCCAACGTACCTTCCCCCAACTCATGTCGCGTACTAGGAACATGGTCGTAGGGGATAGCGAATGGGTTTTCTTATTCCTTGCTCATCTTTGAACATTTACTTCTTTTTGGCGTTTAGCCACCGGCACCTATTAGCCGGCTTGTCTGAAAATTAGTTTTCTTACATGATTGTATTAAATCAGACTACAGCTTATCACTGCTATGTACTTTTGTTACTCTTTCAGCTCCTTATTTTGTATAGCTAGTCTCCAGAATATTTTGAGAAAATATTTGGGATGCCTTATTGCTTATCATATATGCTTTATGCTTACTGTTTCTTGTTTGAATGATTGAGACATAGAAGTTCTTGACTATAGAAAATTTGATTGTAGCATGCACCCCTTGTCTTATTCAGCCGTGATCGTCGTATGACGTATAGCACCTTGTACGGGGTAGCTGGCCATGTCCATCTCCGTATTTCGGTACCGGGACATGACAATTTAGTTTAAGTGAACAAAGGTCTCCTGATAAAAAACCATCGGTCTCGCTCAACTATATAGTTCGAATGACATCCCCTTTCCTAAGGTAAATGGAAAATATTCGGGACGCCAAACCCGATGACCCGGCACGGATTACCTCTTCCATTATGTTGTGTTCCAAATAGATATATGACTATTTGATATTACCCCCCTCTTAGATTAGGTATATTGGTATTACCCCCTTGTTAGATTAAAAGTTGAAAATACCCTTCTGAAATTGTCGTTAAAAAATTTTTAATGACACTTTCAAAACTCATTAACGACACTTTCAGGTTTTTAACGATACTTTCAGGAGGGTATTCTCAACTTTTAATCTAACATGGGATAATATCAATATACCTAATTTAAGAGGAGGATAATATCAAGTAGTCCATAGATATATAATGGAGTCCGAACTGAAGGGACAATATAGAGTAGGAGAGGTACACCATAAAAAAATTAATCTAACCATATTGGTAATACAAATAATGTATGAAAACTGTATGAAATAGTTGTAATTACCGTATCTTTTGAAATTATCGTATCTTTAACTTAAAAGAAAAAAAATTCAAATTTAAAGTGTCAAAATTTTGATAATCCAAGATATTTAATTAAAAAATATGAAAAGTGTATGAAATAGTTGTACTCAATGGCTATGATGCAACCCCTGCTTGTTAAACTTGAAAATGGAGGAGATCAAGAAACATTGCTAAAGAATTGGAGTAATTTCTCAAATTTGGGAAGAAAAAATAGGGTTTCTATCTGAACTAGGAAATTGGAGGAGAATGACAAAATTACAGTAAGAAGCTAAAAAGAAATCCAAATCTTGTAAATGAATTCTCTGCTTCCCTCTTTCGCTCTTCCCCTATTTATAGGTCTAATACTCCTCCGATACCAATCTGTGTTTAGCTGAGCTGGTTTCTTTGAGCTGTGGCCAATCCATGATGAGCTGGATTAGTTGGTTCAGAATAGTAACTTGGGGATCAAGTTACATCAAAACACTATTGTGTGAGCAGCCCCAACATTTAGTACTGCACCTGCATTCTTCATTCTGCACTCTACATTACTCTGTACTATATCTTGATACTAATACTGATACTGGACCAGGACTACGAGATTGGAAATTGACTGCTACACTAGCTGCTGCTAATTCACCACAAAGTTCTGATACATTCCTCTTCATAATCTTTCTATGTTAGGGAGGTAATGTATCAATGCCCCCTCCCTAAAATTGACATTGTCTCAAGGTCCAAGTTGGGATAAGTTTTTAGAAATTGCTTACAAGGCACCCATGATGTATCTTCCCTATTGCCTTCTTTCCACTCGACTAACAAATCAACGTACTGATGCTTTATTCCTCCTCAATTTGATCTAGTCTTCTTTCCAGTATGTAGTCTGCTTCTAGGACCAATTCCTCCCTCTAAGTGGGTTTTTCAGTTTGAATATCAGTGTTGTCTCCAACCTTCTTCTTAAGATGTGACACATGGTGAATTTAAGCTTCTTCAGATAATAGCAGTTTGTAGGCTACTTGTTAGGGAGGGAAAGTATCAGGCTAGTCAAAAAAATTATTTGAATATGTTAAAAAAAATCTTACATATTTATATGAGTTTTAAATTAAGCCAAATCTGAATAGATTATTAAATTTAGTCTGAATATATAGTTTTAGATTAAATCTAATCAGAATAAATATAGATTAAATCAAATTCAAGTTTATATATATATATATATATATATATATATATATATATATATATATACAGGGCTGGCCCTGAGCTCACAGGGGTCCGGGGCGAACTTTCAAAATGAGGCCCCATACATAATGTAAAAAAAATAAAACAAAAGTAAAATAAAAATATGCCTCCACCAAGATTTGAATAGATTATTAAATTTAGTCTGAATCTAATCTGAATAGATTATTAAATTTAGTCTGAATATATAGTTTTAGATTAAATCTAATCAGAATAAATATAGATTAAACCAAATTCAAGTTGATATATATATATATATATATATATATATATATATATATATATATATATATATATATTTCCAATACATATAAACCTTAGATATATTTGAATTTATATTTCATAGATTCCATTGAAAACTTCCAAATAGCATCATATATCCCACTAACACTTAATTCTACATGAGACAACCATCTCCTCTTTAATGTGGACACATATCGACAATCTCGGACCAGTCGATATATAAAATAATCATTCTTATGTAAAATGCCACAATATACAAATATTACTATATAATATACCAAACATGTTTGAGCCTGGAAAATTTCATCTGAATATATAAATATATGAGTAATTCTATAAGGACACATTTTCATTGACATACTCTATTTACTCATTGATGTGTCAAATAATATGGAATGTCCATGACAGCCTTAAAACGATTGACCTAAATTAGTTATTGAACCTTAATTATTTTTTTCTTTTAAGATTGACATTGACATGCCATACCACTTATCATACACTATGTCAATAAAAATAGAGTAATGCTATGGGGATACTTTTTTTGACACAATTTATAGCCAACTGATGTGGCAGAACTAATACTAAATATGGATCCTCATATTCTCTCTCCATATATATTGTTAATGAAAAAATTCTCATGGTATTTATTGGACTACCAATTCCTCTCTTTCTTTCTCATCTTAACAAATTTTTTTTTTTCTACCCTACAATTATCAGAAAATAATAAAAAAAAGTTGCATAACAAAACAAACGCCCCTTTGTACATAAAATCACCGACTCTACAACATTCTCACAATGTAGTAGAAATGTAGTAGAGTCGCATGATAAGAATCTCGTCTCTCTACTCATCACGCACTCTATCCTCAAAACAGAGCAGAAAGGGAAGAAAAATAAATAAATAAATGGCAGCAGCTCTCATCTCTCCACGACCCACCTTATCTCCCTCCAAGAACCCTTTCTTCCCACTCAATCTCCCCAACATTTGGTACAATTACATACATTTCTTCTCTCTTTCTCTCTCTACAAACTCTTTTCCTCTTTAAATGCTAGCATATATATGTGTTGCAGGGATATTGGTAGCAGAGGAAGAAGAGAGTGGTGGTCTACCAAGAAGAGCCATGTCGTCGTATCATCTTCTTCGGGGAGGACTAGCTTGATGTGTAGAGTTCATAGGAGGGATATGGTCCTGTTGGGCATCTCATCCTCTGCTGCTCTTTTGTTGCCATCCACTGCAGGTACCATTCGGCCCGTGACCGGAAACTCCTTTATCTTTTAGTTAATAGCTGAAATTATTCCGGTGGTCGAATCGAACTGGATGGAATTTTGGGTAAGTGCCAGTGTTTTTGTATGTTTTGGGTCCCTACGGAGTTTCCATGATAATAATATATGGCCACGTTTGGTTCACGGAATCATGGCAATTGGGAAAGGAAAGTCAATTCATTTTCCAATTTTTCTATTTTTGGATGCATGAAGGAAAGGAGGAAAGGAAAATGATTCAGGAAAGAAAAATAGGGAGTAAAATGGTTCCCCCACCCAACCAAGTATTCACTTTTCTTCCCAATTTCCTTGGCCATTCGGAAAGAAAAATTAAGAGGAATAGCAATTTTCCAAGGGAAAGGAAATAACAAGGAATTGATTTCCTTTCCTTTCCTTTCCGTGAACCAAACGAGGCCTATGAGTAGACTTAGACGGTGTTCTAAATGGTGGCCGTCTAGGTGGTAGGCGGTCTCTCTTCGCACCGCTTTTAGGTAGGCGGTGAAGTAGGCGGCCAAAGGGGTTTTGGCGGCGTAGGTGGGAGCCTAGGCGGAGCAATACCTAACGAGATATTTTGGCCAAACGGTTTTACAAGCATTATGGGCATATGGTTCACTTTTACAAGACCAAAACTTAATAAATCTTTGTTCTAAAATATAGTTATGCATGAAACATCCTTAAAATATATATATATATAATGCAAAAAAATGTGGTAAAATAGTAAAAAAAATCCAAAATATATCAACCACCTATGTGGCGCCTAGGCACTGCCTAGGCGGTAGGCGGACTCTTTTCGCCGCGCAGTCGCCTACCGCCGTTTGGAATTTTGGACTTAGGGATAGTAATGGAACTTTTATTCATTTCGTTTCCTCCTGCATATTAGCCAAAATGGCAAATAAAATTCTTAGTATTCGCATTTGCCGTTTTCACCATAAAAAATGACCGAAAATGACAAACGCAAAAAGCTTGTGAGAGCACCATTTGGATTTTACCGTTTTAGCATTTGCCATTTTAAATGGGAACCAATCTAGTCAATAATATGGAAACTAAAAATGCAAAGGTATAACCTTGACTCAGTACGCAGTATGTATACATCGAAAAAAAAAAACTTGACTAGAAATAGAATCCACATAACCTATTAAGCATAACTTGACACAAAGCACACTAAAATTGGTGTACCACCATCTCCAAGTTTGGTTCATCAGCTAACAAGAATACCCATGATCTCAACTTGCTTGTAGTGGTCAATGCTTGTTTTAGAGGGATGGATGTGAAAGAATTATATGGAGCATGTAGATTGTAGGGATGTAAATTTAATACAAATGGGTTAGCTTGACGTAGAAAATATGGGTATCATTATGTCCTTAGAGGTGTCAGGTCGGGCCGTGACAGGCTAACCCTGTCCGGGATTCCCGACCTCATTGGTGACCAGGGTGGGCCTTGTCCAGACCCGGATATACATACGTTCTGGGCTGCTGACCCTGGGAATGAAGAACATGGGACAACACGGCACTGGGCCGAGTAATTACCGTGCCGGTGCCGGCCTTCCTCCGCACAAGCGGGTCGCATGTTGTTGCCTGGCCACCGAATCCATTGCGGGCCCAAAAAAATGGGTTTGGGCCATGTTTTAATTAAAAGAATATTTCTAGGAACATCCCCTCAGTATTTTTTTTTTTATTTTATCTCCATCTTTTGAATAATTTCTTCAAAAATATCATATTTCCTATATTATGCAAAAAAAAAGAAATGTTATAAAGTTGTCGTATAATTAAACAAGATCTAGGATACGTGTACTTTCAAAAATTTTAACAGTACCTTAGCACAATTCCAATCCATATCTGATAGGTGGTCAGCATACATTGTTCTTCCATTATAAACATTGTAATTTCTTCCTCATAATGTTATACATGATTTTAGCATTAAAAAAAGTAGAGTTTCATCTATGTTATGTTTAACATCCATAACAAAATTTCTAAATGGCTTACGGTACTGGTCACACAACTTTGTAAATTCTTGTTGTCTAGCAGGTGAAGTAACGATATACATAAGACTACTTATAATATTCTCTAAAGCGGGTGAAATAATAGTAAGACCATCTTGGACAATTAAGTTAATGACATGACAAGCTCATCTAACATGAAACAATCTACTGTTTAAAATGTCTTAATTGACCTCTTAAAAGATTTACTCAAATATTGTTGTTGCTAGCATTTCAAAAAAGAAAATATTTTGTTATGCATATTATACTCACGTATAATTGCCACAATAGCTCCACTAATTATATGTCCAATATGTGGAGACTCTAGGAAGCAAAACATTATTCTCTTATTTATTTTAAATGCCAAGTGAATCAATAAAATGTATAATAAGACATATAGGATATTTTTTCGAATGTTTGTCCATACACCTGAAGTTAAAGACATTCTATTGCTATAGACAATAAATATTCTTGCAATTTATTTGTAGTCATGAAAAATATTTATACTTTCTTCTCTAGTTGTAACTTGTGAAATTTTCTTGAGAGCAAGATTTAGCGTCTTTTGAACATAGTTTTCAAAATACTCATTTTCAAAAATGTAAAAGGAGATTAAGAAACAATAATAAATTTTGTTAATTCAGTTTTTAAACATTTTGTGAATATTTAAATGTCTCAAATGAGGGACTAGAAACACTAGGACCGGTTCCACCAAAAGTTAGTTGGTCCTGCCTAGTATCATTAAGGCCACTCTTATAAGTTTGATAGCATCAATGCCTAGTAAGATGACCCTTGCCTGCAGTTGTACTAGGAACACAATAAGAATTGCAAATTTTATATTTCTCTTTCGTATATGGTTTGTTAATTGGATTTAACTATTTTTCATTATTTGAGCCTAATTTGGAAACGCTTCAAACATCCGATCTAATTTTTTAGGCATCGAACCATAAAAATGAACACCACTATAAATTTTACCTTTATAAAATGTTGAACCATGTTGAGATTCATTAATTTGGACTCCTATAGGTTGTGAGATGAAGGCTCTTTGTGTCTATGATTGTGAACTAGCAGCATTCAAACTTTTATATTCAAGACATCCAGCATTAAGTTCCATTCGGATCTATATAGCATAATATGGATCCGTTATAATTAGAAAGATAATTAATCTAAAAAATAACCTCAATTTGATTGGTATTTGGTAGTAGGTATCTTGTAGAAGTATAAGCAAACAGTAAACTTCCCTCCTGATGGATCAGGTGGAAGTAAAAAAGCTTGAAATTCTTTAACTAGCAGAGATCATAGAGTCAGATACTTGGAGAGCAGGATTGCAGCTTGCTAAGAAGATGTGAGAGAGAATTGTAGTCAAAATGAGTGGTTTACCCTCAATTTATAACATTTGGGGGCTAATATTTGTTATATGGCTATTGAGGGGTTATTCTGGTCCTTCATGTCACAAATGATGAAAATAGCACCTAACAACCATAAAACGACTAATTCGAGAGGGAGGAGGGTATTTCTTTCCAAAATATCCCCAAATGTTAATACTATCGTTATCAAATGTGAAAAGACGGAAAATGCTCCCAAACTTTTTAATAACGGCTCTTTTATGGGGCATTTCTGTAAAATCCCCCTCCCCCTACACCACCACACACACATACAGGCACATCCGTGCTGTACCATGGCCTAGATGCAGATTTGTCTTGATCCGACCCGCCACCTTACCAAATGAAAATCCACCCATGTTGGGTCTTGGTGACACGGATCTTCTCCCTTGTCGGTACTGACATGGTTGCTGGCGGGCTGGCGCGTGACAGCCCAACCCGATCTGACCTGACCTCTATGTGTTCTTACCTTTTAGGATTTATAAAGTTAGTATCTCTTTCAAGAAAATTAAAAGTGAAATAGAGGATGTGATGATAAATACAAATAATTGATAAAACTGACTGACATATTCAACGAAATTCTAAAGATTAAAGGCTTATTTGACTTAAATATCTTAAAATTTTGTCTATGTTCACCTTGATATCAAGATGATTTTGTTTTAAGGTTACCTTAAAATTTTGAAGTAGTTTTACTTTGCTGCTACACTTCGTCAATCCAAAATATTTTGGACAATCCTACCCTTACAAATCAATATTTTTCCTTAATCTTTATCTTCTAACCTACCACCTCCATCTTGTTTTCCCCTCCTCCCTACACTCTAACCCACTGCCACTATATTCTTCTTTATCCTCCCTAAACCCTAGCCTACTACTACTATATTATTTCTCCTAAACACTGACACACTACTACGATCGCGTGGCAGGGCGGGAGTAACGACGGAGGCGATGGCGCGAGGGACGACGGAAAGGGTGGAGGCCAGCGATAGCGGTGAGAGACAAGCCGTCGACATGGAATGAGAGGAGGATGAGGTTAGGGATAGGTTTTTTTCCTCTTTTTTTTGTTTTATATTTTATTTTTAATCGAAAAATTAGGGATTAGAAGTAATTTTAGGATTTGGATTGAAATATTATACTTGGAATTATTTCTTTAAGGTTAGAAGTAGTTTTGAAGTAAAAGTTTAGAGGTCATAAGAATTTGGTAGGTTGGAGGATTTTGTAAAACTAGTTTAAATTAGGATCATAATTAATATAATTAACTAAAAAAGTTAATAATAAAATTTTGCAATAAATAATCAATTTTTATTGGATTATTACTATAAGGGGCATTAGGTCTTTTTGGCTCATAGTTAGCCTGACTTTGCAAATAGTCTAATAGTTCATGATATTTAAGTAAGAAAAACCAAGTTTGTAGTAGCAAATTGCTAATAAAAAATAGTTTATGTTGGCAACATGCAAAAACTGGTAAGTTTATGGTATTTAAGTGCAAATTAGCTAAAAGATCAAATAAGACACATAATACACCAGGACAAATAGAAAATCTGAACATGAAAAAAATTATGGGGAGAGCGAGATCACTACCAATCAAGTTTACATGATCCCACAACTTCTGCAGCACAAAGCAACGAGAGAAAAAGTTCAAGAGAAATTATATAGAAATAATGAGAGAGAAATAATCGAGAACTCAAGAACTACAAAGAACCTGTCTTTTATTCTCTCATTCACTTTTTTTGCTCTCTTTTTGCAACTAGTGCTGCCTAACACCCAAGCACACCTCCCAAGGATGAAGGAAGCCCTATATTTTATCATGAACCATAACCTTGAAATGTGGCTCTGTAGAATATTTTGGAGTTCTATTTTTTATTTTTCTTGATCTCTTGGCTATATATATATATATATATATATATATATATATATATATATATATATATATATATATATATATAATGAGGAAAGTAGGCTTCACCGTGAAAATTTTCTTTCCAAAAATACCCTTCATTATATTTACTAATTAAAAATAATACCTACAATAAATTCCAATGACAACCATTTAAGGGATGCATTAATATATTATAGAAATCAAAGAGTTCATGCTACTTGCTAAATTTTCTAAGCTATTACCAAAGAATTCCAATGGTTGAACTCTTAACCTATATAATTAAAAGCAGCAAAGTTAAACCAACTCATCAAAATCATCCACTCCAAGATACGTGCAAAGCACGTGCATATATACTAGTATATATAGCCTTACAACCCTCCATCTTACATAAAATTTTCTAATACATTCTAATATACCAACACTCCTCCTCAAGATAGGCGAAAGATATTCACTAAGCCCATCTTGTCACATCCTCTAATCATATCTACAGAGCTAAGTCCCTTGGTCAGACTGTCTGCTACCTGATCCTTGGTTGGAACGTAGCCTAGCTCCAGTAGTCCACTGTCCAACTTCTCCTTGATGAAGAACCTATCGATCTCGATATGTTTGGTCCTGTTATGCTGCATTGGATTATTGGCGATACTGATGGTTAACTGGTTCTCACACCACAGCTTCAGCTTGGCTCCTTGATCCAACTTTAGCTCCACCAGCATACTCTTTAGCCATAGCAGCTCTGCAACTCCCAAGGATAGCTCTGTATTCCGCTTCAGCTGTCAATCTAGCCACCACTGACTGCTTCTTACTCCTCCAAGAGACCAAGTTGCCTCCTACAAATATGCAGTAGCCTGAGGTAGACCTCATGTCATCAACACAGCTAGCCCAGTCAGAGTTACAGAAGCCCTCGATGCTTACGTGATAATTCTTCCTGAATATCAACCCATTTCCTGGGATACCCTTCAAGTATCTCAGAATCTGGTACACTGCGTCCATATGATCCTTCCTTGGGTCATGCATGTAGCGGCTCACTACACTCACTGCAAAGCAGATATCATGATGTGTGCGGCTCAAATAGATCAGCTTGTCCACCAGTCTCTGGTTTTTGTCCCCGTCAACTGGTTCTCCAGTCTCAGCACCTATCTTGAACCTCTAATTGATTGGCGTCGCTGCAGGTTTGCATTCCAATATCCGTCTCTGTGAGAAGGTCCAGCGCATACTTCCTCTGAGAAAGAACAATCCTCTTTGCTTCTCGAGCAATCTCAATCCCAAAGAAGTACCGAAGAAGGCCAATGTCCTTCACCTCGAACTCTTTGCCAAGCTTTCCTTTGAGACTGGCAATCTCCTGCTCATCATCTCCTGTGATAATCATATCGTCTACATACACCGCAAGCATGGTGATGTGGCCTCCACTCCGACGAAAAAATACAGTATGATCAGCGTTGATCTGCCGATATTCTATCTCTATTATCGCATTCCTGAATCTGTCAAACCACGCTCGAGGAGACTGCTTCAGTCCATAGAGGAACTTCAACCAGCAGATCTTGTCCACTGTCTTATCATTGCAGAATTCTGGTGGTATCTCCATGTACACCTTCTCGACTAGATCCTCATGAAAAAATGCATTCTTCACATCTAGTTGGTGTAGCTTTCATCCACCATTCGCTGCCAAAGAAATCAGGGTCCAGACGGTATTCATCTTCGCCACTGGTACAAAACTCTCATCGTAGTCAATGCCGTACGCTTGACTGTATCATTTTGCCACCAGTCGAGCCTTGTAGCGCTCAACCTGTCCATCTGGGTTTTGTTTCACAGTAAAGACCTACTTGCATCCGACTGCCCCCTTTCCCTCTGACAGTTTTACCAGTTCCTAAGTGTGGTTCTTCTCAAGAGCCCCTAACTCCTCGTGCATCGCCGTTTTCTACTTTGGATCGTTCTTGGCAACCTGCCAATTGTTAGGTACAATAATACTATCCAAAGACACAATGAATGTTCCATGAGAAGAAGAGATGTTATTTTATGAAACAAACTGAGCAAGGTCCCAACCATATCTATCAGGAGGATTTTTCGCATTGCTGCGAGTGGTCCTCCGTACTGATAATGGTGTGGGAGGGGTAGGAAGAATAATATTACCTGAAGGAAAATCTGGTGGTGGTGTGTCTCAGGAGTCGAGACGGATGCAGGCAAGGGACTTGGCATTGGCACTATAGGTACTGGTCCTACAGTTTGCTTCCCTTTCCTACTGTAGGTAACTCCCCCTGAGCCATGGACCTAACACCTCTCATCTTCTCCCCCTGTTCCTCTTCACTCTTCTCCTCAACCGTTCCTCCATGCCATACTCCTTAATCGGTCACCAAACTCTCACCAATCTCCCTCTTTCGCCTTGTACTCTCAGTATCTCAGGTGAGTTGCCCATGGATGAGGTTTCCTCCTGACGGTAGTATGGCTCAAGATTCCTGAAATGAACATCCATGCTCACAAACCTCTTCTTCCCTACTGGGCTCCAGCACACGTAACCCTTCTGAGCCGTCGAATAGCCCACGAAGACGCACTTGACTGCTCTAGGGTCAAGTTTTCCAACAGACGGTATGTTGTCCTTCACAAAACATACGCAGCCAAACACCTTCAGCGGGAGTATCCCACTATTATTTTCTTACAATATCTCACATGGAGACTTTCATCCCAGTACTTTCGAGGGCATCATGTTGATCAGTTGAGCTGCTGTCAACACTGCATGCCCCCACAGACTATGTGGGACATTCACGGCTATCATCATGCTCCTTGCCACCTCTAGAAGGTGTATGTTCTTCCTTTCTGTCACTCCATTATGTGCTGGTGTGTATGCACAGGTGGTCTGATGCTGTATCCCTTGGGCTGACAGGTATTCCTCAAGTGCTTTGTTGGTATATTATGTCCCATTGTCAGAACTTAGTACCTTCACCACTGCTCTGTACTGAGTCTGGACATATTTATGAAAGTCCCAGAAACAGACAAAGACATCACTCTTATTCTTCATCAAATACAGTCAGGTGACACGAAAGGAACAATCAATAAAAGAAACGAAATACTTGTAATCATTCATAGTAGTTGTGGCGCACGACCCCCAAATATCAGAATGTATAATATCAAAAACAGAAGAGCTCCTATGGCCCGCACTAACATATGAGCTCCTAGTAAGTTTGCCTAAATCACATGCATCGTATACTAGTTTTTCCTTATTTGCTTTCTCATAAATAGATGTATATAATATACTCAAAATACCAAAATAAGAGTGCCATAACCGCCTGTGGTGGAGTATCAGTGTATCCTCGGCACTCATCTTCGGTCTTCCCATTCCTGCCCTCTCTGTCACAAACACCAATGCCGAATCTAGCCCTTCCCGATCCAGGTACCACAGTCCATCATGCCAAGTGTTAGTCCCAAGTCTTCGTCCCGTCTCCTTCTCCTGGAAGATCACCTTAGGAATATCAAAAGAGACAATACATTTTAGTTGGAGGATTATAGAACTAATGGACAAAAGACTGACCAGAAAAGAAGGAGCATGCAAAATATTGAATAATTTTAGTGAACATGTACAATCAACAGTACCCTTACCGACCATTGGCTGGAAAGTACCATCGGCTGTTTGAATGTTGTCCGCCGATACTAGGTGAGTGTAGGAAAAGAACTCACTAGCATTCTCTGTCACGTGTCGAGACGCACCCGAATCGACAATCTAGTCTGACGATCTAAGGGAAGACATAGATGCAAGGGCGAGTGAGTCGTCAGTACCTTCCGATTGATGGACATACATGACAGCGTTGCCTTTGGCGAAGACTGAGAAGGACGCCTCCTCAGTCTCCCTCCTCATGTCTCCATCGCTTGATGCTTTCTGCTTTCTCCTGAGCAACTTCAGCATGCTCAGCAGTGCCTGATCCTCCTCAGTATAGGCGCCATCAGTTCCCTTCTCGCCTTCTGCTACCAGCAGGTTCGTCCGATAACCTCCTCGACCACCCCGTCGACCCCCACGACTACGGCCACGTTCTCCAAACTGTCCACGTCTACTACCTGAATCTCTCTCCTTGGGTGGTTTGGTGCAAGCATACCTCAAATGGTCCACCTTCTCGCAGTTGTAGCACTGGCGGAGGTCTCCCTTAGGTTATCTGCCGCCTGAATTGGCAACGCCAGTACTGACTTCACTTCAGGACAACCACATGTCCCTACCTGCAGCTTGATACGAGTCTCCTTCTGGATCATGGCCGAGATAGTCTCCTCAAGTGTAGGAATCTTCGGTTGGGCAAGAAATAGTGCTATCATCTGAGCAAACACTGCGGCCAATCCCTTAAGAAACTTCATCGTCATCTCCTGCAGACATATATGTCTCTCCTTACACTTCGGGTCCTCGCAGTTCGTCCGATCTGAGGAGTGATCGTAATCCAACCACAGACGCTCCAACTCCGTGTCATACTCCTGCACCGTCTTCTTTCCCTGTACGGTATCGTCGATCTCTCCCTTGATCTGGAAAATCCTCAAGTTATTTCCCACACCATCGTAGGTCCTCCTCAACTTATCCCACACGTCATTTACCATCTCAAGACCATCCACTGTGGCGTCGATCGACTGGACTAATGAATTGATGATCCAAATGTATATCACCATATTAGTGGACTTTCACTCGTCGCGTCCCGCCGAGCCCTCATCCGGCTCTGTCTTCTCTCCTGACAAGAAATCCTACAGGTTCTTCCCTGCAAGGGTTCTCCTCACCCGTCGTAACCAACTCAGGTAGGTGGCCGGTCCATCAAGCTTCAGATCGATGGAGGGAAGCTGAAACTTCGCTGGTGTTTGTGTCATGCTCTCACCAGCCGACAGTTTCATCAGCTTCATCAACGTTGCGACCTCCGCTTGGTACTTTTTGATGATCTTCTCCATCGATCCTCCTCTTCTCCGATCACCTCACACCCGTTTCACGATTCACGTTCGTCCTATTCGTCCTCTCCTAGATCCGATCATGCCTCTCCCCCATCGGATCTAGGCCTTTGATGTCAACGTCCGAAATGACCCACGAGAGACGCCGGAAACCGCAGCAGAAGGCTCCTGCGGGCTCCGCAGGAGTCGCGGCTTCGCGGTGGTGGCGGAAGTGTGGCGGCGACGGCGACGGTGGTTGTGGGCGAGCGGTGCGGCGGAGGTGGTGGTGGCACGGCAGCGGTGGTGGCGGCTAGGGTTTGTGCTCTGATACCATGTAGAATATTTTGGAGTTCTATTTTTTATTATTCATAATCTCTTGGCTATATATATATATATATATATATATATATATATATATATATATATATATATATGAAAAAAAGGGATATGAGCCATAGGTTCATATTTCTACATGAGTCAATGCACATGTGGACCAATAGGAATGGAGTGTACTAATGCACATGGGTGCACATGGGATGTAAGAATCCATTCATATTGATCCACGGGTCTATAGCTCATATAAGAATATGAGCCTATGGCTCATATCCCGTTTACCATATATATATATATATATATATATATATATATATATATATATATATATATAAGCCTTACAATCCTCCATCTTACATAAATCTCCTAATACATTCTAATATACCAACGGGCACAAAATAGAAATCAACTCTTGTTTTAGATTCCCAAAGGAATTCCGGGTAATCCAGTACAATACGATCGGACTAAACATGTTGAGTTGGACAAGAACTACATCAAAGATAACCTAAACTAGGTGAAGATAAAGGTTCCTTACTTTAAAAGGGCAGATCAGCTAGCTGATGTGATGACTTGTGCTATCCCTATAAGTGGTCCATTCTATACAATACTATCCAAGTTGGTCCTATGTGATATCTATGCACCAACTTGAGAGCAAGAGTTAGCGTACAACTGTAGAATATTCTATATTATTATGTTCCTTATTTAGATAGGAATTAATGTTTTTGAATATTAATTGTATAATTGACTTTCTTAGAATAGATTGTTTACTATGTATAAATATTCCCTTTCAGATGAATGAAAATTTCAATTCAGTCAAATAATCAATTCCGTGCTTATCCTCCATAGAAACAAAAACATCCGAGCATATGTGTAGAACACTACCATAATCTATATCTAGTTAACAGTAACTTCTTAACATGGGAGACCTTGAGCTGGTCGCCCCAACTGTCACTAGGTGCTTTTTATCACTATTGCATTACATCTTTGGGATCCTCGTACTTCATCCTATGCTACAGAGTTTGTGACCCACCTCCCTACAATGATAACATTGTACATCTTTTTTCTTTGACACTAATTGAGATTATGTCGTCTCTGATCCCTAGTCAACTGATACTCCATTGCCATTGCCGCCACTATCACTTCCCACCGTTAGAAATAATATTTTTTAATGCTTCTTACGAGTATTGTTATCAGCATCAGACCCTCCTTACGAGTATCGTTATATGCGGTATTAGCCATTTCGGATCAAAGTATCACATTTTTTGTTTAGCGAACCAAGCTTTGAGTGAGCACACCTTGCTTGGCTCATGCTCTCTACTGAAAAATATAGCTTGAGCATAAGACAAGCCTAAAATCTGATCTCAAGCTTAACTCTCTATAATATTTACGAGCCGCTCATTTAAATTAGAAAGCTTATATATAACGTTAAGCCCAAATACCGCTTGTTTTTTTTAGATCATGGGCTTTGAACCAAACAAAATGTATAGCTCGGTGAGTTTAATATCAAATTGTAAGTGTCAATGAACTCTGTACCAAATTAGAGATGTATATTAGTGTAAGATATCTCTTTCATATAAATATATGAATACAAAGAAGCTGGGTTGTGAGATCAACAAGCAGAATACCTCTAAGCTTGGGCACAGGCTTGTTTATCTGACGAGCCTGCACTTGTGCTAAAGCTTGTGCTCCCACTCCCAAAAGCTCATGAGCTTTTAGTTGCGAATAGGTCGACTCATTAATAACCCTGTTGTACTATACCTGCATCAAGCCCACATATTGTGTTATCGTGCAACTTGAATTCTAGTGACCCTTCACTAATGACCTCGAACACCGAGTTATCGCCTAAGTGATTAATACTGTACTTATCCTCTAGAGAGACATCCGAGCATATGTGTAGAACACTTCCATTCATGTGTAGAGCACTACCATAATCTAAAATCCAGTTAAGACAGTGAGTTTGGTTGCCCCAACTGACATTAGGTGCTTCTTGTCACTACAGTACCATTGCATTGCATCTTTGGGGTCCTCTTTTTTTCACGGTAAGCTGTGGACAGTTTATTTTGATGTGGCCACATCTGTACAATGATAACATTGTGTATCCTTTTACATTGACACTAATGGAGATTGTGTAGTCTCTGATCCCTTGTCAAATGACATTATCCTTCCATTGCCGCCACCATAAACTTCTCACCTTTGGAAACAAGATTTTTCAACAGCTAATCAAGGTTCGAAGTATCGGTATTGGACCCTCCTTATGAGTATCGTTATCGATGGTATTAGCCATTTCTGATGGAAGTTTCATTTTTACTTTTAGACAAAGTAAACTATTATTTTTATTGATTAATTTTTTCAATATCATGTTATTCATTAAAAATTCCACATGTACTTTTCCAGGTCATTCCATACTTCCAGTAAAAAAAAGTATGTTGATGTTACGCCCTCAAGGAATCTTAGTTGATTCCATATGAAATGAGAATGAAAATGTGTACTTAGAAACTAAATTTTAGTGATTGTAATTATAGCTTTCTGTACATAATCTGACATTATTGTAATCACTTGTATTGATTTATTTTTCTAAAATCCATACTACTTTGAAGGAGTAATTCATATTGAGAGCCATGAAATACCAAGTAGACTTTTACCTATTTATGATTCATATTCAGAAATAGAGTTTCAACTAGTTTTAGGTCTTATCTTTCACTCGTTACATGCAGTTTTTTTTCTTATGTAATTTTCTAGGTTTGCATGCTGAAGTGGAATTGGACGATGATGTGAAGATGGCTTTGGTGGTAGATGACATTAATGCTTATTCTTTGCTATACCCGACTGAGTTACCTGCAAAGAAATTTGTCTTCAGATGGTAATTCTCACAACGCCTGTTCTAGTTGTGTATGTGGTAACAGATACTTCTTAATATCAACTGTATCAAAATTTCCTCACTAATAGTATCTTGACCCTTCCTCGACCTCACATAAGAGAATCTCACATTAATGCCTTTTTCTTATTATTGGCATAATAATTTATCTTCATAGTACAATACATTACTTTTTACCGAATTCCTTTGGAGATCCAAAATGGATAGTGGGTGGATTCTCCTTTTACTAATTAATCAAAATATTTATTGCTAATACATAGAACGCCGGTAAACTTTGATAATGCTACAAAAGGCTGATGTGCACTAGCAGAGTCAAGGTAATAGGAGTACTTTGTTGTTTTGATGACATGTACTATGCATAATCCAAATTCCTAATCTTGAAGCTGTGTTTAGTTCCACAGAAAGAGAGGGAAAGGACACGGGAATTGGATCACCTTTCTATATGATTGTGTTTCTGATTCTTTTTCCTCTCACTTTTTGTTGGGGTTCACTTTTGTTTGGACAGTAAAATAAATTGACTCGATGCAATTAGGAGAGGAATTTGTTGGGATAGAGACATGCTTAGCGGATACTTTGGATGCCAACCACCAAAATTCACACAAAGATAATGATTACGATCTCGCTACAAGAACCAAGACGGATCAAAAACATATATATGCTGACCCCTTACAAACTTTTCAAGAAGGAGATACACAAGTTTATTACAAAGGAAACCTTAAAAACTCCAATCCCAAAACTAGATCTCGTACCAAGCAAGTGATTGTCCTCTCTCCATTGGTGACGACTTCGACCTAACGGAGATGACGACTCTCCTGTAGAACCCTCCTATCTTGAAATGTAAAACCTACAAATGAGCACAGACTGTGTGTAGAATATGGTGGATCCTTCTTGAATATCCATAGGAGCAATGTCTGAAACAATCCCCTTAGCCCCCTTTAAATAGGCTAAAGAACCCTAATGGTTAATTAGGAGACCCTATCTTAACCATTAGGCAAAGCAAACCAATCTGGACCCTTTAAAATACATCAAAAATTGGGTACCAACTGTTGTCTTCCGCTAGACCAGAATTCCTTTGGAATCCACTCGACCGTACTGTTGTGCCCGAGATAACTCAGGCCAAACCCATAATTCTGGTAGAATTAATGTCAAAAATTCATGACAAGAATTTGCCCCGATCACGCCCGATCGATCTGCTGTCTTCGTGTGCCCTTTGCTGACTCTCGATGACACTGCAGACTTCCTCTTCCTCACCTCTTATAGATTGGAATACCCAACAAACTCCCCTCCCCCCCCACCCAGTATCTATGATGATAGGGTGTTGACCACCATGATTCCTCGTGTGATTTCACGCATGTCGTCTCACAATGGAATTTTTGCTCTCCGACATCAATGAACCACATCTCACCACATCTCCCGGGCTGTTCTATTTCGTCTGTCGTCTACAGCTGCTCAACAACCATGTCAACGCTCATTGTCATGCGAAGCATCTCTCGGAACACTGGGATCTCCTCGAGATCAATGACTTGGCCAAGACTAAAGTCCTTGACCATCAGTCTCAACGTTTTGCGACTGCCTGTTCTCGACTTCCGTCTTCTACCTGAGCGTGCACCCGTTCCAAGTAGATTTCTCACCTTTGGCTCCACTTGCCAAGCGGACGTTGCGGTTCCCGTGAGATTCAATCTCTTGAACCTGCCTATCCTCGTGTCCGACACGAAAGCTCTCCCATACACCCGCATCCTCGAGCAAAG
This sequence comes from Iris macrosiphon, assembly GCA_036927795.1. Classification (NCBI taxonomy): domain Eukaryota; kingdom Viridiplantae; phylum Streptophyta; class Magnoliopsida; order Asparagales; family Iridaceae; genus Iris; species Iris macrosiphon. Next base: position 45,360,490 of record JAYESA010000018.1, read on the forward strand.
TAAGTATATGCGCGATGCACGTCGTTAAAGGTCCACAAATCTCTCCGAACTATACAAATAGAGATGTATCCACCGTATATCGAGTTGGCTGCACCCATTGATCTCCTATCCAACTTTGAAGTGCTAAAACCAATGTCGTTCTAGTAAGCTTCGACGGCTCTTCTGACATCGAACTCGGATCCGTAAAAATACTCATTTAAAGACTAACCAGCTGTTATAGAATTGATAGTCTGACCCAAAAGATTCGACATACTCCAATATATCACATTTCTCCAACAAATCGAATCCCCCAAACTCCTCAAATCTTCGTGAAGACACTATATTGCAAGCCCTTGATGATCAATAACCCCCTACCGAATACTTTTGAGATGTCATTTGATTCTTGCGAGCCATCCGTAAACCTCAGTAGCTTGAGTCTGTATATGCCACAACACATATCTTCTCGAGCTGAGAACCCTTCATAAGTTTTCACTTCCTGAACATACTGTGACAATCATCATCTGCCATCTGTTACGCGCTGGTTTTGTAGAATCAAAAGTTGCACTAGACGTAATGTCGTACAAGTCTAAATTGTACTTGTACAAGTCATGAACGTGCTCCATTGATAACTCAACTCGAAACAAGGTTAATGCAGCGAAAAAGTAAGCATACAGATTGAAGTACAAGCGATATGGTAAAAATGATCTCTTTATTGATAAGTTTGCAGTGAAATTCCAACGACCCTTAGTCTAATAGAAATATTTCCAACTGGACTATAATCAATGGATCTTAATACAATGAATGATGTTCCATGGATTACAACTCGTGAAGCTAATACAATGTACATTATCCCTACCTTATGTCCTTTATTATAGTAATATTTTTCAAAGAAAAGCTTCAAGTTACTAAATTAGCTTCAAACGTCTTAGAACGACCAAGTGACTCCCCGTATCTGTGGAGGGGGTCAAAATATTAGGAAATGCACTGATGAGCGATATCAATCAAACTCACCTAAACCAACACAATATTCGTGTGAAGCATACAATTTTATTAATATAATATTTCTACTTTGGACTAGGGTCTATTCTATGTTGTCATGGGCGACACCTAGGCGGCCTAGACGTACAGGTATGGAGGAGCTCGTCTCGAGGCGACGGGCTTTAGGTTTTTTTTTTCACAGGACCCGACTGTGCCTAAAATAAACCCGCAAAGACTAAAGCACTGGACCAGACAGAAAACGAAAAAGAAAATAAAGGCGGCTGCTCCAGAATAGAAACGAAAAAGGAAAGGAGAAACAAAGAGGCGACTGTAGACCAGGTAATCTCCTTCTTCTGTTCTTCATTTTTTCTATTGTTGGTTGCTGCCGGTTTTCTTTTGATGGTTTTTAAAAAAATTGAAAACAATAGATGATGTGTTCAATGTTCTTCTTCTTATCCTTCTTCTCTACGTTTTTGCAAATTGCAAATGTTTTTTTTTAATTTTGCACGATGTGCTGCTGCTACCTGCGGTTGCTACTGCTACCTAAAAAATAGTTGTAGGCAATTTTCGGGCGGGCACCTAGGCGAGGCGGTCGGCCTCTCGCCTTGTCTCGCCTAGCACCCAGTACAACATAGGGTCTATTAACAATTCATAATTAAGAATATAAAATATAGCATGAAGCTTATTACTTGTACGTGTGATGTCTCACCTACGATCGACTTGTCCATCCCTACAAAGCAATGATTAAAATTCACAATATAAGCGTCACAAGTTCGTCCCTACATTAGATTGATTAGGTCTACAAAATAGTTTTTATTAGTGTGCAACTTAACTACACGACGATCATCGGTGATTTCAACACTATGAAAGACTTTTACAAGGTATTATGATGCACCCTTTCGGAGCAGGTAGATAACCTCAATGAAGGTCCTGTAATACCACGCACCTATTAGCATTTCTTAATAGTTTCCTCCTAGGATGATAAGGTCTCGGTGCCCCGAATACCATTCGAGGAAACATAATACCAAATATTGTACACAAGTTGTCCATGACCATACAAATACGTATATATCTTATCTATAAAACATATTATGCATGATAATATCCTAGGATGATAAGGTCTCGGTGCCCCGAATACCATTCGAGGAAACATAATATCAAATATTGTACACAAGTTATCCATGACCATACAAATACGTATATATCTTATCTATAAAACCTATTATGCATGATAATATAACTTAAAATGAATGCAATAAAATTTTCATTCGTACTTCACATTTCTCGAGCCATCAATCATAACTCATCTCCCAAGTTCAAGGTTATCACAACTGGTGACCTATGTTGTCACGGGCGACGCTTAAGCTGCCTAGGCGTCCAGGTTAGGGAGAGGGCACCCTGACCTGGGGAAATATTCTCCGTGTCTGGAGATGGGGGCCTCGGCTCGCCTAGGCAGGCGCCTAGGGTCAACGAAGGAAATCTAGAGGCTCGCCTAGGTGGTTGTTGCTACTGGATTCTGGAGTTATGTGGGAAATTGCACCTGATGTAAAGGTAAAGATGAATTAGAAAACTTTTTATTTAAATTTTGACTATTTAATAAACATTTCATATAAAGAATAATTGATATTCAGCAAATAATTGTAGCTTTGTGAAAAATCTAAACTATGAACTATAATAGAGCTGTCAGGTGTGAATTCCTGCTATTTTCTGCAGAAAAATGTCTGAGCTACAGTACGGACGGGCGCTTACACGTGCGCGCGGTTAAAGAACATGTGCGCATGCGTGTGCGTGCGGGTGTTGCTGGATTGAAAAGCAGCCCCGGCCCCGAGGGAGCGGGCAGGAGGGCGAGAAAGAGCAGAAGCTGCAGCACTGCCACCGCTGCAACAAGAACAAAGCCGACGGACGCCTAGGTGAGGCGGGTGGCTTGTCGCCTCGCCTCGCCTAGCGCCTAGTACAGCATAGCTGGTGACCAATCGGTCCCAAAGCATTACTCGTGATTTAATAGTAGGAGACCATTTCTATAATGCTTTCTCATAAAAGCTTCTAATGCAACATCACTGAAACACCCATTCGAGGGCCAAATACCTCATTCTCATACATTAGTGCATAATCATTTACATATCCAACATTCAACTAATAACAATAATACAATTATATTTTTTTACCTTTATCTCTTTATTAAGGCATTATTGATTACGTTACATAGGAAACAAAAACAGTTCTTTTTATTAGGTCGTGAAGATGAAAGAAAGAAAGACCAACACCACTCACCATTTGACGAATTGTCTTTTTGTTTTGATCATGCAGATATCGAAGGATTTCTTAAAGAGATGATTTGATGTAATACACGATCTTCTTAATTAGTATAATCATATAAGTGAGTATTGCGTAATATGCCATCTAATATTCGACCCAATCAAGCAAGTCTACATCATCGCTCAAATCTTACGATTTTTCGCACATATCGAATCCACCAGACTGCTCAAGCCAACCAACAAACACAATGCCTACGCTCGGAGCTGGACATTACACCATATTTTCGATAGATACCAAATTGAGGCACAAACTCATCATGTGCCTCACACCTTTTAGGACAAGCATCTTGTCAAGCTCCCTCTCGAAGCATACGTCCCTGATGCCCATAACTATCGTTGACCCCTTGTCGCAAATCTCCACGTCTGAATATGTTGCTATGGTATGTCGTAAAGACCCTACTTTGTGGAGTGGCGCGCATTTGTGTTCAAGACCCAGTCATGACATGTGCCGCCAGGTTTCACCACGGTACCACCTCAATCACCGCGATGACGAGATCTCCCACCAACTAAGAGACCCTCTTGATTGTCCATCTTGCCTTTAGCCCCGTCATCTCTGAGCTTCCTGTTGTCTTCTATAAAATAGCCTCTCGTCTAGTGATGGCAACTTCTTTGTGATCCACCTCCATAAGATCCCAAAAATACTCAAATATTCTTGGTTATGACTTGAGTCTCCGCTTTCTTTCAAAAGCAACCATTGCTGACTCCTATGCCAGATCTTTTCATTCAACATGCTGCTTTTGACCATATTGGTATATTAGAATATTCTTGGTATATTTGTTGGTATATTAAAATATTCTTGGTATATTTGTTGGGATATTAGAATATTCTAAGGGAGATTTAATTGGGTATTAATGTAAGATGAAGGACTGTAAGGCTATAAATAGCCAAGAGATTATCAATAAAAAATATAATAATTACTCCAAAATATTATACATTGTATCAAAGCCCAAACCCTACTCACCACCTCCCAAACCCTAGCCGTCACCACCTCCACCACTGCCATACCGCCTGTCCCGTCGCCCGCTACCACCGCTGCCGCACTGCTCGTCCGCCACCACCGTCGTCGCTCGTCCGCCACCCCCACGCGAAGCCGCGACTCCCGCGGAGCCTTCTGCCACGATTCTTGGTGCCTCTCGCGGGTCGTTCCAAACGTTGACATCGAAGGCGTATATCTGATGGGGGAGAAACATGATCGGGTCTAGGAGAGGACCAAGAGGACGAACGTGAATCGTGGGACGGGTGTGAGGTGATCGGAGAAGAGGAGGATCGATGGAGGAGATCATCAAAAAGTTGACTCTGCGGAGGTCGCAACTTTGATGAAGCTGATGAAACTGTCGGCTAATGAGACCGCACACGAACATTCGTGAAGTTGGAGCTTCCATCCATCGATCTGAAGCTTGATGGACCGGCCACCTACCTGAGTTGGTCACGACGGGTGAGGAGAACCCTCGTAGGAAAGAACCTGGAGGGTTTCTTGTCAGGAGAGAAGACAGAGCCGGATGAGGGCTTGGCAGGACGCGACGAGTGGAAGTCCACTCATATGGTGGTATACATTTGGCTCCTTAATTCTTTAGTCCAGTCGATCGCTGCCACAGTGGATAGCCTTGAGATGGTGACAGACATGTGGGAGAAGTTGAGGAGAACCTACGATGGTATGGGGAATAACTTGAGGGTTTTCCAGATCAAGGGGGAGATTGACGACACTGTACAGGGAGAGAAGACGGTACAGGAGTATGCCACTGAGTTGGAGCGTCTGTGGTTGGATTATGATCACTTCTCAGATCGGACGAGCTGCGAGGACCCGAAGTGTAAGGAGAGAGAGGTATGTCTGCAGGAGAGGACGATGAAGTTTCTTAAGGGGTTGACCACAGTGTTTGCTCAGAGGACAATACTACTTCTAGCCCAACCGAAAATTCCTACACTTGAGGAGGCTATCTCGGCCATGATCCAGGAGGAGACTCATATCAAGCTACAGGCAGGGATATGTGGTCTTCCTGAAGTGAAGACAACACTGACGGTTGCCAATTCAGGCGGCACAGGACCTAAAGGAGACCCCCGGCAGTATTACAACTGTGGGGAGGTGGGCCATCTGAGGTATGCTTGCACCAAACCACCTAAGGAGGGAGATTCAGGTGGCCGACGTGGCTGTGGTCGTGGGGGTCGAGGAGGTTTTCGGACGAACCTGCTGGTAGCAGAAGGTGAGGAGGGAGCTAATGATGCATATACTGAGGAGGATCAGGCACTACTGGGCATGCTGGAAGTACTCAGGAGAAAGCAGAGAGCGTCAAGTGATGGAGACAGGAGGAGTGGGACTGAGGAGGCGTCCACATCAGTCTTCGCCAGAGACAACGCTGCCATGTATGTCCATCCATCGGAAGGTACTGATGACTCACTCGCCCTTGCATCTATCTTCCCTTAGATCGTCGGACTGGATTGTCGATTCGGGTACGTCTCGACACGTGACAAAAATGCTAGTGAGTTCTCTTCCTACACTCACCTATTATCTGCAAACAGCATTCAAATAGCCGATGCTACTTTCCAGCCAGTGGTCGGTAAGGGTACTGTCGATTGTACATGTTCAGTAAGATTATCCAATGTTTTACATGCTCCTTCTTTTTCAGTCGGTCTTTTGTCCATTAGTTCTATAATCCTCTAACTAAAATGCAGTCTCTTTTGATATTCCTAAGGTGATCTTCCAGGAGGAGACGGGACGAAGACTTAGGACTTGCACTTGACATGATGGACTGTGGTACCTGGATCGGGAAGGGCTAGATTCGGTATTGGTGTATGTGGTAGAGAGGACAGGAATGAGAGGACCGAAGATGAGTGCGGAGGATACACTAATACTCCACCACAGGCGGTTGGGGCACTCCTCTTTTGGTATTTTGAGTAGGTTGTATCCATCTATTTATGTTAAGGCAAATAAGGAGAAACTAGTATATGATGCATGTGATTTAGACAAACTTACTAGGAGCTCATATGTTGGTGCGGGCCATAGGAGTTCTATTTTTGATATTATACATTATGATCTCTGGGGGTCGTGCGCCACAACTACTATGAATGGTTACAAGTATTTCGTCTATTTTATTGATTGTTCCTCTCTTGTCATCTGGCTGTATTTAATGAAGAATAAGAGTGAGGTCTTTGCCTGTTTTCGGGACTTTCATAAACATGTCCAAACTCAGTACTGAGCAGTGGTGAAGGTACTAAGGTCTGATAATGGAACAGAGTATACCAACAAAGCACTTGAGGAATACCTGTCAGCCCAAGGGATAAAGCATCAGACCACATGTGCATACACACCAGCACAGAATGGAGTGGCAGAAAGGAAGAATAGACACCTTCTGTAAGTGGCAACGAGCATGATGATCGTCATGAATGTCCCACAGAGTCTGTGGAGAGATGCAGTGTTGACATCAGCTCGATTGATCAACAGGATGCCCTCGAAGGTACTGGGATGGAAGTCTCCATGTGAGATATTGCAAAAAAATAATTGTGGGATATTCCTGCTAAAAGTGTTTGGCTGCGTATGTTTTGTGAAGGACAACAGACCGTCTGTTGGAAAACTTGACCCCAGAGCAGTCGTGTATTCGTGGGCTATTTGGCGACTCAGAAGGGGTACGTGTGCTGGAGCCCAGTAGAGAAGAAGTTTGTTTGCATGGATGTTCACTTCAAGGAGTTTGAGCCATACTACCGTCAGGAGGGAACCTCATCCATGAGCAACTCACCTGATACTGAGAGTATGAGGCGAGAGAGGGAGATTGGTGAGAGTGTGGTGACCGATTTAGGAGTATGGCATGGAGGAAAGTTTGAGGAGGAGCAGGAGAGTGAAGAGGATCAAGGGGAGGCGATGAGAGGTGTTAGGCCCACGTCTCAGGGGGAGTTACTTACCTACAGCAGGAAATGAAAGCAAACTGCAGGACCAGTACCTATAGTGCCAGTGCCAAGTCCCTTGCCTGCGTCCGTCTCAACTCCTGAGACACCACCACCACCAGATTCTCCTTCAGGTGATATCATTCTTCCTACTCCTTCCACAACATTATCAGTACGGAGGACCACTCGCAGCAATGCGAAAAATTCTTTTGATAGATATGGTTGGGACCTTGCTTAGTTTGTTTTATATTATAACATCTCTTCTTCTCATGGAGCATTCATTGCATCTTTGGATAGTATTCCTGTACCTAACAATTGGCAAGTTGCCAAGAACGATCCAAAGTGGAAAGCGGTGATGCACGAGGAGTTAGGCGCTCTTGAGAAGAACCACACTTGGGAACTGGTAAAATTGTCAGAGGTGAAGAGGGAAGTCGAATGCAAGTGGGTATTTACTGTAAAGCAGAACCCAGATGGAAAAGTAGAGCGCTACAAGGCTCGACTAGTGGCAAAAGAATACAGTCAGACGTACGGCATTGACTATGATGAGACCTTTGCACCAGTGGCGGGCTATTCGGCGACTTAGAAGGGGTACGTGTGCTGGAGCCCAGTAGAGAAGAAGTTTGTCAGCATGGATGTTCACTTCAGGGAGTTTGAGCCATACTACCATCAGGAGGGAACCTCATCCATGAGCAACTTACCTGATACTGAGAGTATGAGGCGAGAGAGGGAGATTTGTGAGTGTGTGGTGACCAATTTAGGAGTATGGCATGGAGGAACGTTTGAGGAGGAGCAGGAGAGAAGATGATCGGGGGAGGCGATGAGAGGTGTTAGGCCCACGACTCAGGGGGAGTTACTTACCTACAGCAGGAAAGGGAAGCAAACTGCAGGACCAGTACCTATAGTGCCAGTGCAAGTCCCTTGCCTGCGTCCGTCTCAACTCCTGAGACACCTACACCACCACCACCAGATTTTTCTTCAGGTGATATCATTCTTCCTACTCCTTCCACACCATTATTAGTACGGAGGACCACTCACAGCAATGCGAAAAATCTTCCTGATAAGGTTGGGACCTTGCTCAGTTTGTTTCATATAATAACATCTCTTCTTCTCAAGGAGCATTCATTGCATCTTTGGATAATATTACTGTACCTAACAATTGGCAGGTTGCTAAGAACGATCCAAAGTAAAAAGTGGTGATGCACGAGTTAGACGCTCTTGAGAAGAACCACACTTGGGAACTGGTAAAACTGCCAGAGGGGAAGAGGGCAGTCGGATGCAAGTGGGTCTTTACTGTGAAGCAGAACCCATATGAAAAAGTAGAGCCCTACAAGGCTCGACTGGTGGCAAAATGATACAGTCTAACGTACGGCATTGACTATGATGAGACCTTTGCACCAGTGGCGAAGATGAGTACCGTCAGGACCCTGATTTCTTTGGCAGCGAATGGTGGATGGAAGCTACACCAACTGGATGTGAAGAATGTATTTTTTTATGGGGATCTAGTGAGAAAGTGTACATGGAGATACCACCAGGATTCTGCACTGATAAGACAGTGGACATGGTCTGCAGGTTGAAGAAGTCCCTCTATGGACTGAAGCAGTCTCCTCGAGCGTGGTTTGACAGATACAGGATAGCGATAATAGGGATGGGATATCAGCAGATCAATGCTGATCATACTGTGTTCTTCCATCGGAGTGGAGGCCACATCACCATGCTTGCGGTGTATGTGGATGATATGATTATCACAGGAGATGATGAGCAGGAGATTGTCCGACTCAAGGGGAAGCTTGGCAAGGAGTTCGAGGTGAAGGACCTTGGCCTTCTTCGGTACTTCCTTAGGATTGAGATTGCTCGAGAAGCAGAGGAGATTGTTCTTTCTCAGAGGAAGTATGCGCTGGACCTTCTCACAGAGACATTGATGTTTGGATGCAGAACTGCAGCGACGCCGGTCAACCAGGGGTTCAAGCTGTATACTGAGGCTGAAAAACCAGTTGACCGAGACATATACCAGAGACTGGTGGGCAGGTTGATCTATTTGAGTCACATATGTCATGATATCTGCTTTGTAGTGAGTGCGGTGAGCCGCTACATGCATGACCCAAGGAAGGGTCATATGGACGCAGTGTACCAGATTCTGAGATACTTAAAGGGTGTCCCCGGAAGGGGTTGATATTCAGGAAGAATGAACACTTGAGCATCGAGGGCTACTGTGACTCTGACTGGGCTAGCTATACTGATGACATGAGGTCTACCTCGGACTATTGCATATTTGTAGGAAGCAACTTGGTCTCTTGGAGGAGTAAGAAGCAGTAGGTGGTGACCAGATCGACAGTTGAAGCGGAGTACAGAACTATGGCCTTAGGAGTTGCAGAGCTGCTATGGCTGAAGAGTATGCTGGTGGAGCTGAAGCTGGATCAAGGAGCCAAGATGAAGCTGTGATGTGACAACCAGTCAGCCATCAGTATCGCCAACAATCCAGTGCAGCATGACAGGACCAAACACATCGAGATCGGTAGGTTCTTCATCAAGGAGAAGTTGGACCGTGGACTACTGGAGCTAGATCATGTTCCAACCAAGGAGCAGGTAGCAGACAGTATGACCAAGGGACTTAGCTCTGCAGATATGATTAGAGGATGTGACAAGATGGACTTAATGAATATCTTTCGCCCCATCTTGAGGAGTGTTGGTATATTAGAATATTCTTGATATATTTGTTGGTATATTAGAATATTCTTGGTATATTTGTTTGGATATTAGAATATTCTTAAGGGGGGTTTAATGGGGTGTTAATGTAAGATGAAGGATTGTAAGGCTATAAATAGCCAAGAGATTATCAATAAAAAATATAACAATTACTCCAAAATATTCTAGAGACCAACTATTATGACAACTATCAGTGTTTATGCTTTCTGAAACCGTTAAGTAAAATCTATACGTTACTGAAAGTGCCAATTTGAATATACACAGATATGTAAATTTCTCGAGCCATCCTGTCCACATTTCGTCTTTTGGATCTTCTGATATGCGAACATTCCAAGTCATGATCAATCTTTTCAACTTTCTGCGATCCAATGCCTCAATTTTGGACACTCCATAATGCGTGCAATACCGGACAAGCAAATATGTACCTTGTGGTTTTTGCATCAGGTCACGTTGCGTCATGTCAGTGCAACATAGCCTCTGTTATGTGAAGTCAAAATGGCAAGTTAATTTAACCTTTTGGCCAGTGGCTCTCTGAGGTTCCATTGACCACTTTAATACAGTCCCCTCCTACCTTCTCAGAAAATACTTAAACTTCATTGTTTTAGATCTTCCTGGAGAATTTTCTAGACTGCATTTAAATATACTTTTCATTTGTACTACACATTCACACAATTACATGAATTATTTAAAGTTAATTCCATATTGTATATTTAATATCAGATATCAACTTCTTATCTACTTTGAGTTTGTTTCTACTTAAAGGGTGGAATCAAGGAAGCCAGAACGATATTCATCTGCTGCACCACTCTTACGTAAGTTGACTTACTCAATTTCCTTATAGATCTGCATGAGCTAATTAAACTCGCCGATTGTTCGAGTCACTAACAGCTCTTATACAGCTAATGCACGTCAGCGAATTGTGTCCGAGCGTGTCGACATGATCAATAACCTCGTCATCTCTGTTTCGGTAACTCTCAAGTAACTATTCAAGGTCCAATTTAAGTTAAAGAAGTTCAGTGAAGTCTTAGTTTCTTACATGAAATGGAACACTGAAGGGTGCAAACAATTTGACCAGATGCTCCTAAACCAAATGTTTGCAAGTTTTGTGCGTACCTTTTGTACCAGTCAAGTGTTTATTTCCAAGGCTGTAAAGATTCATTATAGTGTGTGGAGCATAGGTTCCCTTTTGATCTATTTTTTCTCCCTAGCCGACTAACTTTTTAAATTTTCTTGCAGATTGGACCTCCTAATGCACGTTACTTAACATTAAATGACAAGAGCACATGGACAGCAAAAGATGTTGCTGATTCAGTTTTATCTGACAAGTCTGCACTGGTAATAAGTCTCGACTCTCTTCGTCTTTTGATTAATTAAGCTTGAAAAATGTAAGCATTAGTACAGTAATTTATTTTTATGTGTCCATTGCGATGAACTGTTGCCTTATAGATATGTCAAGTCTGCCAGTAAGCATATGATGAACTTGAGGAAGCATTGAGAATCTAAGATTGGTTTAAATGTCATGATACACTGTTTTTCAGTAATGAAAAACTGATATTTCGTTTGATTAAGGTATGTCAAAACTCTAGAGTGTTAGTGAGAGTTATATATTTATAGTATTCAACAGCACCCCACAAGTTAAAGGCCTGTTTTCGGCAGAGAGTTGGATTCACGTAGCGGTATAATTTTCTATAAAATCCACTTAAATCACGCGCTGAAGGACATTGAACCTGGGTTGCTCTGGTACCATGTTAATGATTCTGCTAATGCATCAAATCTCTAGAGCTATGTTGCACGGACACATATTCAACATGACACATTTCAGACACGACGACATGGGTTCGGCGACTATTTGGTGTGTTCTAGTATATTTTGGAGTATCCATGCATGTCCGGTATGCGTGTTAGCATAAATTTTGGAGTGTGTGTGCTTCTTAGCTCTAGAGTGTTAGTAAGGGTTGAGGGTTACATATTTTTATTATACAACAATTATGAAAGGATCCTAAAAGCCCTTCCAGCCAATATAGTGTAAATGGTATTATGCTATGGATCAATTCCAACTATCCTGTGCTTATTGTTTTATATTGTCACTTTTACTTTCCAGTCCTGATAAAGGAGGGTTGTGTAAGTAGCCGCCATCAGCAAGAAACATTGTTCTATCCAAGGTTCAAAGTATCGGTATCGGACATTTTGTATGAGTATCTGTATCGGCAGTATCGGATCGGAGTATCGGATTTTTGGCATCAACAGTGTATATATATATATATATATATATATATATATATATATATATTAGTGTAATAGAACTAAAAAAATTGAACTAAAATTTATTATTTTATATATATAATATAATAAATGGAACTAAGCTGCAGCTTTTTAGAGACCCACTGACAGTATTCAAGCTGCTGTTGGCATCTTTTGGTTTTTAGGCAGAGTGAATGGGTCCATTTTAAAGAGTGGTGTGACAGATGGTCCATTTTAAAGAGTAGGCCCCACATTTAGTCTTAAATAAAACAATAATGCTAAGTTTACTACCAAATGCTGACAACCTTCTTACAACCCTCTCACCTCCCCCCCCACCCCACCCGCTATGTGGGCCACCTCCGGCCCCACCTCTCCCCTAATGAACGACCGTCAAGTGGCCTTCCGGCCACCCGGGCAGCCACCGGGTCCCACCTCTTCTCCTTCCTTTAATGGACGGCCGCCACGTGGACGCTACGTGGTCGTCACGTGGCGGTTGTAAGAGGGTTGTAGGCATTTGGTTGTAGTCATAGCATAGCCCTAAAACAATAATGCTAAGTTTACTACCAAATGCTTACAACCTTCTTACAACCCTCTCACCCCCTGCTATGTGGACCACCACCGGCCCCACCTCTCCCCCAATGAACGACCGTCACGTAGCGTTCCGGCCACGTGACTACCATCCGGGCAGCCATCGGGTCACACCTCTTCCCCCTCCTCCAATAGGCGGCCGCCACGTGGTCGTCACGTCCTTCACCCGAATCCAATCTAACGGCCTCTTGCTTCCGACGTCGACTTCCGTCTCGGAAGTCCTCACCGACTCCGTGGTCAACTTCCACATGCACGAGCTGGTCCACCTCAATCGACGCAGCCACCGACTTCTTCAGAGACTTCTCCGACTTCTCCGGCTTGGAAAATTGTTGGTCCATCTAGTTGAGGTAATTTTTTCTGATTTTTATCTTATTTATAGAAAATTTAGTGTCCATTATTGAGAACTAGCAAATTTCAATTATTGATTTTACTTTTTTTTCTTGATTCCACGTTGGATTTGTGCTTTTGCTTTCTATGGACATTGGATTCTTTTTTTTTTTGGTATCGGTCGGTATCGGTTTGTATCGGCCGGTATCGGTCTGTATCGATTACGTATCAGCCGATACGGACCGATACAATAAATTTTTACTGTGTCTCGGTTGATACCGATATTTTTTATCAGTATCGGATCGGCCACCCCCAAATCCGATCCGGCCGATACGTATAGGTATCGGCCGATACCTTTTATCTTGGTCCTATCTCTAAAATAAATTCTATAATACATGTTGGGGTGTCTATGGTAACCTGAATACATCATATAGGTAGCGTCGTTCTGTGGGAACGCGCAATCCTGGAACGCACATACCGGAACATGGAAGGCAGACAAATTGGACATGAAAATCTACTCACCGACAAGCATGGCCAATCCAGAAAGTTCTATGAGTGGGGGCTTGGAATAAAAAGTGAGTGGGGGCTTTGAAGAAAAAAGTTCATTTCAAATATATATGAGATGATTCAAACTCAAACCTACAAAACATATAGTAAATTAGTTTACCGACTAACCTAGTCTTTACCAATGATAATAACTAGGGGTCAAATATAAATGCAAGGTTTGAAAATATTTTGGAAAAATACATACAAACTATTACACCCCCCCCCCTCGCGAAATGTAGTGGGGGATTGAGCCTTCACTCCTTTCTATGTAGATCCGCCATTGCCAACAAGTGAAAAGACCTTATATACTTTCCAGCCAATCTTTAAAGAGAGTTCTTTTGTTGTTATTTCTCGTCAAAAAGATTTAGAGCCTAAGACTTGTCACTTTTTCTTGAAAAGTCATTATTGTTAGGATTTTTTTGGAACCTATGAATCGTTCTTAGTTTTGATTTTCTCTTGATTAATTAACTCTGAATCTTAAATGTACATTATATATTATATTACATATTTGGTCCTTACATGTTCCAGATAAATGTAATGTTGCTCGGACACGATACAACATCTAAGTTCTCTTTTATGAAGTGACGGTCAATCTCAATATGTTTGGTTCTATCATGTTGAATCGGGTTGTGGGCTATGCTTATGGCAGCTTTACTGTTAGAATATAACTTTAATGGAAGCTCAATTTTTAACTTAAGTTCCTCTAGGACTCTTTGAATCCATAGTCCTTCACAAATGTCCTGAGCCATAGCTCTAAACTCGGCTTATGCACTGCTTCTTGCTACAACTCCATATTTTTTGCTTCTCCATGTCACAAGATTACCCCATACATAGGTACAATATCCAGAGGTTGATCTTCTGTCTGTGACTGAACCTGTCCAATCTGTATCAGTGAAGATAGACACATTCCTTTCACTAGTCTTCTTAAAAAATAAACATTTTCCGGGATTGGCCTTCAAGTATCTCAGTATCCTATAAACTGCCTCAAGATGTTTCTCATAAGGAGAATGCATAAACAGACTCACTACACTGACTGAGAAGGCGATGTCATGTCTAGTGTGAGACAAGTAAATTAGCTTACCCACCAAACTCTGATATCTTCCGGTGTCAACAGGAACATTTTCTTCTCCCCAAAGTTTTGCATTAGAATCCATGGGGGTGTCGGCTGGTCGACAACTACTCATTCATGTTTCTCGCAATAGATCGAGAATGTATTTCTGCTGTGAAACCACAATTCTTTTCTTCGATTGAGCAACCTCCATACCAAGAAAGTATCTCAAGGATCCTAAGTCCTTGATTTTAAAGTCTGTAGCAAGTCTCTCTTTTACTCTTCTCATTTGATGTCTTGTCACGACAGACTTCATCGTATACAACCTCTTCAGCTTTTTCCAAAGTTCGACCGCAATTTCTTCCTCTATGATGTTGAAGAGAACATTGTCGACCAAGCATAATCTAATGGAACTTATAGTTTTCATCTCTATGTACTTCAACTCGTCATCCTTCGTTATCTTTGGTTTCTTGGATTTTCTTACAAGACTTTGTGAATGCCTTGTTGTACCAAAAGATATTTAACCCTTCTCTGCCACAACCCGAACTTTTCTTTGTCGTTGAACTTTCTTTGTCGTCCTTATTACCGATCTTCTGTATCTTCATTTGAATCTATGATACCACTTTGTTGTGAATAAAAGTAGAATATTTTTTCCAAGGTACACGCCTGCGACGAACCGACACCTGCAACATCGAACACAATGACTGACTCTTGCAGAAAGAAAGATCACAAGATACGAGACAAAGACGCAAGAATATAAGTGGAAAGCCTAATCGGTAAATCTACTGAGAGAATGATATCACTATTAATTAAGGTTACAAAGCTTTACAAGATCGCTACAACTTCGTAACTCACAATATTGGAGACAATACACAAAGAGAACCCAAGAAATCTCATAGATCATGTCCAAGAGGATTTGAGAAACCCAATCTCTTTCTTCTTAAACCTGTTTATTTCTTCCTTCTTTCTTTATCCTAACCTATTGGTGGCTACATAACACCTCTTGGAAAAAAAATTCTACTTTTATTCACAACAAAGTGGTATCATAGATTCAAATGAAGATACAGAAGATCGGTAATAAGGACGAATTCTATGGTAATGCTCGGAAGATTCGAGGTGGATAAGTTCAACGACAAAGAAAAGTTCGGGTTGTGGCAGAGAAGGGTTAAATATCTTTTGGTACAACAAGGCATTCACAAAGTCTTGTAAGAAAATCCAAGAAACCAAAGATAACGAAGGATGTGCATCGAGAACATCCTTTTGAGCATGATCATCTACAAGGAACTTTAGGCCCCTTTATATTACACCTATTGGTGGCTACATAACACCTCTTTTGAGCATGATCATCTACAAGGAACTTTAGGCCCCTTTATATTACATGTCATGTTTTAATCCTAAGTAACCATGCCATCAATTTCCTTATTTAGAAACCCAATATGATTAAAGTTTTAACTTGGACTTTTCTTCAATCATATTATTATTAGGATTACCATATAGGAGCCAAATCCTAACAATATCAATACTACCCTAATGCAATGTGAAGTGGGCAAGGATGTGCAAGGACTTCCCCCAGCGGCACACCAGAGTCTTACTCTAATATAGTGACGAATAGGCAAGGGTTAGTAGGGTATAGAAAATATGCCAATGAAGGTATTCGTAAACATGACTTAACCATGAAGTTTCCTTCAACTTGTACACTGTTGTGTTTACAACAACAATATTTACATGCGCTAAAATATCTTACATTGAGAGTTATCTATATTGTGCAGCCTGTAACAACGGACAAGCGTATGGTAGAGAGTTCTGTTCTCGATGCACATTCTAATGAAGTAAGTTCAAATATTTACTGAACATATTTTTGGCGGGAGGTATTTTATTCCTGGAAATGGCTCCAGAGTTCTCATTTGTGTAACTATGGCCATTCTTTCTCCAGGTTGATGGTGAGCCTTATTGGTACTATGAGTACATTGTTCGAAAATCACCTACAAAATCTGTAAGTTCTGAAAGATCCATGTTGATTGGTTCAGTTTCAGAACCTACCTTAGTATGCATAGGCACTGAATAAATTATTTCTTTATTAACCGTGTCAGGCGCTAGAATCAAGCCTTTACCGCCATAATCTGGCTTCAACTGCTGAAAGAGATGGTACTTCTCTTAGCTGAGTTTTTTTTCATTATTGTGCGTGTGTGTGTGTGTGTGTGTGTGTGGTGGTGGTGGGTGGGTGGGGGTGGGGGTGGGGGAGTGAGGGCTTGCTGTAATCCTAGCGTTTATATTGGTTTTAAGAGGGTCATTTTACATGTTTCCTAAGTTTGCGTGATGATCTTTTGCAGGGTTTTTGTACACTTTGAATGCTTCGACACTGAGCAAACAGTGGGAAAATGTGAGTTCTTACCAACTTTACCATCTTCTTACTGCAAAATTATAGTTATATTCTCGACGAGTTTGTTATGGAAATTATAAACAAAATAGATAATACAACAATCAAACTGATGAGATATTAACTTAACAATACTTTAGACAGAAAGTAAAGGGTGGATTCCAACGTGAGATATAGATCAGAGAATTCTCAGCATCGAGAGAGAATTAGCAAACAATAATGAAAAAAATAGCAAATGCGTGTAGGTACATTAAGCATAACTTATGTCACAAGCACAATGCCTGTCAATGTGGCAAGTGCAATCGACTTGACGGAAATCAAAGGGGCCTTAATATGTTGCTGATTGTTATTCTTGATGCAGATGGGACCCTTCTTGCAGAAAACAGTGGATTCTTTCAGACTTGTGCCACCTACGGACAATTATGTTCCTCCATATAAAGATCCTTGGAGATTTTGGTGATGGAAGCCTGTTCAATTCCTTATCTTTTTTAATGATGATGATAATATGAGCTCATCCAATACAAAATTTTGTTCTTGAAGTATTTGAGATCCAAGTGGTCATAATTATTACACTAGATTGGTCTTAATTAGTTATGTGATAGCTGTTAACCTTGCTGGTCTTACCTAACCGAATTCTTATTTTGGATCTTTAAGGGGCAATGATATCTCCAATTACTCTTGTAATGCCGATGTGTAAAAAAAGACGATACTCAGCGACCGGATCGCTTCTTGAATTTATCTTCTTGAATATCTCAGATTGAGGTTGAGGCAAGTCTTGGAAATAGATCTTCTTGAGTGGGATTCTTGAATTCCTTGTTGTAGTTGGTACCAAGAAAACCAGTGAGGAATTTTATCCCCTATCACGCTCTCCCCTACTAAATCCAAGATCAGTCTCATATTATCCATCCTATCCATGTGGAACAAAAACCCTGATATAGCTCTCTTTTTATTCCCTACAAACTTGTGAATCTTGAGAATTCAATTTGACCTGAGACAGACCTAGACCTAACATCAATGCATTCGATGTCAGTAATTCAAGCCAGAGCTTCGCACTTTAGTGAGATTTTCGTTCTAATAAAATCAACTCACCGGAGGATTCCATCACAATCAGATGTAGGAATCTGTAATATACTGAAAGATGAAAAGAGTATTTGATTCTTGATCAGAATAATTTGTATTTGTGTTCAACCTCAATTTGGCCTTTAAATAGCCATTTACAACTCTAACAGAATGCATAAAACTAGCACCCTCTAACCATATTCTAACTAAGTGATAACAAATCAAAACAAATCAAAAGCATAGATCAAATAACAAAATTTCTAAAGACTAGGATTTATTGAAACCCAAATAACAATCTCCTCAACAGGATTAACTCTAACAAATCACCCCCTAAGCCTGTTGCATGAGATTCACCTCAATGACGCCGAGCTTGTCTCATCTCAATGAACTTGACTCGCCCGAGCGCCTTGGTAAGAAGGTCTGCGAGCCGCTCTTCAATGTTGATGTACTCGACCTCAACCTTTCCTCTCTCGACACACTCCCGAATGAAATGATACCTCGTATCAATATGTTTGCTTCGGTCATGGAAGACGTGATTCTTGCTGAGGGAGATTGCGGACTTGTTGTCTACCTTGAGCATGACGCTGTCGGCCTTCTTGTTCTTCAAGTCACCAAGGAGTTTTGTAAGCCAAATGTCTTGGCATGCCGCCGTTGTCGCAGCAATGTACTCGGCCTCGCAAGATGACAATGCAATGACCTTCTGCTTCTGAGATTGCCAGCTAATGAGGCTACGACCGAGGAAGAATAACACGCCAGTGGTGCTCTTACGGGTGTCGATGTCACCAGCCATGTTACTGTCGTTGTAGCCGATCAGCCGTGGTTCCTCCACCTTCTTTGCATAGCGACAACCAAAGTGACATGTGCAGGCGACGTAGCGAAGGATGCGCTTGACGGCAACAAGGTGTTCGGTGGTCGGATTATCCATGAACCGACTTATGTAGCCCACTGCGTTGGACTGCTGCACCTTGATGCCGAGGTAGAAGGTGAGCAATCCCAAGTCACTCATTTTGAACAAGGCCTTCATCTCCTCCTTGAACTTGGCAATCTCTTGTGGGTCCGTTCCGGTGATGATGATATCGTCGACGTACACACCCACAAGTAGGCGAGCTGGACCTTTGTTGCGTGTATACACAACGTGCTCCTGTGCACTCCGGTGGAACCCAAGTGACAGTAGGCAACTATTAAGCTTGGTGTTCCAAGCCCTCGATGCTTGCCGCAGCCCGTACGGTGCCTTGTCAAGTTTTAGCACTTTGTGCTCCTGTCCTTCGATAACAAAGTCGGGAGGTTGGGCGATGTACACCTCCTCCTTGAGGTTGCCGTGAAGGAACGCCGTCTTCACGTCCATGTGGTGCAACGCCTACCCCTCATGCGCAGCGAGTGCGATCAACAAACGGACGGACTCGAGGCGAGAAACTGGCACAAACACTTCCTCGAAGTCCAGTCATTGCCTTTACACATAGCCTTTTGCCACGAGCCGCGCCTTGTGCTTGAGGACGACGCCGTGCTCATCCTTCTTGAGCTTGTAGACCCACCTCAAACAGATCGGACGGTGGCCGGGTGGGAGGTCTACGAGGTGCCATGTACGGTTCTCCTCAATGGAGCTCATCTCCTCAAGCATCGCTTGTCGCCAACATCGGTGTTTCTCGGCTTCAAAGAAAGTGGCAGGTTCCTCGTCAACCATGAGGAGCATCTCGTCGGTATCGAGCTCGCGAACGGTGGTCGTGTCAAGCAGGCTCGCCAAGGTCCTGCACTATCAGAATAAGTGGGATTAGCGACGTTTTTAGCGACTCCATGTAAAAATATCGCTAATTTAGCGACTCCATGTAAAAACGTCGCTAGACGTCGCTAATTGGCGACATTTAGCGACGTTTAGCGACTTTTATTCAGTTTTTAAAAGATTAGTCGCTATAAGTTCAATTTTGGTCGCTACACGTCGCTAATATATCTAAGTTAGCGACGTTTAGCGACGTATATAGCGACGTTTATATTAAAAATATTTAGCAACGTGTTTAGCGACGTCATTAACATCGCTAAAGTTTAGCGACGTCTTTTTTTGACGTCGCTAAACGTCGCTAAAATTTGGTTAATTAGGGCTCGGTTTTGTTTTTCCCCATCTGTCGAAAATTCAAAACGAAAAAAATTTCCCCCGCCCCCCCCCACTCCATCGACCGCCTACTCCGTCGACCGCCTCTCCACCGCGGCTACTCCGGCATCCCCCTCCTCCTCATCGAGCTCTAGGTAAACCCTAACACTCTCTCTCTCTCTCTCTCTCTCTCTCTCTCTCTCTGTCTCTCTCTCTCTCTCTCTCTCACAGAACACATGTGACACTGACACAGACACGACACACACACACAGACAGTGACACAGACACAGCACACATACACACACTGACACAGACACGATAAGGACCTAGGGTTAGGGTTAGGTTTTTTGACATGGGGTTAGGGTTAGGGTTAGGTTTTTCGATATGGGGTTAGGGTTCGGTTCGAGAGCAAATGGAACTCTTTAGCGCAGTATACAGACATCCGAACTAAGTTGAAAAAGATCCCGCCGACTCCAAAATACTGGGGAAGGAAGCGGATTGGTAACCTCCAGGAAGAGATTAAGAAGGGGAGAACAAATTACTCAATCTTCAAAAGCTTCCACATACTGATGCTACTCAATCTTCAAAAGCTTCCACATACTGAATTTCGACCAATTTCACTTTGCAATGTCATCTACAAGACTATTACCAAAATCTTGGCTAATCAGATTCGATCCGTCCTCCACAAATTGATATATCCATTCCAAAATGCCTTTATCCCTGGAAGGCAAATATGTGACAATGTGATAATAGCCCGGGAATTATTTCACACTAAATCCAAACAAAGCTCTTAGAATAGCTCCTTTGCTCTGAAAATAGATATGTCCAAGGCCTATGACAAACTCAGTTGGGAAGTTATTAGTCACTCTTTTTGGCTTTGAATTTCGAGGAAAAACTCACACTTTAATCATGCAATGTATAACCACAGTTTCCTTTGCCCTCTTGATCAATGGGTCCCCTTCGTCGACCTTTTATCCACACCGTGGCATTTGTCAAGGATGTCCTCTTGTAACAAATATTGTAGATGTGGACTCAACGGAAGTTACTCATTACACGAGTAATAATGTAGAAGATGTAGAATTATCCGAAGTAGATGAAAGTGAAGACGAGGAAGAGGAAGAGGAGGACGAGGAAGGCAAACAAGATAAATTTTCTGAAGATGATTGAAAATAAAATATATTGCATGTGGAATGTAACTATATTTTGACTGTAGAATATAGATCAAGGTTGGAAAATTGACGAAGTAGAATATAACTATATTTTGACTGTAAAATATATTCCATTAACGAATATATGTATTATATTTTGACTGTAGAATGCTTTGAGATATGCATCACATTTCGACTGTAGAATGTACTATATATTTGTGTTTCTCTATATTCATCATATATTGTTATCAGATATGACAGGACGACGCGGAGGATTCGGCAGGTCCCGAGGTAGACAGAGTGCTCCTCCGGTACTGCCTACTGTGGGTTCCGGATCATCGTCGCCCAGTACTCTAGTATATCGATCACTCACATCTCCGACTGTTGGGACGAGTAGTTCCAGGCGTGATAGTACACCCTCGTCCAGCGTTCCTCCTATTGACGGAACCATGGGGACAGATGAGCATGTCGAGGAGGTCGTGCCCACGTTGTCCCAGCATCAGCAAGATCCTCCATGCGCACCTCCGGAGGAGACGAGGACAGAGATTTGGGCCGACAGTACAAAGTAAGTCAATTAGATGGTTTAATATAATATATATCGTATATTTCTTTATTCATCGTATATTGACTTTTTCAGTATTCTAAATTATTATCTCTGTATAGATATCGTCCATCGTCGGTTCAGAGACGCCTGGGCCAATTTCTGAGGAACAACTACGGTGGCCCTTGGATCAACTACTCTGAGGCTTCGGAGGAGAGGAAGGCATTCTGGTTTGCGTACTTCCATGTAAAAGTATATTAAATAAATCCTCTAATTTATGCATATTATATAACTTACCCGTGATGCTCACTTACTAAATTATTTATTGTAGCAAACATATTTTTATCCTCCGCACCGGGCCGAGTTGATCGAGCGGCTCTTTCCGACCGTTGCCGCCAAGCTTATCCGAGATGCTCTGGATGACCAGAAGGCTCGTGATCGTGCTGGAAAACCGATCCAAGGTTGGATCACGCCTGAGCAGTGGACTGCGATGAGGGCTAGATTCGACGATCCGAGCTACAAGGAAAGGTCTGAGAAGGCCAAGGCGGCTAGGCGGAATGCTGCCAAGTGGTGTGGTGGCTCGATTCCGATGACGGAACATTTTTGTCGTTTGGTATATTTTTTCTTTTAAATTATATTATTTTAATATAAGTACCATAAAATGGTAGTAGGAAAAAATGGTTTAAGTTTAGTACTAAATAATATATTTTTAACAGGTACAGAGGGGTGATGATGCCAACATGGTGACCGTCTTCTTGGCCACCCATCGCGACGAAAATCTCATTGATGAGAGGGCCTCGCAGACCTATGTAAGTATTACTTTACTTTGTGTTAATTTTAATATAACTAGACAATTATCGAGTTTCCAACCTTTCTAGGCCGAGTATCTTAGGCTGCGTGAGCGGACGACTGCTAGTGCACCTATACCTGGAGAGGCTGGTACTTCGTCGCAGCCCGCTCCAGCTCCGTCGGCCGACGACCTGTGGGTGACCGCAGCTGGTGGTCTCCAGAGGGGTACGTACTACGGTACGGGCTCCTATGGCGCCCTGGTTGCGACGCAGTCATCTAGGGCCTCCCCGACAGCTGCGCATTCCACACAGCCCTCGCAGTCGCAGCCCTCGCAGTCGCCGGCCAGAGTCCAGGAGGCCGTTGACCGTCAGATTGCGTCTCTCCGTGACGAGTTGCTGCGAAGGATGGAGGAGCAGCCCCGGTCCCAGCCGCAGGCGGACGATCCGATGCTCATCGCACGATTCGATATGCTCGACCGCAGCATGACGGAGCTCCGGGAATTGACAAATGATATTATAGCCTCCAATGACCGCAACATCATGGAGCTGCAGGCGTCACAGGTATCAATGGGCGAGAGGCTGACGATGATGCAGGATTCAATGGTTCATAGCAGTACGAGGCTGTTATCTACCCTGTATTCTTACAACCAGCGACTCGCAGACTTGGAGTGGGCACGGCCTCCTGGTGCACCTACATCGACACAGACTCCACCGACGTCACTGCCTTCTCCATCGATATCGATGTCGATTCCACGGGACTAGTATGAGGAGTTCTTATCCTTCAAGCGCGCCGGTGGTCAGCCTCCTGCAGATCCGCAGTAGTATAGTTAGTTACTGGATATTTATATTTTTTTATTATTTAGGATGCGATTGTATGGATATAAATTTGCCATATTCTTTACGTTTACGATGAGATTTGCTGGATGCTTTCTTTTCTTCAAATTTTATTATATTATTCATATTTTGGTTTACAACTGATGACTGATACTTGGCCTGTATTTACCCAGTGCATTAAAATTTTTCCCCTTGGTGCTGCTACTGTGTTCTTTATTCAATTATTTCTACTACCATCATATACCTGATAATGAACCCAAGGGGGTTGGTAAACCCAGAAATGCAATATTTTTTTTAATTTTTTTTGAAAATTAGCGACGTTAACTTAAGTCGCTAAATACGTCGCTAATTAGCGATGCTGTAACTAGTCGCTAAATACGTCGCTAATGACGTCGCTAAAATCGTCGCTGTACGTCGCAAACTGTTGACATGGCAGTATTGCCAGGTCATTAAATACGTCGGTGTAACGTCGCTATATAAGTCGCTAATTAGCGACGTTTAGTGACTTCAATAAACGTCGCTATGTAGTGACGCGGCGTCGTTAAACGTCGCTAAATTTAGCGACACATTAAAGTCGCTAAAAAATGTCGGTATAGCGACGTTTAGTGACGTTTTTTGTTTTAGCGACTTGGTTTTTTCCGACTGCTTTAAAATGTCGCTAATTACGTCGCTAAACCAAATTAGCGATGATTTTTGGTTATTTAGCGACGTTTTTAGACGTCGCTAATTTGACTTTTCTAGTAGTGCTGTACCTGCGCAGTCCGTCATCATCGGCGTCGAGCATGGCTGAGGAATTGGTAGGTGGCGAGACAAATTCCACTCCACGTTGTACCATCGAGTCGGATGTTTATGCCTCGGATGTCGGCATCAACGGCCCTGGACTCGGTGCCACTGGTGTTAATGGATCACCACCCCCGTGCACTGGCGTGCCTGCGTGTTCAATATGTAGTATGGGGATCATAGTATACTCAACAGTAAATATCTCACCTATGTTGTCTTGCATGTTCCAGTCCCACTTGGCTTCCTCATCTAAGACAACGTCGCGTGTGACGTGCACGCGCTTGCCTGCGGGGTCGTATACCCAGTATGCCTTGGTGCCGAGCTCGTAGCCGATGAAGACCATGTGCTTGCTGCGATCTTCTAGCTTCTGTAAGTTCTGCTTGACCATCTTGACGTGTGCGATACAGCCGAAGGTGCGGAGGAAGTGCACGCTTGGCTTGTGTCCGTGCCATACCTCGTACGGCGTCTTGCCGTCGATGCTCTGTGTCGGCGAGCGATTGAGGATATAGACAGCCGTCGTGATCGCCTCGCCCCAGAACTTCTCGGGCATATCCTTTGCCTTCAGAAGGCTGCATGACATCGCGACGATCGTCTGGTTCTCTGTGGTGAGTACGTCGCTGTGAGTTATCTTTTGATGCCGAGGCCCACACAATACTCGCCAAATGCTACGGATGTGAACTTGACCCCACGATCAGTACGGAGCGTGCGCAGTTTGTGCCCTGTCTCCACCTCAATGTGGGCTTGAAATTATTTGATGGCTGTCATCGCTTCATCCTTCAAACCCAGTAGCGTCAACCACATGTAGCGGCTGAAATCGTTTACGAGGAGTAAGAAGTAGCGCTTACCATCGGGTGTCACCGGTGTGATCGGCCCGCAGATATCACCATAAACAAGATCTAGCTGGTTGTCGGCACGGTACTTGGTCTCCTGAGAAAATGGCGTGCGGTGCTGCTTCCCGTCAAGGCAACTATCGCAGATTTGATTAACGTGTTCGATCTGTGGTAGCCCGTGCACCATGTTACGTTGAGCTAACTTCTGAGTGCTTCGAAGTTGAGGTGGACGAACCGTGCATGCCACTGTCATGCATCGTCATTGAGTCATGCAGCTAAACACACTGGTTGTACAATATCAAGAGATAGAATATGCAGTCAATTTTGGGTACGTTTTACCTGGGTGAGGAGGCATTGCTAACGATCTTGAATCGAGAGCATGCTACCTTCGATCAAGACTTGGCACCCGTTCTCATTGAGTTGCCCAAGGCTGATGATATTACTTCGTAGCTTCAGGATGAAGTAGACGTCGGTAAGGGTGCGGTGCTCGTCGTTCTGGCACGTAAACATCACCGTGCCACGCCCTCAGATGTCGACGACGGATCCGTCCCTAAACTTGATGGAGCCCGTGACTCCAATGTCTAGCTCGGCGAAGACCTCCTTGCAGCCCGTTATGTGGTTGTTGGCGCCGGTGTCGAGGTACCATGCTTCGTCGTGGTGGTGGTCCTCTCGGCCCAGATACACTTGAGCGTGCACCTCGTCGAGTACGACATTGTTGGTCATGCCCACGGTGGTCGGCAAGCGTGTACTCCTGCGCTATCAGCAGTGCGGGCTCATCGTCGTCGACTTGGATCAGATTGGCGTGCTTATCGCGCTTCGGCTTGTGGCAGTCCTTCGTCCAGTGGCGGTAGATCCACAATTGTGGCACTTACCCTTATTGTCCCACGTGCCACCGGACGCGTTGCCATTACCTTTGTTCGTGTCGCCGCGGCCACAACCTCTTGGCTTACCGCGCCCGTGACTACAACTTTTTCTACCATCGGAGTAGGCCTCGCCTTCCTTTCTCTGCTTCGTGCGAGCGAGCCACTCCTCTTCGAAGAGGATAAGGCGGCTACTTGTGTCGCCGGAGTTGTTGCCTAGATCGTACCGCTCCTCGATGACTAGAAGACGACCGGTAAGCTCTTCAATTGATAGCGTCTTGAGATCCACTAAAGTCTCAATGGCGATGGCGACTTGCGTGTACTTGGATGGAACGACTCGAAGGAATTTTTAACTACCTTCTCGTCGTCTATTTCGTCGCTGAGTAGTTGCAGGTCGCTGACGAGTCCAGTGAGCCGCATCGCGAAGTCCTCGACGGACTCGCCGTCCTTGAACTTCATCGATTCGAAGTCGGCGCGCAATTTTTGTGCCTTGGCCTCGTGCATGCGCTCGACCCCCATCCGCATCATCTTCACAGCGTCCCATGCTTCCTTGGCAGTGTCTTTCACTGCCAGTGTCCGCAGCATCTCTGGCGGCACGGCACAGAGTATGACGGATAGGGCCATCATGTCGTCGTGGTAGTCGGCTTTTCCAGGTTCGATCGCCTCCCACAGGCCTTGTGCCTGCATGTTGACTCTCATTAAGAGAGTCCAATCCGCATAGTTGGTTCGTGTCAATATAGGATACTTGAAGGTGAATGAGGTCTCCTTCATAGATGTCGGCATCGTGGGGCTTTGCTCGTCGCTGGTTGCCATAGCTTTAATACCAAATGAAAGATGAAAGGAGTATTTGATTCTTGATCAGAATAATTTATATTTGTGTTCAACCTCAACTTGGCCTTTAAATAGCCATTTATAACTCTAACAGAATGCATAAAAGTAGCACCATCTAACCATATTCTAACTAAGTGATAACAAATCAAAACAAATCAAAAGCATAGATCAAATAACAAAATTCCTAAAGACTAGGATTTATTGAAACCCAAATAACAACCTCCTCAACAGGATTAACTCTAACATATACTACGGGGAACGAAACGTGAAAATTATTCCCCTAAACCGACAAGACTTGATGAGGACCAAAGAAAACAATGCACAAACCAAATATTTCAAATCACAATGAAAGCACAACACCACTTTTACTTGAAAAATTATGGAAAAAAAATTACAGGACGATTGTAGTCCAACCCCGAAAAGCCTTCCCACTAATGGATTAAAGGAAATACACCAACTCCTTTACAAAGTCTTCCACCGATTCACAAGGATCATCATAATATCTCAACCAGATGAAAATAGATTACAACGAGTATAAAAGGATTACTGAAGACAAGATTATGAGAAAAGATCGTTGTAGCACTCATAGAATCGATCTCTCTTTCCAATTTATCCCCAAAAATTTGAATACCTCTCTCTCTCTCTCCTTAGAAAATTGTAACAATGAGAAACTCTCATTTGATAGTACTATATGAAAATTATAGTTAGGAAAGACCTATTTAAAGCACCATAATTTCGAAAAAATCTGAACCATTGATCACGATCCAACGGTGTTAATAAAACACTCAATTTTGACTTTCAGTCCCGATACTGGTGTACCGGCAGTATACCGATAGTAGTATACTGGCAGTATACCAAAATTTGGCCAAAATATGTCGGAACCTATACTAGAACAAAAGCATATTTTATCAGTGTACCGATGGTACACCGACAATAGTATACATGCAGTATACCGTTAACTATGATACTGTTTTTTTCAATTGTCTGATACGTGCTAAAATTGAGCCATATTTGTTGCCTTCAACTTTTTGAGCTTCTCCAACACACATATGATGCTCGTCACACTCCGAAATATTCTCTACATAGGTTAGGAACCCCACCCTACCCCAACATATCTCCCCATTCCCAACCAGGCGGAGGAGCTCTCCATTCTGACAATTTTCCTGCAGTATTAAAATATTCTCCTTGGCAGAACCTTCGTGAGCATATCTACTTCATTGTCCGTTGTATGAACTTTCTTAAGCGTTGTTTTCTTTGCCTCTAGCAGATCTCATATCTAGTGATACTGAGTTGCTATATGCTTGGACTGACTATAAAATATTTGGCCCTTTTCCAGGTAAACAGCACTTTAGCTATCACAAAGCAAAATGTACTACTCTTGCTGAAGCCCTATTTCTTGCAAGAACTTCTTCATCTATAGTAACTCTTTGGAAGCCTTCGTCGCCGTAGAACTTTGTTTCTTTCATTGACAAGGCTATACACTTCTATAATCACGACTGCCATGAAACTGTCCTACCAGCAAACATCATAACATGGCCTGAAGTCGATGTCATTATATCCACATCTCCAGCCATATTTGTTTCAATATAACCGAATAGATTCGACTCATCACTCCTGAATAAAAGTTTCCAATAAATATTTCCCTAAAGATAAAGAATGATTCATTTGACCGCCTTCCAATATAGTATCCCTAGATTGAAAAGATACTTGCTATACCTACTTCATGAGCAATGTCTGGCTTTGTACACAACATAACATACATGAGACTTTCTACTGTTAGAGCATACGAAACTTGTTTCATATCTTCCTTTTCGTTCTCGGTTGATGGATACTGCTCCGCAATGAACTTAAAATGAGCTACAAGGGAGTGCTCACTTTCTTCGATCCGTCCATCCCAAAATGCTAAAGCACTTGGTTAATGTACTTCTATTGGGACAACTAAAGAAACTTGACTCTCTCTCTCTCTCTCTCTCTCTCTCTCTCTCTCTCTCTCGACTGATCCCCATAATAAAAATAGTCTTCATTGCGCCCAAATTTTTATAGAGAAGGTCGCACCCAGTTGGCGCTTTAACTCCACTATCTTGGTGGCATTTTGACCCAACAATACCATATCATCCACATAGAGTTGTAAAATGATGAAATCATCCTCAAAAAATATTTCACAGATACACAATGGTCCAATGTCAATACGGGCCATAACGACTCAAACTTTCTGTACCAATATCGTGGAGCCTGCTTCAAACCATATAAGTTCTTCTTCAACCGGTAGACCAAATATGACTTACCTCTCTCAAAGAATTTTTTGGGATGCTCCATATATAATTCCTCTAAATTACCGTAGAGGAATGCCATCTTGACATCAATCTTCTCAATCTTCAAATGAAGATTGGCTGTTAAACTTAGCACCATCCAGATAGATTACAACTTGACGACCGGTGAAAAGATTTTACCGAAATTAATGCTCTTTTGCTGACTTTAGCCTTTGACAACCATCCTCGCTTTATATTAAGGGTGAGTAGCATGTTTTGTCTTCTTCGCTCTGAACACCCATCGATTCTTCAAAATCTTCTTTTCCTTTGACAACTACACCAGATCATAATGGAGTTTGCTTGTAAGCAACTCATATATTTTCATGCATGGCCTACAACCGCTCTTGCTTATGTTCATCTTCTATCTCCTCTATAAAGATTTCGGGTTCTCCCTATTAGTCAATAATATGTACTCATCTGGCGAGTAACTTATGGATGGTCAACGCTCTATCGTGCTCCTTCTTAATGGAACCTATGGTGTTGGCAGTGTACTAACAGTCTTATTCCCTTCAGGAACTGCTTCCTCAGAATGATCATCCTCTTGAAAGTCACCATGATCACCATCGGCAAGTTGATGACCAAGGTTGGGAGAAACTCAATGTATTGGCTCCTACATAAGTGGATTCTCCGTAGTATTATCCAACAATATCTCAAAGTACGAATCTTTAACTTAGACTAATCCCCAGCCCTAGAAGACATTGTAGAATCTTGAGTCATGGTCTGATACTCGACGAATATCATGTCCCTCCTTCGGTAGAGCTTTCCTTCCACTGGGTCATAGAGTCTATACCCAAACTCATCCCGACCATAGTCGACAAAGACGCACTGCCTCATCTTCGACTTAAGTTTGTACCTATCATCCTTTTGTACATGTACGAAGGTCTTGCATCTAAATATTCGAAGGTGATTATATGACGGCTCCTTGTTGTACCATACTTTGTCAAGCACATCACCCTATAAAGAAGCATTAGGAGATAAATTAATAATATAAGCAGCAGTATTGAGAGCTTCACCCCAATAAATGACCAATAAGTTTGCCTTTGATGGAACATCACGTCCTCTCAATCAGTGTCATGTTCGTACGATCTGCTATGCTATTGAGCTGGGGGCTTCTTTGGCAAAGATTTCTGGAATCGAATCTCTTGCTCTTTGCAATAAGCATTAAAGAGATTAATATATTTGTCGTCATTGTCGGACCAAAAATATTTTAACTTCTTGCTCATCTCCTTTTCAACGGAGGTCTAAAACTCCTTGAAAGTGGACAAAAGATGATCCTTGGTATTTATATAATATATCTAAGTTGTCCTAGAATAATCATATATAAAAGTTACAAAATAGGAAGCACCGCTAATAGATTTTACCTTTATTGGAGCGCAAACAATTTGAGCAACGACAACTTCCTTAAATATGAGTGACTTTGGAAAGACACCATATGTTGCTTTCCAGCCGTGCAGTGTGTGCATCTCTCCAATTTTATAGACTTGAGCCTAATAATCAGCTTCCTATTCAATAAGTAGCTCATTTTCTTTCTTGTTGATATGGCTAAGTCGCTTGTGCCATAACTAGTAGATGCATGACTGACTGTATTCACCTTATGTGCCCCCTTTGCGCTTTCTTCCTTTAGTAGAGATCAGACTTCTTTCTTCCTCTGGCAATTGTTATCGAACCTCTAAAATACTTTCATTGATAGTTCTCAAAAAAATTGAAGAATCCCTTATCATCCAACCTTCCAACCGATATCATGTTGAAACGGATATCAGGGACATGACGGACACCTTTGAGAATAAGAATTGCTTCCGTATTTTTTTTCAAATATATATTTCCTATAGAGACAGCATTTGACACATTTTTGTTGTCCATCTTCAACACTCCATAATCTCATATTGTCTATGTGTCAAATAGTTTCCTATTATTAGATACGTGCATCAAAATCTCTGAGTCCATCAGCCAAAAATTATTATCTTAGGAGAGGTTCACGATAATCTCATTACCTGAAATAATGACATCACCTTCATGTGTTGACACGGGCATTGTTATGATCTCACTTTGCTTCCCCTTGTTGTCCTTCTCCTCTCTCCTCCAAGCGAAACAATTTTGCTTGATATGACCATTCTTGCCACAATGGTAACATTTTTTGAGTCCTTGTACTGACTCTTAGAATTTTTTTTACTCTCGTCTCTGCCACCACCCGGACCCTTGCTTTTACTTCTACTTCGTCTCTCTCAAACAAGCACATCTGAATGTGATATAGATAAAGTATCTTAAGGTTTTATATAGATAAAGTATCTTAAGGTTTTCTCCGCGTATCTTCATTCAACACTCGCTCTTAGCAAACTCTAGTCTAACCATGCCTTCTAGAGCATAAACGATCATGAACACTCGTACAATCTCCCACTAGTATGGTAAAGTACACAACAACCAAAGCTCATACCTAATCGTCGAACTCTATTTTCATAGAGGATAACTGTCAACTATGTCTTGGAACATACTCAAATGATCCTTAATGGATTAATCATTCTTGAACCTAAGACCCATCATCTGTCGGATCTTAAACAATTTATTTACTCCGGTCTTCTTCATATATAAGAATTTTAGCTTCTTCCATAATGTCTTGGCATACTGAATATTGGTGATGTGATTATATACATTCTCGTCCCCGAACTGCTTGATATACCCACATACATGTATATACTCGAAATTTCAGTCCTCGTCATATTTCTTACTTGGATTTTCAGAAGAAATACTGGAAGATGCAGTTTCTTGACGAACAACAAATCTTTAATCTTTCTTCGCCAATAGTGATATTAGAACCGTTTCGGTTTATCATGCGCACTGGCTTCGTACTGGCTTCACGTCCACCTCTTCTATTCGGTTTTACTGTCAACCCCTAACACCTCACAACCACTACACTGATACCATTCTGTTGGAAACGAAATACAAAAATTATTCTCCCAAACCGGTAGAACTTTATGAGGACCAAAAAACGTATAAACCAAATATGCCAAATCACAATAAAAGTACAACATAAACACCATAACTTTTACGTAGAAAATATTGACAGAAAAAACCTCAAGATAATTGGAGTCCAACCCAAAAAATCCTCCACTAATGGATTAAAAATACATCAAATCATTTATAAACTCCTCTAATGATCCATATGGATCACCATAATATTTCAACCAGATGGAAATATATTACAACGAGTATAAAAGGATTACCAAAGACAAGATAACAAGGAAGAATTAAACATTGTAGAATTTCTCGTAGCGATCTCTCTTCCAATCAATTCGAAAACTCCAAATCCATCTCCATTTCCTTGGAAAATTGCAACCTTGAGAAAAATCTCTCATTTGGTAGTAATATATAGGGATTAGGTTAGGAAATACCTATTTGACGAACCCCAATTCAAACAAAAATTGGACCATTGATCATGATCCAACGGTGTTAATAAAATATTCAATTTCGGTCTTCAGTTTTGATACTATGTACCAGTAGCGCTGTATACCAGAAATATATTGAACCTATTGTGGAACAAAAGCATGTTTTACTAGTGTAATGACGATACAGTGATAATGATATATTAGCGGTATACCGCTAACTCTGATACTGCTTTTTCTAATTATCTCATACACTTTCAAATTGAACAACTTTTTATCGTTTTCGACTTTTTGAGTTTCTACGACAAAGATGGCGCTCATCGTACTCCGGGGTTCTCTACATAGGTTTGAAACCCTACCCAACACCTATTAGTCCCGAGGTTACAAAGACGAGTTACAAACTAACTCAATAAGATAATCTTTCAGAATGAAATAAATAGAAACATAAATTTATTGTTCTCTTTACAATTGCATCTGCTACAATGAGATAGAATATATCTTATAAGAAATTATAAGAAGAAAAACTTCAAAACCAAATTCTTGCTAAGATGATGAATATTACCGTTGCTCAAAGCAAGATTCGTCCATTTTCAAATGATCTTCTACCAGAACCAACAAGTTCAAATAATATAACTCTAGAATGCTCACTTGTCACCCTGTAAGAAGAATCAGACCCTTGGACAAGACATCAACTTTCTCTTTTTTATCTATGCTTCTTACACACAATATTACATCTCTTCTCTCACCTCAGCCCTCCAATATATAGGAGAAGAGTCCAACGCTTCTTATTTCGCTAATGCTTCGAGCTTTGAGAAAATCAACTCAACATTTAATATACAACCCATGAGGGATATTCTACAGAATTTATGTGGAGAACGAAGCATCTGCAACTCCTCATTGCTCGAGAGAAATGACAGCTGAACAGACTTTACGAAGCACGAAGCGTCAGCAGTAGCCTTTAATAGACAACTTAGTAGATAGCCTCCATATGTAGTGTCTATGTAGTAGCCCGTGTTGTCTGTGCTACCCACAAAGCTCACGCTGCACTGTTGTTCAACTGGACCACTACTTTTGTTGTACCTCTACACTGCTGCTTTTGTTGTACGGGTTATTACGCACATAAAAATTCACACAATGACACAAAAACTCGGATAAAAAATGAGCACAAATAGTGTCATCTCATGTCCGATACGTACGTGCGAAGTGTAAAGTGTGACATCAAATCACCACTTTGTTCCGTTCGCCCTTCACCAGAGTCCGAGTTGCTAAGCCCCTTCGGGCTTAGCTCCTAGGGAAAATTTTCAGAGAGAGTGACAAAACATAAATGTTCCTTTAAGGATTTAAACTTAGCCTTCTAGAAAAATAACCACCATGGTAACAACATGAGCCGTCACACCCATGTGCATATGCCAATACAAAGCATCGGTAAATATATATACACACTTAAAGTTTTTCTAATATGGGACTAAACTACCTAGTGCTAAGCAAAATCTCCAACAATCGCCTACATATATCAATATATGAGCTGAGCATTCCCATAGTGACTGTACATTATGCATTAGGATAGAAGTCGCCTACGACTTAAATTTTTTTGCATGAGTCAAACAACAGTACGATACATAATGGACTATGCCTTGAATTTAGTATCATAGCTTCTATCATTTCTACTCATACAATGACATCAGCAGTGCCTTTGGTCGTATATTAAAGGTCATATGCTGACCTGGTATCAGTGTATGTTGTGTATGTAACGTAGGTGTGTATAAGCTTACCCTCAAGAGACGGCCTTCATCTCTGTTCATATACTTAGGTGAGTTCTTTTTAGAGAGTTTTAACTTAAGCCTTTCGCTTCTTTGCGATGTTGAGACACTTTGACATGGCTTAAAGCTGAGGTCCAACCTTTTGGTGGTGTCATACCACTGTAGCATGAGGTCCCAACCTCTTTATAGTGTTGTACTACTACTATCCATTTTTTCAACATTAGGCTACCAACCTATATACGGTGCTATGCCGCTAGGACATGGCTCGAAGCCAAGGTCCCACCTCATGTGGTGTCATACTACTGTAGCATGGATACTACCCCTTTGTAGTTCTGAGCTACCCGTACTTCCTGTAAAGCACGTCGAATATTTCAAATGCCTAAGAACTCATTAAGACTTAAAGCCATCCGACCACATGACTTTCTTTATACCAAGATCATAAAGTAGACCAGAGATTCCAAGATCTAATCCTAACAGTGTTCCCAAGTACTAACCTTTGTACCATTTTTTCAGTCAATGGTCCTTTTTTGAACCAAAATTTAGATGCCTAATAGATAATAACATAAAACTATATGGTAGAATTGCAAAGAAATAATATCAAAAATCATTCAAGCCCATTTTTTGGATGTGTCCTCGACCAGCTGGAACTTGAGGCCTTTGATGAACCTATTTTTCATATTTTTCTGGATTTTAACATCAATTACTGTAATGATATTATATTTGATGTGCTCATATATTGCTTTATGATGAAGACTCACAGTCCTCTACTTATTATTGAAAAAATATTTGATGCCACCGCTCAGTCAATTCGTCGTCGCAATATATCAATATAGCCAAAATTTGTGTGCCAACTAGAAAAAGATTATACATATCTCGAAGCCATTTTGCTTTATCTGCTGCAGCTGCTAAAGCATAAAACTCAGCTTCCTTAGATGAGTGAGAGAGCAAAGTCTGCCTTTTCGACTTCTATGATATCGTAGTCCTATTCATGGAGAAGACGTCTTCTTCTATGGACCTTTCTTTCTTTTTTTCTTAGCACCAACTTGCATCACTGAAGTAATCTACTACTGCTGGATAGTCGTTGTAGTGCAATGCATACTTCTGAGTTCTCTTGAGATATATTATGACTCATTTTATAGCTTTCCAGTATTCTATACCCGGATTTCTTATGTACTGACTTAGCATACCTACGAAAAAGCTATATTAGTCCTGCGGGCACTCGTAGCATACATCAAGATTATAATTATACTAGAGTACTCTAACTGTCTAACGCTTTCCCTTCGATTTGGCTTCAACTTCTTGTCACTCCTGTAAGGAGTATCGATCCCTGAAAGATCCTAATATCCATAATGTGTGAGCATCTTCTCTATGAAGTGAGCATGTGACAGAACAAGCCCATTTTAGGCAACTCTAGAGGGGGTGAATAGAGTGAAGGCAATAATTGTCACGCTCCAATCTCCCGCAAGCTCAATAGTCTCCGCTGAACATAAATTACCACGTTACAGCTCTCCCGCAGGATAATCGTTCTCATCGGAACGTGATACCGTACGAGCCTGGAGTTGCGCTCGTACAAGGCGATGTTGTCAAACACTAAAGTTATCATCAAAACGACCAAGTTGCAACGAAAGTCAAGTATTGTGTACCAAGCACACATCAGAGTATATGCAGCGAAGCTCTCGATAGGGTCCAAATAAAATGCCACAAAGGCGATTGTCTCAAAGACGATGAAATACTCTTGATCTTTTCTCAAGCCCACAAAGGTACTTACAGTTTATACATCATGTCCCGTATATCCAAGCAGCGCCACTATATCTGTGTACCTGAAATAATGCCCACAAACGTGGGTCAGTACACAGCCGTACTGGTGAGCAGGGTAACCCACTCGTCTAAGCCGACACTAAGTAAATAGTGAATGCAAACAGTTAAATGGAGATCTTTCTAGTTGAATCCTAGATTCATTTCATGGCATAGGGATGACATGTTAAGGAAAGCTGTAAAGCAGTTTAAGCATGCAAGCATTCAACTCAATCCAAACGACAAGCAATATATAACTAACTCGAAGGAAACTAGCATGCAAACCATCCTACTCAAGCCCGTTACAACACGATAACATATCGAACCATCATCCAAGCCTCAATATCCATCCTCAACCAAAACTTACAATCCAAATCTCGAAGTGCACACTCTTGCCGAGGCAAGGTGGCCGCGCCTACACGAAGCACAAACCAACCAAAGTAAAGCAAGCCAACACTTATCTATATAAAGTCACTGGCCAAGCCATAAAGGACATTGATCGGACTAATCAATAGGCAATCCTACCCGATCCAGCACTGGGTAGCTAGCCCGCCTAGTGGTATCGAACTACCGACACCGTGCCCAAGATGCGTTACCCATTGTCTCCTCCATGGCCGAACGGTCCCGGTGCCCCGGAGCCTATCCCGTTCGAGGAAACGAAATCCTGTACGACACAGGTTGTCCGTGACATGCAGACACCAAGTAGGTATGACGAGAGGATCGAACATTCTCGCTCCACCAAGCGATCCAAGACTCGTTCAACTAAATAGCCAACCAAAATATCCAACCAAAGATCCATAACCATTCTCCAACATATAGCCCAAGGCACCAAATCTCAAGTTATCCCATAGGCACAATGCCGCTTCTCAACACAGTATTTCAAATTGGGTGCAACACCCCACGCTCAGAACAATCCCATGGCACAATGCCCCAACAGTGGCACAATGCCCTCGCCGATGCAGTTGTCCAGTTTTGAACCACAACTGCACACTTTGCTTGATAAAGCGTCCAAGTGATACTCGTGCACGGATGCACGCTCGCTCGCCCGAATTCCCGATATTCCAACCAAGATATATATATATTTTCAACTGTCCAAGCATAATTCCATTCATTTCTCCAACTGCCCTAAATGTAATATTCCAACTCTAGCTCCAACTATCTATACGTGCAAATTAATTCAAGC
The DNA here is from genome assembly GCA_036927795.1 of Iris macrosiphon. Lineage (NCBI taxonomy): Eukaryota > Viridiplantae > Streptophyta > Magnoliopsida > Asparagales > Iridaceae > Iris > Iris macrosiphon. Next base: position 45,397,641 of record JAYESA010000018.1, read on the forward strand.
CACAATCCTATCCAAGCAAACGACGTACACTCTATGCACGCCTCAGTGTAGTGATTCCCAAGTTCCAGTCCAAGTGTTCAAGCCTTTACGTATTTTTCATATTATTAGGCATGAAGGAGTAGAGGAGAAGGGATAGAGCCCACTCACAATGTTTGATTTTGTTAAGCATCCTGTCCTGCCGATACGGCCGATTCCTTGAATCCGTGGTCCGATGCAAAGCACGATCTACTCAACTGGTATGACCGTGCGAGCAGGACGTGCTCTATAAATCATCTGACCGATCGGACTAAAAAAGACGGTATTATCGCTCCAATCCAGCTATCTCAGTACTGCTCTGAACGAACACCTGAATCCCATCGAACTCCGCTAGCCATCTGCACATGAAACCAACTCAATCAATACTTCTTCCCAAAATCTAACAAATCAAATGTAACTAGCTATTATTTTATTCAATCCGACTCAGCGTAACGCACCGTGCGGTTGCGGGATATTACATAATATACCACTTAGAATCTGGTTCGCCCACGAACCGTGCTGGTACTCATTCCTATCACATGCCGCTTGTCCAATTCATAACTCTGCTCTATACAACTCTCATACTCACGATCCTGACTCAGCATCTCACTCTGCTGAACGCTCGTACAAATTCTCGAATTCCCATATCCTCCTTCCAGCTTAATACGAATTCCTTATATCGCTTAGTTTTGGATCGTACACATATTTAAGGCGTCCCTAAAATACATGCATTTCAGCCGAGCTTTGTGATAGCAAATTTGGACAAGTTACAAGGGTATCTTTATGTCCGAGGCATCCATTTGCTTTACTCTCAATTGAACTAATCCTGATTTTTATTCCAACATATTCGCTTAAGGGTCATTCCCAAATATGATAATTTTCCACCTACTCAATCAGTTCGTGTTCCAACTCAATCCATCCAACTATCTCTAAATCCGCACTAGCAACATCTCCAAATATATCTCATGTACCGAACGATCATCATAACTGATACTACCCCAACTAGGTGACTTACCCAAATATCAAACCTTGCTCTTATCAGCTCAACCAAATACCTTTTTCTGCCATCTCAATACCTCACTGGGTGAACATCTATATTGAGGTTCGTGTGATCCACGAAGATCTCGCCGCCACGCCAAAGGGATAGTGTCGCCACAATTTCAACGTGGACACACTCGCCATAATTTCTAGGTTGCGCATGGAATAGTTCTTCGTGCTGCTTCCACTGCCTCAAAGCACAGGGTATCACCTTTGCCTTCCTAACGAGCGCGCTTCCAAGACTAAGTTCCGATGCATCTTGTAAATCTGAGGCACATCTGTCCCTTCCAGTATTCGTAAAAATTTGATCTGAACGAGCCGCTGCTTTAACTTTACGAGCTAGTTTCACAGTCGTCAATTCATATGAATGATATTCCCTTCCGGGGCACGATGAGTCAGAGGCGATGCCATCTATAAAAATCTGCGACTCTGAATCTCATTAGTTGACTTAGGCCAATCCCACCATCGCTTCGGTCTTCTGGCTGCTTCTTCAGCTGAAGGCTATCCTAAGGATCTCTCAAATCCAACGCTCAGACATATCTCCAAATATTATCGCTCACATCCACCCTCGAAGCATTCCCAAATGCGCTGCCATAAGGTTCGTTCTATGGGTCTATAATATTCATCTCTGATCTGGCGGTCAAGTCGCTAGGGTCAGCTGTCCCGAAGCTACGCTCGATAATTGTAAGTCATCACGATGGACAGTTACTATGAACCATGCTATATTTTATCTGCAAATCCGAACCATAATCCAACCATTCCATCCGAACGAACTTTCAAATCCGAGAACTTCATGCATTACCTCTATTGATCTGTCAACCAACGGCCGCTTAACCACTTAGAGTCTTGCTATCTATCCAAGCCACAATTTAAGAACTGCGCTCGTTGAAACCGTCTTCCATCAATCTGTTGTTCTGTCCTGAATCCATCAAATTTTTGAATTGCCATGTTCGTCTTCTAGCACTACCAATTGCAATGATTTTTGAAACCAAAGACGTGCTCCCAAATTCTTATCCGTTTGTAGTGTTTCACAGTGCACGTCCAGCTTACTCGAGCAGCACAGTGATTTGCTCAATTGTTGCTCCCATATTTAGCATTCTTTAAAAGTCTGTCCGCCAAAATCTTTGCCTTTAGTTGTGGCCTTAATCCGTTTACGTCTTCCGGAGAATCCGTCTACCATCGTTGCACCATTTTGCCCAAAATTCTACTTTAGCTAAACCTGAGTCGACTTTTCGAGCAGCAATATCCAAAATCCTTCAAGCCCGTTCGAATCCATCGCATTGTCCCTCCAAGTCAGATCGTGTTTTATTACTCAACCAACGGCTCAAATGTGTTGCCCAAAATTCGTAGTCGGTGATCGCTATTATTCGATTCACCCATCGCTCGTTCAAGCGTATCCCAACTGTTTGTTCCCTATGCTCAACTCTCTCTTTGCATCTAATTTAATGTTTCACTGAATTCCCAAATCGTGCAAGAGAAATTCGATATTCAACTTTCCATCCGAACAATCTCAATTATTTCCAATACTTGGTCTACCTCAATCCTTCAAATTTCCAAACACTCATTCCCATCTGTTTTATTCCGATCTCGTCCATCTCTTAAGTCCAACGATACTTCCATTTGCACAAGTCCGTTCTTGATTGCTCAACTCAACAATCGCTTGCTCTATTTTTTTATTCTTCCCAACTCAGCCGATGTGCACCAACCAACTTATATTCCTGTTATCCGAGTCTGTTTAGACAATTTCCATTGTTGTCTATCCAAAATATTTTAATGCCTTGCTCACTATGTGGTATCCTATATACCATTCTGAATTAAGTCACTACTCGCATTATGATTCCTTGCACTGATCCAAGATCCGTTCGAACCATCTCTTATGCGTTATCCTACTATTCCTAACTCAAGTTCGACATAAAACTCAGCCAATTCTTTAACCATCCAACTCTTTCCATAAATTTTGTGATGCAACTCGTGCCATATCCCGTTCTCAATGCTTCCAACTATTCTCAAACCGTTTGATACTTTCGCTACACGAGCAATCTCGTGCATCGATCTCTCCCAAGTAGTCCAACCCAATACCCAACTGTTTCTCACATTTGCTGCACGAGCAACTCGTGTAAACTTATTCTGATATTTCTAAGCCAAACTCGAACCTGCTCAGCCAATGCTCTATGTGATATACCCGGCCAAAATTTAAACTCCGTCCAATAATTTCGCTACACGAGCAACTCGTGCAACGATCCATTCTCAAATCCAATGCTTTTACTTACAACATGTCGCATAACCAATCTCGTCTGCCAATCAACTGATCCACTGATGCAATCAAAAATTCCCCGAACGACAAGCCAAGTAATGACACCCTCTCAACTTGTTGCACAAATGCAACAACGCCACCCAACTTGCTGCACAATGCAACAATGCCTAATGAGGCTAAGCGATCTACCAAAAACTAACCAAAGCAACACAACGAAGAATAACATGCAGCCACAACCAGCAATATATAGACTTATTGCATGAAACATCCAATACGACACCGAGTAGAGCCAAGAGCTAAACGACATGCGGAAGCTATTTAGAGTTTGTGATGAAACGAAGGACCAAGTCCGAGAAAATGAACCAAGCACTCTGATACCAATATGTTATGTCCCAATCTCCCGCAAGCTCAACAGTCCCCGCTGAACGTGAATTATCACGTTGTAGCTCTCCCGCAGGACAATCGTTCTCATCGGGACATGATATCGTACAAGCCTGGAGTTGCGCTCGTACAAGGCGATGTTGTCAAACACCAAAGTTATCATCAAAACGACCAAGTTGCAACGAAAGTCAAGTATTGTGTACCAAGCACACATCAGAGTATACGCATCGAAGCTCTCGATAGGGTCCAAATGAAATACCACAAAGGCGATTGCCTCAAAGGCGATGAAATTCTCTTGCTCTTTTCTTAAGCCCATAAAGGTACTTACAGTTCATACATCATGTCCCGTATATCCAAGCAGCGCCACTACATCTGCGTACCAAAATAATACCCACAAACGTGGGTCAGTACACAGCCGTACTGGTGAGCGGGGTAACCCACTCGTCTAAGCCGACACTAAGTAAATAGTGAATGCAAATAGTTAAATGGTAATCTTTCTAGTTGAATCCTAGATTTATTTCATGGCATAGGGATGACATATTAAGGAAAACTGTAAAACGGTTTAAGCATGCTAGCATGCAAACCGTCCTACTCAAGCCCGTTCATCCAAGCCTCAATATCCATCCTCAACTAAAACTTATAATCCAAATCTCAAAGTGCATACTCTTGCCGGGGGAAGGTGGCGGACAACTGTTTACTTTGAGATTTAGGGACGATGGGCATCGAGTTTCGAGTTCGGCATCAAGGAGTGCAGCTGGCACCACTCCATCTTGAACCGATTTTACGTGATAGAATCAAATCTGCTCAGGAGGGCGATCAGTTCCTAGCAAAGGTACGCGGACAGATCTCGATGAGGAAGACGTCTGACTTTGTGGCATGCGAAGATGGGGTCTTACAGATGAAAGGAAGGCTATGTGTTCCTAGCGACCCAGAACTCCGAAGGGAAATTATGGCAGAGGCGCACTATGCAAAGTATTCCTTGCATCCGGGGAGCACTAAGATGTACATGGACTTACGCAGAACCTTCTGGTGGCACGGTATAAAATAGGATGTGGCGACCTTTGTGTCACAGTGCATGGCCTGTCAACAGATGAAAGCTGAACATCAGAGGCCTGGCGGGGAGCTGCAGAACCTCGCTATTCCCGAGTGGAAATGGGACAACATCACTATAGATTTCATTGTGGGATTTCCAAAGACGCCACGGGGGCATGATGCAATTTGGGTCATAGTTGATCGTTTGACCAAATCAGCCCACTTTCTCCCTATGAAAGTTACTTGGAGCGTCGATCGGTTAGCACAGATTTACATAGACGAGATTGTTCGATTACACGGAGTACCTGCCTCAATCGTCTCTGACCATGACGGACGTTTCTTATCTCGTTTCTGGACTAGCCTACAGTCTGCTTTGGGAACCAAGCTACAGTTCAGTATCGCATACCACCCCCAGACTGATGGCCAGACAGAAAGGACAAATCAGATACTTGAATACATGTTATGGCTGTATGCAATCGATTTGAAGACTAGTTGGGACATGCACCTTCCATTGGCAGAGTTTGCGTATAACAATAGCTACCAATCGAGCATCCAGATGGCACCGTACGAAGCACTTTATGGGTGTAAGTATCGATCTCCAATCTGTTGGGACAAAGTCGGCGAGTGGCAGGTACTCGGGCCAGCGCTGGTAGAGCAGGCAGTTGAGAAAGTTCGCTTGATTCGGAAAAGACTCCGTACAGCACAGAGCCGACAGAAAAGTTATGCTGATACCCATCGAAGATCTTTGGAGTTTATGGTCGGGGACCATGTCATCTTGAAAGTTACGCCGATGCGTAGGATGATGCATTTTAGCGTGAAGGGCAAACTGAGTCCCAGGTTTGTCGGGCCCTTTGAAATACTGGAACGAGTGGCAGCTGTGGCATACCGAATTGTACTACCTCCCGCTTTGGCTGGAGTGCACGACGTATTCCATGTTTCTCAACTTCGAAAGTATGTGCATGACCTGAGTTATGTGGTTAGCTTCGAACAATTGGAACTGCACACGGATTAATCATACTCAGAGGAGCCGGTGCAGATTCTGGATCATAAGGAAAAATTACTTCACAACTGTACGATGTCCTTGGTTCACGTGCTGTAGTAGAACCATACAATTGGGGAATAAACTTGGGAGATAGAGTCGGAGATGAAGGAGAAGTATCCTTCATTGTTCTTTCAGTCGGAGGTAAGGCCTTGTTCTTAAGTTTCGAGACAAAACTTTTTCTTAGTGGTATATTATGTAGTGCCTCAAATTCCAATCCGACCGGGATATGTACTATATAATTGGGCTTGTGGCTAGTCCATCTGAGTCATAGCTTAGATCTTTGGCATCTTCTTGCCATGGACGAAATACGATGATCCTTTCCAACTCATGGAAAGACCTCTATTGAAACGAGTCCAATAATTTTCGTGTTTGGTTGCTTGGTTTTCTTGATTGCCGCTTTGGGATTTTGATTTGGTGTTTCTTTCGATTTGCTTGATTTTTGCTGCTGGTTTTATCGTTTGGAGCTTTGATTCTTGGAGAGTTAGGCAAGGAAGGATAGGCAAGAATTCTAATTGGTGCTCGTGCTGTTGCAGGTCCGCGTAACTGACGCTTGATCGTCGCTAGGCGGGATTCCTTGTTCCAGCAACCTTTTCCTTCACCAGTGAGTGGTTTGGACCCTTCTTTCCTACTTCTTCACGCCCACATCTCTAATGTTTCAAACATTCACTCGATGATGTCCGGTTGGACGCCTAGAAAATCCTTAGCCACAATGCATGCCAGCCACTAAGAAAGAAACATGGGAATTGTAGAATAGCTTTACTATATGCTTGCACACCTTATAACTTGAGTTTGTTTATAAAGGAAATTGGTTGTTGGTTGCGGCCTGGTGCCTGAAATAGAGTTTGAACCTATGGGATACCAAAATCGAAACACCGCTTGAGAAAATATGAACTATTGCATAAGATATATATTGCTGCTTTACTTCTTTTGTTTATTTTAATGCATTGTATGATATATGAATTGTTCATGCATTGGCATGGTCTGGGACAACTTGTGCATAAGGTTTGGTATTTCCTCGAAATGGCATTCCGGGGCACTGAAACCGTATCGATCCGGAGGAAAATATTTGATTCGTGCTAGTCATGATGCATTGCGGGACCTCCAGCAGGGCTTGCTACCCGGGCTGATAAGGCGTGCCACAAATACTTGGAATAAGTCCCTAAGGTGTCGATCACACCAATGACCGCATAGAATAGAACACATGCTAATTTATTGTCTTGTGCAGATGGGAAGTATACTTGTATTTTGTTGCAGGGAAGGCGTGCATCGGTTGAGTAAGCAACCGATGTACTTGATGGATTCGATGTTATTTTCATTCCTATCAAAACATGCAACTGATATGAATTGAATTCACTTGCTTCTTGATAGAAAGATTATCTTAATGCATGCTCGCCCCTAATAAGCTAGTGTCGATTTAGTCGAGTGAGTTCATCCCGCTCACTAGTACAAGTTGAGTACTGACCCACATTGTGGGCAACTATTTCAGGCACTCAGGCGGTGCAACGCTAGTGGATAGACGAGGAGGCGTTAGGAGCACCTCTATTTTGAAGTATAGTTGGAGTCAGTTCATTTTAGAGGCTTGAACTTTCAATCTATACAACAACATGGACTATCTGATGGAGCGCCCTGCCTTTTGGGTTATCTTTTGTAATACAAATCAAGTAGCCGAGAAGCGCATCAATATAAACTTTATGTAAATTACTCTGAATTATTAATGAAAAAGTATGTTTCTTCCTGCACTTGTGTTCAAATATCTATGAATGTGTTTTCTAAATTGTGTTTCAAAATGGGTTCCTATCACTGCACGTTCTTGCCTTGTGCGAGCGCAACTCCAGGCTCGCACGGCATCACGCCCCAGCGAGGACGAATCGGTTCCGTAAAGGATCCAGCGAGGACGATCGACCCTTTCGGGATCGGGGCGTGACAATAATAAACAATAAAAATAATATAATTTACCAACTAAAAATTTAATAAGCTAATAATCAGAGTATAAGAAGTCAGAAACACAAACATCGTGTGATGTATCCTGGTATCCTTCGTGGAAGCCAGTCCAATCCTGAAAACTCTTGTCTGAATTTAATCCATTATTGAATAATAGCATACACCACGAGCTTTGATTCAAAGTGCTTGTCAAATTCAAACAACAAAATAAAAATAACTTTAAAACCAAGATTTACAACTCAAACAAACTTCTAATCACAACCGCAACTTGGCACTAGAAGGCTGGGTAGTTAATCTTGGGAATAGGAAGATTGAATAGCTAAGAATAGGCATGTGAAAGAATGAGTGAATGAGTGAGTTTCAATGGAGGATTCAATGCCTATTTATAGTTTTTCAAGTGGGGCTTTGGGGACCGAATACGGCCTGAACTCGGTGCCTAACATTCTAATTTTGAACGTTGGATCCTAGTTCTTTAAGAGGAACGTTGGAAAGGAACATTGGAAACTGGGTCTACATGGACCAAATTCGGCCCTAGTTCGGTGTGACCGAACTCAGCCCGAGTTCGACTTCTCCTGTGTCAGAATGTTGTGGGTTTGGGTCAGGCTTTTTTGGTGGACTAAAATTTTGTTTGGGATTAGGTTTGAGCTTCCAAGCAATGTGACCCAATGTAGATTTGGTCCTATAATAATAAACTCAAAAATACGTAATAAAATAGAAAATTATAGCCACCAAATTATCGTTTCCTAAGAAGAATTCTTTGAGCTTGTATTCAGCCTTCATGCATTCATGTGATGCATTTATTGTGCTATGTTGTATCAAGTCATATCAACACGTGGTTGGTCGAATATCAAAATCAGGTTGGCCATTGACTGGTTGGTCCAAAAATTTCTTCCATTTTGATATTTGACAAACCATGAACCGATGCGCGAGATTGACAACTTTTGGTGTGAAGCTCCCCCGCAATTTATGAGCATCGTCTAGTGCATAATGTAATGGTTGTTCTCATCTCGTCATCGTCTTGTGCAGCCGCATAATTTTAAAATTATTGAGAATCAATGTATCCGTTTTTCTTCCCCTTTATCAAAGCAATAAATATGGTACGACTCCCTCGTAACTAATATATATTTAAAACAAAAAAGTGAGAGACATAAGTATAGATATCACAAAAATAGATAATATCACCCAGAAAATTTACTTTATATTAAATTTATTTAAACGAAATAAGTTTGGTAATATTTGAAATATAAACACTGTCCGCCAACAGTGTTGGCGGAAAACACAAATTCTACCACGTACGCCAAAAAAAAAAAAAAAAAAAAATTTAAAGTGGACCCCCACCCCAAATTCCGCCAACACAGTTGGCTGAAATTGGGGGGGGGCCAATTTCAGCCAACAGTGTTGGCGAAAATTGGCCTGTGGGCCCCCCCACGTTTAGTTTGGTTTAGTTTAGTTTGGTTTAGTTGGTTTGGTTTTATTTGGTTTGTTTTATTTAGTTGGTTTGGTTTTATTTGGTTTGTTTTATTATTTGTTTCAATTAGTTATATTTTTTTCTATTTAGTTTTTAGTTTTTTTTCAATTAGGTTTTTTTTTCTATTTAGTTTAGTTTTTTTCTATTTACTTTACTTTTTTTTTAATTCTGTTTTTTTCTGTTAATTTATTTTGTTAATTGGCGGGGTGTTAATGGGGTGTTAATTTTCTGTTTTATTTATGAAAATATATTTTAACGAAATAAAATTAAAATAAATTAACAAAAAAATTACTCTATCAAAATTTCAAAATTAACAAAAAATTAAAATAAAATTAACTCAATTGTCGTTATGTAACAAAATTTTAAAATATCCCAAATTTTTATCCAAATTTCTATCCTTAAAATTTGTTAAAGTATTCCGTTATTTAGCATAGTAAATTTATTATCGGTACATTAAATATTTTATAAAAAAATTTTACCAAAAGTAAAATTTGGAGGTCAAAACATCGTTTTTTTGCGATTCTAAAAATTTGGGAAGTCCGTCAAACGATGAAACTGTTTATCCCGAAGTACTTTTCCATACGGTCATTTTGGCTCAAACTGGGCCTTGTTTCGATCTCCCAGTCAAAAGTTATGGTACTTTAAAGTTTTATATTTTATATTTTTGTCTGTAATATGTACGTCTTACTTCGGATGAAAATTTTCACTACACGAATTGTGTTACTCTCGTCGAAAACATACAAATCGACCTATTGTGTGACGAAAAACGATTTGAAAACAAATAGTTATGGCCGTTCGAAGTCTGATCGACGGCAGACGTAATATTCGTACGGTAGCTTTTTTTTTTTTTTTTTTTTTTGTTCAATGATAACATATTTTATTTTGGATGTTAAACTAAATAAAAAAAATCATAATCCAAAACTAAACTAAATAGAAAATAACTAAATAGAAAAAATATAATTAATTAAAAAACCAAATAAAACCAAACCAACTAAACCAAACTGAACTAAACCAAACTGAACCGTGGGGGGCCCACAGGCCAATTTCCGCCAACACTGTTGGCTGAAATTGGCCCCCCCCCAATTTCAGCCAACAGTGTTGGCGGAATTTGGGGTGTGGGGTCCACTTTAAATTTTTTTTTTTTTTTTTTTTGCGTACGTGGCAGAATTTGTGTTTTCCGCCAACACTGTTGGCGGACGGTGTTTATATTTCAAATATTACCAAACTTATTTCGTTTAAATAAATTTAATATAAATTTATTTCGCTACAGTAAATTTTCTGGAAAAACAACTACTAGATCGTTGAATCAACTGCAACAACACCTAGTCTCCGAGCCGGAACCACCAAGAGGGCTAGACCTCGTCATCACTATACTGAGCAGGAGCAGTACGAGGATCACCATGATCATAGTAAAATTTAGTGGGTCCAGATGTCGCATAGTGAAGGGGTCATCAATCAGGTAGCATGCGTAAGCTGGATCACAAGTCATGGGTATAGGGCCAATTGGGTTGTTGTCTAGACTATACTGCATGTCATGAATGGAGTTGACGATAACAGTAGACCGAATAGATGAATGGTAGTCAATGATACAAAACTGATCTTGCATCATGGTTTGGAGAGAGTCTAAGGTGATAGGTAAGTAGAGGAGGTGTAGTAGCAGCAGAGTTAGATGAATTAGAATCATTAGGTTGCTCTTGAGGAGAAGGGGTCACAGTCCTACGAGTCTTCCTTAAGTAAGAAGGAAGTAGGATTATATGGACAGTCCTTAAAAGAAACATAAAAGAGAAAATAGCTTCAAAAAATACATAGTGTACAGTAGGTTACGCTTCTGTGTATTCCGAACAACAATCATAATATTAATCATAGTTTGAGGCAAGTTGAAAGGAATCTTTTAGTACAGATGACAAGCAGAAAATCAAGTCATAAGTGATCTCATCTGAACCACCCGCTTTTAGCATAATAGTATTGAACACTATTCTATGATGTTCATAGAAATAGAGGTTCATATACCTTGCCCAAAACCGATCGGCGATAAGGGTCACACATCAAATTCAAGAAAGTGTCAAGTGACTGATCATTAGAAAATTCAAATTTCCTAATGTTAATTAGAGGATCCCCCACATTGGGAATGTTGAGAATCTCTCCCAATTCTTCTGCATATAATTCAATGGGGACACCAAATATTAAAGAATATACTCTATTATTTTCATATGTCAAATTACAGTAAAAGAGTGTATCATCCGCTCCCAAAATAAAAAATTAATTAAATAATAATAATAATAATAATAATACAATAGCAAGTTCTATAAATGTTTATTCAATATGATTTAGTATGGACAATAATGTGACCATAGACTTCCTGGGGGCAGTAGATACTCATATCAGGGTTTAATATCATCTTTGGGCTATTTTAGAATTTTAGAAAAAAATTAAAAATTTTAGAAAATTAAAGCCTAGGAAAAACGTATTTTTGAAGGCTTGTAGAATTTATTGTACAAACATATGAGCAAAAAATAATTCCAAAGTATTTTTTTTAAGGTTTAATATTTCATTCTATATTTTTTGATAATTTTCCAAATTTATTGGAGTATTTTTACTATTATTTATGAGTTATTTAAAGTAAAACTAATTAAATTATTGAATTCTGGAAATAAAAACCAAAGGAATAATTAATTGCACAGTCAGCTAGTCGGGGGGCCCACTGTCAGCCTCCCGCAGCCAACGAGGAGGGCCCCTCCTGTCAGTGACCCATGCCCGCGGGTCCGGAGTTGACCTAGGTCCCTGAGCTACAGACGACAGCCGAGTCTGGCTTAAGAGCTGACTCCTAAGCCGACTCGTAGCCAGGCTTCCTATCACCCATCTGATCCTGGAAGGAATCGCTTGGATGACCTCCAAGTGGCTTCTCTGAGCAGTGGATCACCCACGTGGATGTTCACCTGTGACTTAACTAAGAGGAGAGAGAGAGAGAGAGAGAGAGAGAGAGAGAGAGAGAGAGAGAGAGAGATTGCTTCTCGGATTTTCTGATCTTCGCGAAGCCATTACTTCTAGCTCTGGACTCCAAACGTATCTCCATTTTTTTTGCGTTGGAACCGTCTTAAGGTTAGATTCCAGAATATCTAATTTATTTTCAGTAATTAGGTACACAATTTTTTGTAGAATTCATTAAGTGTCAGTTGTATAAAATCTGACACATTTTGGTGTTTTTGAGGTTTCGGGTGATCTCGAACTCATTTTCATAAACCGTTTAAAGTTTTAGAAATCTGACACGATAATATACGACATATATTTTCCATAATTTAATAATGCTTTTTAATATTCTGTTTAATTCTTTGAACATAGATGTAACCTGAAAACCAATGAAACTGCAATATGTGTGCCATATTGGCGATAACTTTTTACTGACTCGAGATTCGGTGAAATAGTCAATTCCAGTATTCATGTAGCACTAAAATCTACAGGGGTTCACACACAAATTTGGGTTTATGTTGGTTGACTTTTTGGTCAAGAGAATGTCTCAATTTGCATGCCACGGATCCCAAGTTTGTACATATTGGTTTCTTTGGACAAAAATTTGGATTTAACTTAGAAATTAGAATAATAAGATAAAAAAAGATTTTAGATTTATTATTTCATAATTAAAATAAATTAAATAATTTATATTGATAGGATAATAATTTGATTTAGAAACGACCCAGAAACCTAATAACCAAGATGATAGTATATTTATTGCTTAAATCATCTTTTGACATGATAATTCATAATATCTAGGATAATTAAAATCTGACTTGGATTCTGACTCATACCATCAGCTAAGGACCACAGACGGGTATATTCTTGTTTGTTTCTAGTATTATTAGTTACTATTTTTGCATGATTAGTTATAATATACTTGATTCTTGACACGCTCGTTACACGGATAGTATTGTTTGGATCATTTATTCATGATAAATATTGTTCCCATGTTTGTGAGTACATACTCTTATTGTCTTATGCTTATGACTATGCATCATGATTCTGGGTCCATGTATAGTCGTTGGGGCAGGAAAGTACCGAGTAGATATGTGATTAGACCAGTAGACCTGCTATTATATTTATATGCTTATTTAGACCTTGAGGATGCTTGTCATAAACCTCATGTATGATTATGCTAAATCCTATGTAGACCTTGCGATGTAGTTACCCCAGCCGATCATATATCGAAAGTCAATCTTCAAAACACTTAGATAGTTATGGTCTCCCCGTTCCATTCTTTACTTGTCTTCATGTATCATATAGCTCATGTTACCTGTTTCACTTTACTTTCTATGTCATATTTTTGGGTTACTTATTTTATCACGTATTTTATGACTTTTCACTACTTCTATAGTCGCTACCATATTTAGAACTGCATGCAATGAATTGTACTCGCGCCATCCTGACTAGGTAAACATTTTAGGTGATTATGATGATGATGGGTGCCCTACTCATTATTGACCATATGACGGTGACATAGCGGAGCCTGATCTTATCCTTCAGGAGGATTAGTGAGAGGTTGCCGCATAGGCCAGCTATGAACCCATAGTTAGTTTAGTTTAGTTTTAGATTTGACTTTGACCGGATTTGTCTCCAGATTTATTAGACCATTTGAACCTTTATTATTTGGATTTTTAGCATTTATTTTGGAGACTATTTGAACCATGATTTTAGACTATTATTTCTTTTGTCTTACTCCTATCATGTGATTATTTGTCTTAAGAGTTGTTATTGAGTATTTCGTGATTATTGATTATTGATCTCCATAGAGGAATGTGATATTACTGCGTGAGTTGTAGAATATATTATGGCTTAATGTACAGCACTCTACCATCGATGTGGGTCATGACAAAGAGTCTAATATTGTTTCAGTAAACACTAGTTTGAGTTTGCACAAAATCATATAAGCAATGTTCTTTTAAAATATCCTTGTGAAGTAGAAAGACGGTGAAGTTGATGGAGATTCTTGGAAACACCTTCCTTTCAAAAAAAAAATGGTGAACCATTCGACCAATATTTCAAGGGTACGAAAGAGGGAACCATCAAATTGGTCTTCTTCAAGCCATGGTGGGATGTAAGATGGGGTCATAGTTATCCTCAGGTAGAGGATTGGAAGAAGAGGCACCATCTTCCCTTCTTTTCTTTCTAGCACCCCTATTGAATAATCTATAAGCCATAGAGAGAGAGAGAGAGAGAGAGAGAGAGAGAGAAGAGTTTATACCTTAATTGGATGAAGAGAATTACATGATGAACCCAAAATATCAACACCAAAACCTAGGAGAGATCTTAAGAAAGAAGATAAAAATCTAGGGTTTTGAGGTTTTTGGTAGAGGAAGAAGGGGTATAATGGCTGCTGTGTTCGGTTGGGAATCAAATGGGGAAGAGAAAAGAACCAAAATAAGGGTTTTAAGTAAAAAATTGAGTTCAAACCAGATACTGTTCTAGATCCCAGGGCACCAAATTCAGCCTAAGTTCAGTCCTTAGGGTTCCAGATAGAGCCTATATGTTCTTTGACAAATCGACAGAACTCGGCCTGAGTTCGGTTCTCTATTTTACAAAGATCGAGTTCGGTTAGTTTTGACTAGACTCCCATATGCTCATGCAGCATCGGAATCCAGAATCCCTAGTTATTGACGAATAAAGTTGGAACGATCCTCAGCTAGGGTTTATTAAAGATATCAGTTAATTGATGTTTTGTCTCAATAAACTTTAAGCATATATCTTCATCTAATTGATGATCACATAAAAAGTAACGTCTAATCTCAATATGCTTAGCGCGTGAGTGACATATAGGGTTCTTTGTGAGATTAATCGTGCTAGTATTGTCACAATAAATAGGTATGTCTTTAAAGAACAAATGATGATATTTTAGGATTTGTTTCATCCATAAAATCTAGGCACAATAACGGCCAGTAGCGATATACTCATATTCAGTTGTTGACATTGCAATAAAGTTTTACTTTTTACTAAACCAGGAGACTAGAGCTTTTTCTAGAAAATGACATGTACTGCTGGTGCTTTTATGGTCAACATTGCATCCTGCAAAATTAATATCCGAATAACCGATTAGGTCAAAGGACGTGGTTTTGGGATACAAAAGACCCACAATTAAAGTTCCTTTAAGGTATCGGAAGATATACTTAACGACACACACATATGTTATTCTTTGGGATTAGCTTGAAATCTAGCACATAGGCAAACACTAAACATAATATCTAGTCGACTAGCAGTTGAGTATAGTAAACTTTCAATCAAGCAGTTGAGTATAGTAAACTTTCAATCATACCTTGATACTTACGTACATAAATGGATTTGCCTTGTTCATCTTGATCAAGCTTTGTGGACGTTGTCATTGGCTTGCCGATAGGTTTGACATTATCCATGTCAAAGTATTTCAACATATCTCGAGTGTACTTGGCTTTATTAATAAATGTGCCTTGAGTATTTTGCTCGATTTGCATTCCTAGAAAGAAGGTTAGTTCTTCCATCATGCTCATTTTAAATTCACTTTGCATATACTTAGCAAATTTCTCACATAGTAGCAGTAGAACAAAAAAATGTCATCTACATAAATTTGCACGAAGAAAAGTGTCATCATGAGATTTTTTGATAAACAAAGTAGTGTCAACCTTCCCCTTTGAAAAATAATTGTTTAGTAAAAAAGGAACCAAGGCTCATATCAAGCACTAGGAGCTTGTTTGAGTCTGTAAAGAGACTTACGCAATTTGAAAATAAGATTAGAAAATTTAAAATCTTCAAAATAAGGAGGTTTGTTCAACATAAACTTCTTCTTTGATATATTTAAGAAAGCACTTTTCACATCCATTTGTAATAATTTAAAATCTTAAAAACTAGCAAAAGTACAAAACATATAAATAGACTCCAGTCTTGCATTAGAAGCATATGTCTCGTCATAGTCAATGCATTCTTCTTGATTATAGCCTTGAGCTATGAGACATAATTTGTTACGTGTGACTTGTCCATCCTCACTGAGTTTATTTCGGAATACCTATTTGGTACCAATTATCGAATAATTATTAGGTCTAGGAACAAGTTCCCAAATTTCATTTCTTTCAAATTGTTTTAATTCTTCTTGCATGGCATAAATCCAAAGTTCATCGGTAAAAACTTCTTTAACATTTGTAAGCTCTATTTGTGAAATAAAATCTACATTTGCAACAATATTTCTACTAGTAGAGCAAGTGCTTACTCCCTTTGATACATCACATATGATGAATTACTCTGGATGATCGGTTATGAATTACAGCTTCTTAGGAAGACTTTTTAGATAATCAGGCGCTGCTTCTACAGGAGCCAATTCCTTGTTAGATATGGTTTTGACATCTTTATCATGGATATTACTTGACAACTGACAATTTAGCTAATCAAAAGTAACATTTATTGATTCTTCAACTATTAAACAGCGTTTACTGAAAATACGAAAAACCTTTGCTAGCATTTATGGATTTAAACGAGGACTTGGTTTGTTTGTTCTTTTCATAATCGTCACAAACAATGTCCCTTTTGGAAAAATTCTGGCAAAACTGTTATCAATTTCTTTAATGACAGTCTTGCAATATTGTCCATGTGTGTATGTCATAATCACATATGCCATAGCTAACAATCATCTTTGTTTGCCTAAAGACACCTACCTCCATTGTTAGTATCTTTCGATTGAAAAAAAATATAAATAATATCTTCTCTAATACCTTCATAAATAATCTTAACATTTGATCTATAAAAATAGAATATTTGTTCTTCACAAAATTAATACAATAACCGTTATCAGCCAGGTGACTAATGCTTAGTAGGTTATGTTTTAATTCTGTTACTAGACAATCTTTATTACAAGATAAGGAGAGATACCAATATCACTGTTACCTATAATATACTCTTTTAAATTATTACCGAAGGAGGCGTATCATTCTTTCTTCATCGATAGCGTCGCAAATAAGGTAGCATCACCAGTCATGTGTCGTGAGCAATCGTTATTAAGGATCAACTTGCTTCTAGCATGAGAGGGGTGGTCCACCTATAACACAAGTTAAAGATATAACCTTTGGTACCCATTTCTTTGAGGGTCCTTCACTCTTAGTCTTTGGAACCACCACCACCCCCCCCCCCCCACACACACACATATATATATATATATATATATATATATATATATATATATATATATATATATATATATATATATATATATATAAAGCAACTTTTGAAGCTTGCACTGATGTGAAATGTGTCATTTTAGTCCACAGTAATGACAGGTGGCATGAACATATGCTAGGTGCAGCACTACAAGAATGTGACATGGTGTGATATTTCTTGCATGGATACTTATAATAGAATGCATGATTGTGTGAAGCTTCTCTCTGCGCTTTTTTTCTTATATGATTTGTTGTAGGTGACTGTATATTGAGTCATGTATCTTGTGTTAGATTGAGTCATAAGTTGTACTACTTGTTTTTTATTCTAATCTCTAAATTTTTAGAGCTAGCAATTAGATCAGTATTCTTTGTTATAAGTGCAACTACTCTTTGTGCAGTAATGAGATTTTTTTTTCTCTAGATCATAATCTTCAGTAAGTTTTGCATAATCTTGCGCATTTTTCTTGATACGCTCAAGGGCATCATGCAAACTTAATTTAAGAGAGGAGATCTCATTTGTGTCACTAGAAGAAGGTGCTTCTCTTACTTTATTTAGTAGTGAGGAAAGCTTTTCAATTTCAACCTTGTGCATTTGGATCCCTTTCCAAGCATGCTTGTATTTGTCTCTAAGCTTCTTGCTATCTTCAAAGAGATCATTAAAAGCATTGGACAATTTATCGTAAGAGAAATCTTCATAAAGGAAATTTGTTGTTACCTCATTTGTTAATGCCATTAGGCATACATTTGCAGCATTACGAGGACTTTCTTCTTCATATTTTTTTTTCTTCGCTTTCGTATCATATGCTCGTGTTTGTGTATTTGCGAGACGAAGATCCTTATTTGCTTATACGTTCATAGTGATTTTTCTTTTTCATAGTAGGACAATCCTTTTTTATGTTGCATGTCTTACAATTGTAGCACACATATTCTTTATTTTTGTAGTCCTTCTTTCGAATTGATTTGTCAAAGTTAAAGAACCTTTTGACGTTCCTAGAAATTAGGGCCAATTTCTTATCGTCTGAATTATCATCTTTAGTTTTATCTTCGGAGACCTTCTTATGATGTGCTTTGAATGCTATAGTTTTTTCCTTGGGCATTAATTGTTCAAACTCCTTAAAATCTAGCTCTTTTATCATTAACTTACCTATTAGTGTCTTAAGATTCATAACGGTGTGGTCGTTTCCTTCTATGATCGTCGTTGCTTTAGGATTCCAGTTCTTGGTGAGTCCCCGAAGTACTTTGCGAATCTTTTCATGATTTGTATATTCCATGCCAAGATAAGGGAGAGGATTAATAATATCAAGAAAATGTGTAAACATTTGTGTAATGGTCTTATTATGCTTCATTTTGAAGGCCTCATATTCTTGTTTCAACCTACTAATTTTGGATTCCTTCATTTATGAAGTTTTTTTTATGAGTAACCACAAAAAGTTTCCAAACATCATGAGAAGTAGTGCATGTAGAAACTCTACTGAACTCATTTTTGTCTACTACAAAAAATAATACATTTATAGCTTTAGCATCAAGACTAGATTATCAGTGGCTCTACGTTCTGTGCTATCCTGGACTCTACCGCAGAATACTAAGGCTTAACCTCTAAGGTCTGCTGACAAGTGGAGTGTTGTCCTACCACCAGCATAACTCTAGCTAGCTAATCAAAAAAAGATAAAGGACACAAGGATCAAATCAAAAGAAAATGATGGATCAAGGATGAAAGTAGATAACATGTCAAGGATTCAGGGATATAAAATAGCACGAAAGAAGATAAAGGTGGAGAAAGATTGAGATATCTAAACACTGTTAATCCCCCCGCGTCAGAGAACCAGACCTGCATGGGCTACCACTTAAACTCTGTTATGTCCCAGAACCAGAATACTAGAGAGCAGGACAGACAAAGCCAGCTACGTAAGCTAGAGTACATAGTACCCCAAAAATACGCCCACGGTTGTCTAAGACATGTGGGATTTACTCTATAATCCAACGATCAATACTGGGTCAAGCAATCCTAGGTGTCTCAATCTACCAATCAATAAGTTACAAGATATATAATTATCAGACATACAATAGTAAGGCATCCCAAACTATACATACATAGATGATCGTGAAGCTAGTTACACAAAATGGAGAACTAGCAAGAGTATAAGTCATACATGATCAACTCTAGTTATAGTCTAGAATATGCTAATCATGTCATGTTCGTATGCTGAATGTCAACTTCCAAAATACGAGATAAACACGTGCTCGGTGGCTACACACCTCAAAAGAATAATATATAGATACTAGTGGGCGAATGAAGAAGAAACCCACTCACGTCCTATGGTGCTCCTATTTGTCACCATCTTGAGGAAGGTACGGTAGATCCTCGGGCACGGCTGTGAAACTTGGCCATACAAAACCAGTTGGGTCAAAACCCCAAACAGCAAAGTACCACAAAGAAGCCAAGCTTATGAACTAAAACCAGCAAACATAACAAGCAAAAACATAAGGTAAAGAAAAGCAGAAAATAACTGAATCATGAAAAGTATACAGGAATGACTGAACATAAAAGGTAAATAGTTACAAGAGATGGTTAGATCAATCAGTCAATAACGGCCAATCATGACCTATGGCTTGCTACCATTAACTAACTAGGGTTATCACAAGTCCTAGTTACTAGCACATGCACGTGAGATTTTTCGTACGGTCGCATGCCCTGCAGACTATCTGTCACACCCCGGTCCCGCAGGGTCGTTCGTCCTCGCTTTGATCCCTACAAAACCGATCGTCCTCACACAGGCGTGATGTCGTGTAAGCTTAAAGTGCGATTGCACAAGGCCAAAGCTTTGAACAAGGGCAAGTAAGCTATTCAATACTGAAGCAGCAGCACACATATATTGCAAAAAAGTAAAGACCACAATAGCATATGAAAACAGGCTCATTATTGATAATTAAAAGTGTTACAAGCGGCGCATGGCCAAGGTTACAGATGGCTCAAGCACTCTTTCTCTTAATTACAATGATACCGTTCTATACATTATGTTCCTCTATATAAAAGCAGCTCAAACTCGATATGGCTCAAGGCATCGGCTCCAGATTTTTGGTTCCTTAGGATGAGGCACGGCTATCGCTTTTTCGGACGAATCAAGCACCTGAAAACAAGAAAACGGTTTGTGGGTCAGCACTTTTATAAGTACTGGTGAGTCTAAAATAACTGAACAGAAGCAACATCCCCTGAAACCCACACTAAGTAAGCATGTGGCAAAATATTACATTACTAGTGATCTTGCTAGTTTTACCTAATTTTATTTCATGCAGCTCAAGATTATAGTCAGATTACATCTTTTGAAAGCATAGTTGGAAGCAGTTTTGCATATTCAACAATAAGCATACAATCGGGATAGTATTCTATTGTGCAGTTTGCAGCATGTATTATGCACCATATTTCTAACTCTTAGGGGCAAAGTTCTCCAGTGGACTGTTTATCACAAAGCAAAACAAGCATTTAATGGACTTTCATACTTTCAAGCACACAAGAAGAACTAGCTATATGATTTCGGTCCCTGAGAAACGCAGAATTGGTAGCGATAATCCAGCTAACCAATAACTCACATTCTGATCCTATTAGCAGCTGTGACCAAGGTTCAGCTCTGCACTAATAATCATTGTCCGACTGATGCGAATGCATGAAGCACTATTAGATAAATTCTAAGATGTATATATTCATGAACAAACAGGCGATATATAAACTCTTTATGTTTCTTACCCCTTGTCGAACGATTATTCCTACAGCAGACATACAAGTTAGCAATAATTTGCATAAATATTTATGTGCATAAGGTTCTCTAGTTTCATGTTCGTCTCTGCATCAAACAGTTAGATATGCAAGAAGACTAGCCTAGCATGATCCCTAACTATATGATGGCCCATGAGTTGCCCCATTGATGGACAATAACACCCCCCAGATCCTTTTGGAATGGAACATCAGGGTGCTCTCACAATCCCTTCCGAACCGACCAATTCCCAGTGCCCAAGGAATCGATCGAGAGACTATTACCTTGTACACAAGTTGTCCGAGACTAATGCATGACAAGCAATATTCTATCAAATAAATATTTAGGGTGTACAAAACACGAACAAGCACATAACAATCTAATAGCCACACCCCCTAGATCCCGTAGGACCGAAACATCAGGATGGACTACTAAACTCTTCTCTTTTATCCATTCAAGCAAACACATCTTTTCACATATCTAATAGTACACGCCCTAGATCCCATAGGACCGGAACATCAGGGCGCACTATTAGTCTATGCTTATATGAATCAAGACTTATAGCAGTTCGATATAGCAAAACAGACAAGCAAACCATATAATGGCAAGCACAATTTTGATTTCATATCTAGCATACAATATCTATCTCTTTCTTAGCATGTTTCAAAGGGACTTATTCAAGTGATTCATTCACATATCTTTTTAGCATAGCAAGGGTTCGTTTGATAGCTGTGTCGGTGTAACTAAGCATGCAATATTTCTTATACTCTGGACTTAGCATGGCAAGGTTCTATCTCTTTACAGACAAGCAAACAAATTCTCTTAGTTAAGCAAGCAGGTTTATTTCGATGATAAGCTATACGAGTTCTCTTATTAAGCATGCAGGGTCAGGTTCTATCTTCTTCTTATGAAACAATCTTCTTAAGCAAATAAGCATTCAAAAACTCAGATTTATTATTAAGTCGTACAAGAATCAGAGAATGCAGTTCTGCCCACTCACCTTGATACATAGTGCCGACGCGGAGCGGGACACTACATACTTACCCACCAACAAAGAGTTTCGTCCTCGAAACTCAAAGAGAAACTCTCAAAATACAGAGCAGCGATAGTCCTCATCCCTCACCATCCTCAATCAAAACTCTAGCAATCCAGAAATCATAAATCACATCTCAAGCAATAAAACAAATCCAGAAATTTTTTGTCGAAAACTTTGAGAATATTTATAGACTCATTGTATGGAACATTGATTGTATCATACATCGGGCACATCTCAAAGTCGGAGGCAACAGAATGGGCAAAAAATTGAGTTGCTCTAATACCAATATGTCATGCCCCGGTCCCGTAGGGCCGTTCATCCTCGCTTTGGTCCCTACGGAACCAATCGTTCTCGCACGGGCGCGATGCCGTGCAAGCCTAAAGGGCGCTTGCACAAGGCCAAATCTTTAAACAAGGGCAAGTAAGATATTCAATACTGAAGCAGCGACACACATATATTGTAGAAAAATAAAGAATATAATGGCATATAAAAATAGGCTCTTTATTGATAATCGAAAGTATTAGAAGCGGCACATGTCCAAGGTTACAGATCGCTCAAGCACTCTTTCTCTCGATTACAATGACACCGTTCCATACATTATGTCCCTATATATAAAAGTATCTCAAACTCGATACGGCTCAAGGCATCGACTCCAGATTTTTGGTTCCTTGGGATGAGGCACGTCTATCGCTTCCTCGGACGAATCAAGCACCTGAGAACAAGTAAATTATTGGTGGGTCAGCACTTTTTTAAGTAATAGTGAGTCTAAAATAACTGAACAGAAGCTACACCCCCTGACACCCACACTAAGTAAGCATGTGGCAAAATATTATATTACTAGTAATCTTGCTAGTTTTACCTAAGTTTATTTTATGCAGCTCAAGATTATAGTCAAATTACATCTTTTGAAAGCATAGTTGAAAACACTTTTGCATATTCAACAATAAGCATACAATCGGGATAGTGTTCTATCGTACAGTGCGCAGCATGTATTGTGCACCATATTTTTAACTCTTAGGGACAAAGTTCTCTAGTGGACTGTTCATGACAAAGCAAAACAAGCATTTAGTGGACTATCATACTTTCAAGCACACAAGAAGAACTAGCTATATGATTTTGGTCCCCGAGAAACTTAGGATCGGTAGCTGTAATCCAGCTAACCAATGACTCACATTCTGATCCTATTAACAGCTGTGACCAAGGTTCAGTCCTGCACTAATAGTCATTGTCCGACCGATGCGAATGCATGAAGCACTATTAGATAAATTTAAGATGCACATATTCATGAACAAACAGACGATATATATATAAACTCTATATGTTTCTTACCCCTTGTCGAACGAATTTGCATAAACATAAATGTGTATAAGGTTCTCTAGTTTTCTGTTCATCTCTGCATCAAACAGTTAGGTATGCAAAAAGGCTAGCCTAGCATGCGCCCTAACTATATGATGGCCCATGAGTTGCCCCATTGATGGACAACAACACCCCCCTAGATCCTTTCAGAACGGAATATCAGAGTACTCTCATAATCCCTTCCGGACCGGCCGATTCTCAGTGCCCCAGGATTCGATCAAGAGACTATTATCTTGTGCACAAGTTATCCGAGACCAATGCATGACAAGCAACATTCTATCTAATAAACATTTAGGATGCACAACACATGAACAGGCACATAAAAATCTAATAGCCACACCCCCTAGATCCCATATGACCGAAATATTAGGGCGGACTACTAGACTCTTCTCTTTTATTCATTCAAGCAAATACATGTTTTCATATATCTAATAGCACATCCCCCTAGATCCCGTAGGACCGGAATATCAGGGCGCACTATTAGTCTATGTTTATACGAATAAAGAATTATAACAATTTGATATAGCAAAATAGACAAGCAAAACATATAATGACAAGCATGATTTTGATTTCATATCTAGCATATAATATCTATCTCTTTCTTAGCATGTTTTAAAGGGACTTATTCAAGTGATTCATTCACATATCTTTTTAGCATAGCAAGGTTCGTTTGATAGTTGTGTCGGTGTAACTAAGTATGCAATATTTCTTATACTCTGGACTTAGCATGGCAAGGTTCTATCTCTTTGCAGACAAGCATACAAATTCTCTTAGTTAAGCAAGCATGTTCGTTTCGATGACAAGCTATACGAGTTCTCTTATTAAGCATGTAGGGTCAGGTTCTATTATTCTTCTTATAAAATAATCTTCTTAAGCAAACAAGCATTCAAAAACTCAGATTCATTATTAAGTCGTGCAAGAATCAGAGAATGCAGTTCTGCCCACTCACCTGGATACATCGTGCCGACGTGAAACGGGACACTATACTATCCCGGTTATCCAAGCTGGATCACTATCCATAATTAAACATTTAGATTATATATATATATATATATATATATATATATATATATATATATATATATATATATACTTGTACTTGTAATGCAACACTCGACGGTATGCTGGAAGTGTGTCCCTTACGATGGAGAGCTCCAACATCCACAGGTGTGTCCAGGAAAATGGGATTGCATGTAACCCGAAAACCTCTCTAAATGCTTCTTGGTTGTTAATCTAGTTCATTATCCTGGATAGTTAATCAAGAATTTTTGACCGTGGTGCCCGAAAATCTTTTCTTAGACATGATGCAAGACTGAACAATAGCTTAAAAAATCATATACAGAAAAAATCAACCACAGTAAATAAATCAAGAATTAAATAGGTGCTACTGCAAGCCATAGTCAGGATAGTGCAACAATCTTTAGTCATTAGTGCGCTGCGTCGAGCCACTATCAGGAATATCGATACAGTATTTACGTGAACATGGGCATAAAACCCCAAGCTACATTACATGCACTAACACAAGTTAAAGGAAAAAAACATTATGCACAATATCCCAAGATTAAGTTAAGAAAGTAAAATAATTGAATAATATCGCAAAAATTGGACAAAATAATCAAACATATAAAATTGAGCAAAACTAAAATTTGACATATTCTAGATAACTGGTCATAACTCTCTCATCTGAACTCCAAATGAGACAATTCAAAAAGATTTGGAGATACAAGACAAATATCTACAATTTTCATGTTTTGAGTTTTGTGAGATTCTAACTACAAAAACAGCTAAATAGGCATAAAGCCATCATGGTCAATACATGAGTGGCGCACTAGACGCAGCAAAATATTTGTGTGCGGCGCAATGCGCCTGGTAGAAAATCTGTGTGCGGCACAATGCTAGTGGCAAAGAAAATCTACGCGCGGCAAGGAATTCTGCGCACGACAAGGATCGTGCGTGCGACACACTACACATGGCAAGAATCATGCTTGCGGCGCATTGTGCGCGGCAAGAATCATCTGCGTGGCACACAATGCACGGCAAAAAATTTTGTGAGCGACGCATAGCGCGCTGGAAGGATCGTGTGCACGACAAAAAAATCTGCGTGCGGTACTGTTCAGCGTCCCTGTCAAACTTGTCCGAGAACATAAAAAATTCTAGAATTTCTTTTGGCCATAAAACCTTCAATTTAAATCAAAATTTGTATTTTCAAAAGTTAAATTTGTATAGAATTGAAAGGTCTACAACTTAGAAAACTTAGTTTTGAAGTTTTTGAAAGTTTAATAGATCAATTCCAAGAAAAACCCTAAAAGCACAAGTTTTCAAACCTAGATCTACTCAAAACCATAAACCAAAATAAAAAATACCAAGAACTAAAGTTGTAGAGAATACAAAGGAGAACATTTTTTATCAAACACCTTTTTAATTTAACTAAATATGCATAAATCCAAAATTGGGTAGTTCTCCACTTGTGCAAGATGTACTTGCCTAAGGTTTTTCTTTTGGGTGAGGGCTTGGGGAGAAAGGAAAGAGAAGAGAAAGAAAATTGAAAGATTGGAAAGGAAAGAGAAAGGGAATGAGTTATATATGAAAGTTGGGGTTAATGGTGACCATTGGATTATTGCCAATCCATGCCACCATTCCTCAACCAATCCTAACTGCACAAACAAAACCAAGTGCCCAGTAGGTAATAACCGTGTAAGTAAACCAATTGCCCAATGGGTAAGAACCATGCATTAACATTAATCATGATTTATCTAAAGCAAAGCAATAATTAGTAAACGTATGAAATAAATTATAGTAAAAATACTTTTGTATCTCCAATACAAAAATCTATATGATGTGAAGAGTGTCACACACAATTTACCCTATATTTTATTGAAGTATCGACAAGTAGGACACTTATCAATGATACAATCAAGTCTAATGACTTGAGTAATCATTGACCATAATATATACCATTTCATAATACAACAATAAGTTTGTTCTTAACACCTTCACAATTCTTGAGAGAAAATGTGTACTCTTGAATGAAATCTGCCTACTTAGCAAATCAAGGTCCTAGATTTATTTTAAAAACTCAAATAACATAGGGCATGTTGGTCCAAAAACAAAAACAAAAAGTCTTTTGGGATATCTTAAACTTTATACAAAAACATAAAACTCTTAGTCATAGTTTGAGTAGCATTATCTAGACTCGTTCAAATTTTTCCTAAAGAAAATGATTGGATGGCCCTTGGCTCAATATATCACCTATTCCTACATTCGAAGCATCACAAGATACATCAAAATCTTCTGAGAAATCAGGCAGATGAATCAACGGGACATAGGTCAACTTTTTTTTTAATTTCTGTGAATGCTCTTTCAACGGGTTTAGTACATATAAAATCTTATTTTTAAGACAATTAGTAATGTGAGCCATAATAATACTAAATTTCTTAACAAATCTCCTATAAAATATGGTTAGTCTATGATACCTAATGGACTGAACCTTGTTAGGGTCCACTGAAATACCCTTACTAGACACGATAAACCCTAAGAATTGGACAAATTATAAGTTGACAAAGATCTTCTTCTTTCGGAGCGTATCCATGACATGCCAAATAAAAGATATGTTCCTCTTGGGTTCGACTAAACACAAGAATATCGTCAAAGTAGACGACCATGAAGAGTCCTAAGAAAGGACACAAAATCTTGATCATAACCCTCATAAATGTACTAAGGGCATTGTACAAACTAAAGGGCATGACCATCCACTCATATAAAACATCCTTAATCATAAACATGGTCTTCCATTTGTCACCTTCCCGAACGAGAATCTAGATAACTACTACGTAGATCTATCTTGAAAAAGATATTTCCATTATGTTAAAAAGGTCGTCAAGTCAAGGAATGGGGAACCTGTACATGACCATTGTCTAGTTGATGGAGTGAATATCTACGTACATCCTCCAACTGCTATCTTTTCTGTGAGTGAGTAGTGCAAGAATGACACAGGGACTTAAGCTCTCACGAATGAAGCCCTTATGTTATAACATGTCCACTTGGCGTCTAAATGCAGCGTGTTCTGTGGGGTTTATTCTATAATGAGGCAAGTTGGACCCTGGCACTAAGTATATGGCATATTGGATGTCTCTCAAAGGAGGAAGTTCATTAGGTAGGTCTTCTTACATGACATCACTATAATCGGCTAAGACCTTAAGAATCTCGGGAGTGTGTTCTACAATATCACTAGTTGGTGCAAGATTAGTGAAAATAATAGTCTATACAAGTCCCTCCTCCTTGCTTTTATGGATAAAATATCTCTTGTTCACTATGTGAACCTCTCTCTTGCTCGCTTTAGACTTCCTGGTTTAGGTTTTTACCAAGTTGGAAATTTCTTAGGTCAGATGGATACAACACAACCTTTTTATCTTTATGAGTGAACTTATACATGTTATTATTCCCAAAATTGGTAACATCTATATAGAAGCATGGAAAATCTCTACCATGCGCCAACAGTAATCAACAGCCATGCACCGCAGTAACAACTCCCAGGTGCCAAAGTGATCCAGGGCCATGCGCCAACCGTTTTATAACTATTGTTCCATGTGCCAACAGTTTCATGCGCCACTACTTCTCCAGTGCTCCATGTTCCAGCAGAGTCATGAGCCACTAATTTTCTAGTGTTCTATGTACCAGCAGTGCCATGCGCCATGACTTCTCCAGTGTTTCCATGTGCCAATAATGTCATGCGCCACTACTATCCTCAGTGATCTCCATGAGCCAAGTGGCAGTATTACCAAGGTACAATCATAATAATCAAATTAGGGTAGGACGCGTGTCACGAGTATTATGGGCATCAGCAACCACATATTTTGACTTTCCATGTGACAGCCTTAATACAGCATGCGCCAACAAGAGGATATGCACCGATATACAATCCGCGTGTGTATGTGCCTACATAAAGCCTTTTCAAGGCTATAAATAGTGGGCGTTCCCCACATGTAAAAGAGAAACAGAAAAATAGATAAAGAGGAGAAGAAGACATAAGTGCTGCCCGAAGCCTCGTCAACCTCCTTGGTCTCGGATCGCCAACGGAGTAAAGAAGCCGCTACAATGCTCGATCTCCACCATCACACTTGTCCAGATTCTTTTTTAATTGTACTTAGAATCTACTGTCATGCCCCAGTCCCAAAATATCGAGGAACTAGACACGTGGCAATGGCCAGCAGCACACATTGATGGACAAAACCAATTTAATGGACCCATCAGGATGTACTTAAGCTGTAAAACAATAATAAGGTCTAATATACTAATCTTATCCACAGAAATAAATAAAACAATATCAGAGTATAAAAGCAATATCAAATCTCAATAAAACATAACTCGGAGAACAACCTGATATAAGTTTGATACAATAGTCAAGAAACAAGAATAAAGATAACAACATCAAATACTGAGTATGGATAAAGCATATACTCAGGAGAAATTTTCGGCGATCACCTCGTCCTCGAGTTCTGGTATTGCTCCAATAACTGCTCTTATTCCTGCTTTTTCTCATGTTAATGCTCATGTCTCGTACGCCTCGGGATAGATCTCGTCTGCTAATCCTGGGGACATAATCTGGAATCCAGGTCCTCAGGGGACATAACAAGGTACAAGAATATCTCATGCCAAAAATAAATGCAGTACAATAAATAAATAAATCAATAGGATAAACTAGGTAACTAGCTATATAAAATGCAACTGAGCGCATCACTAGACTTAGGCTGAGACTACGACAAGCTCTGTGTCGGGGAGCCTGTAGCAGATATACTATGTAATTTACTATGTAATTTACTATGTAGAGGGATGACACCATAATAATTTTATATATAAAATTGGCCTGTAGCCTGTGTGTCTCTCCCCATCCAATATAATCACACATCTCATGTCCACGATATCTCATGTCCATGTCACACAAGATCATATCTAATGCAGTAAATCATAATGATAGCGAAGCATATGCAATATCTATGTCATGAATCATGTAACCTATACAGAATCACCATGAATATCTCAGGAAGATTCTGTCTTATGAATAGTGTCAGGTGTCCTGGGTTATGACGTACTTGATAATGCAAGCACGAGAATGTATGGGTCTCGATATCCATCTCTAGGTGATGTTACACAACTTCGCGTACGGCGTTGACACCAAAATATTATTCGGACGTTAAGTAATGTCACAGGGTGTCACACCCCAGTCCTAAAATATCGAGGGACTAGACACGTGACAATGGCCAGCAGCATACACCGATGGACAAACCCAATTTAATAGACCCCTCAGGGTGTACTTAAGCTGTAATACAACAATAAGGGTCTAATATACTAATCTCATCCACAGAAATAAATTCATCAATATCAGAATCATAATGCAATATCAAGTCTCAATAAATATAACTCGGAGAACAACCCGATAATAAGTTTGATACAAAAGTCAAGATACAAGAATAAAGATAACAACAGCAAATACTGAGTATGGATAAAGCATATACTCAAGAGAAATCCTGGACGATCACCTCGTCCTCGAGTTCTGGTACTGCTCCAATAACTGCTCCAATTTTTGCTTCTGCTCTTGTTAATGCTTCTGTCCTGTATACCTCGGGATAGATCTCGTCTGCTAATCCTGGGAACATAATCCGAAATCCAGGTCCTCAGGGGACATAATAAGGTACAAGAATATCTCATGCCAAAAATAAATGCAGTGCTATAAATAAATGAATCAATAGGGTAAACTAGGTAACCAGCTATGTGAAATGCAAGTAAGAGCATCACTAGACTTAGGTTGAGACTACGACAAGCTCTGTGTCGGGGAGCCTCTAGCAAATATACTATATAATTTACTATATATTAGGCCTATGGCACCATAATAAATTTATATATAAAATTAGCCTGTAGCCCGTGTGTCTCTTCCCACCCAATGTAATCACACGTCTCATATCCACGATGTCTCATGTCCATGTCACGCAAGATCATATCTAATGCAGCAAGTCATAATGATAGCCAAGCATATGCAATATCTATGTCACAAATTATGCAACCTATATAGAATCACCATGAATATCTCAGAAAGATTTTGTCTCATAAATAGTGTCAGGTGTCCTGGGTTATGACATACTTGATGATGCAAGCACGAGAATATATAGGGTCTCGATATCCATGTCTAGGTGACGTTACACAACTCCGCGTACGGCGTTGACACCCAAATATTATTCGAACGCTAAGTAATGTCACACGGTCCTAGGTTGATCAGAGATATTACAGTAATAAATCAAGAGAATAGTATAAACAAATGCTGTAAGTATGGCAAGGTACACTTGCCTGGGGTTCTAGCTCCAACTGCTACTCTGGTATCGGTAGGATTTACAAGTACTCATTCGGTTGCTGAAATAAATGTTACCATCATGTTCAGAAGATATCAAATAACTAGAATTGCCTGTCCTTGAGTCCAATTTGGACACAGGGGCAAAAGTGATAGTTTCTGCTCAAAGCGGGGTCCACATGTGGCCCGCTTCGCACCAAAAAATGTGCCAGAGACAACGTTCTCCAAATTCGTCAAACTTAGTGTCAACAAGTCCAAAACGATGATACGAACCCAACGGAATATCCAAAACTGGATTCCGATGAGCCGATCACAAAATTGCCCGTCAAGTGGAGCCGTGGGGCCCACAATACGCAATTTTGTCAACGTTCTCAGAATCGAACCAAACTTGGGTCACAGGAACAGCGTATTGCTACGAGTTCGATGGCACAAGTTTTATTTCGATACAACATGCATACACGAAGTTACAACGAGTTCCAGAACAGGGACGATACGGGGTGTGGTCGACGGATACGCATTGATTCCCGTGTGCACGCACATCCAAATCAACTTCTGCGAAATTTCACACGTCCGTATTAACGGCGCGCACCTTTTGGTTAAGTCTACACATGACTAAGTTGTCCCGTTTAGCGGGGCACACCCAGTTCCGAGGAAAAATAGGATATTTATTTTCCTGATTTAGGTCACAGTTTACGATCACCACAAGATGCGATACCCCAAATAAGTTACACGGGTATCGAGAGGGTCACGCAGTCTACGCGTCACAGCAAACAGAACAGAAAAAGGGGCAGCCAAGAGAGAGAAATAGTCACCTGAACAGGGCTCCAAAGAAGACTGAAAATGCGTTCTCGTGAGGTGGCGCGACGCTCGACCGGCGGTGGCGGCTAGGGTTTCTGCTGCTGGAGATCGTCGGGGAAGCTTGGCGGAGGAGGCACTGTGCTCGACGGAGGAGGCGCTGGTCTCACTGGCAGCGCTGGTGGCAGTCGGGGCTGCTACTGGTCGTAGGCGACGGAGGCTAGGGCACGACGACTGCTCGTCTCGGTGGTGGGGTCGTCGAAGGAAGAAGGTGGCGGTGGCAGAGGAGGAAGGCGGTGGCCGGGACTGCTACAGGTCGTCAAGGCTCAGGGCGGAGAGGTGCGGCTGCTCGCGGAGGTCCAGGTGCAGCAGGGAGCGACAAGGTGAAGGCGGGGAGGCTCGGGCGGTGGATGAGGGTGAAGGGGGTGTTTGGGGTTTTATAGGAGGCGGACGGGAGGGGATCCGGCGGTCGTTGGTGGGGAGAGGAAGAGATGGCGGCGGAGGCAAAGCGGCAGGGAACGGTCGCAGGGAAGCCGAAGGATCACGACGGCAAAAATGGCCAGAGAAGGGGATCGAGCGCGGCGGTCGGGATTCGTTCAGTTAGGGATTCACTATAGCGGGCGGGTAGGCGGGTCAGGTCGGGTTTTAGAATCGGATCTGACCCGATCCGATAGGTAACGGGTTCGGGTCGGGTCAGAGGGACGGGTTGGCTAACGGGTCCGGATCTGACCCAATAAGGATTGGGTTTGGTTCGGGTTGGTTCAGGATTCAGTTCAGGGTTTAAACCGGTTGGTTTAATCCGTTTCAGGTTGGTTTATTTTTGTTTAATAAATAACTTAGTTTTTAGGTCTTTAAAAATGGTTCTGTGGTCCAATAAATTCCAAAAAATTACCCTATGTCTAATATTTTATTTTACACCCAAAAATATTATTTTATAATATTTTAATATATATTTTAATACTTTAAAATGTTTAATTTAGAAAAATATTTATTTTAATTCCTAAAAATCACAGAAAATTCTAGAAAAATTCTAAAAATTTATTTTTAAATCCTGAAAAATCTGGGAGTTTATAATCTACCCTTCTTAAGAGGATTGCATCCTCGTAATCAAGAATAATGAAATAAAACCGGTCAGAAGAGATGACACAGTTTGCAAAACAGGTTCGAAGCATGTCACAATCAAGGATCTTGATCGAGGAGAATCAAAGGATGAGAATTTAAGCAAAACACATAGGGAATAAAAAATATAATTTTCCTAAGCAATGAAAGTTATACAAATTCAAGAGTAAAGAAATTCTAGTTAAAGCAAGAAAACTACAGCTTTTAGAAAAACTAGGTTATCAATTATTAGCAAGTTCAAAATACCAGGTTTAAGGCTAAGGTCACGAGCTAACAGACACGAGATAAAAGTAATACTAGAAATAAATAACTATGAAAAACTTACGTGCATTTGCTACTCCACGAGTCTGTACGTCCTCCAAGGTCATCACAAAGCTTGTCCGTGTCCTTGTAGTAGATTCCTCTGATGCTGCTGGGCCTGCTGGAAGAGTGCTGCTTGTGGTGCCAAGGGTGGCCTCGGCTGATACCCTCCTTGGGCTAGTGGTCTGACTTCTCCAACTTCCGTCTGTGGTACTCCTAATGCTAGATAAACTTGCCTTGGTGCTGGTAAAGCTTGCCTGTTTAACATTAGTGCTCCCTCTCGATGCTCAGGATAATCCTTGGCTAAGTGTTGATTGGATCTGCAAATCAAGCATAATCCCAACTTGCGTCTGCATTCCCTCTCAATATGGCCTACCTTGCCACAGTATTGACATGTAGGTAGTATCTGCGAAGATGCTCTGGGTGGCTGGTGCATGTGAGATCTCTTTGCAGCTTCTTCCTGTGGTGCTCTGGGTTGTGCTGATATGGAAGGTTGTTTCAGGCTGGTCTCTCTCCTGGTAACGCGCTCCATGCATCGTACTGCAGCAAGGACGTCCGAGTAAGAAGTAGGTGCAATGGATCCGATCAGTCTCTGTAGCTCAAAGTTTAGTCCGTCGAAGAACTTCTTAGCCTTCTCTTCTTCTGTCGGGATCAGGGTTGGGGCGAAGCGACTTAGACGAATGAACTCCGCGTTGTACTCTTCCACTGTCATATTGTCTTGAGTGAGGCGATTGAACTTGTCCCGAAGTTCTGATCGAGCGATGGCTGGAATGTACATCTCCTGAAAGAGTCTAGAGAACTCTTCCGAAGTGACTCGGTCTGGTCCGAGACGTGTCTCCTCAGATAGCCACCAGTGATGTGCATTATTCGTTAACTGTATTCTGACGGCAGTCATCCAATATTCCCTTGGAAGCTCAGCTGCTTCTAATTAATATTGAGTGTTGGTGAGCCACTCATGAAATTCAGTGGGCTCCTCCTTGCCTAAAAAGGTGCGAGGCTTCAGCTAGAAGAAATTGGTGATAGAGCCCGTCGTTGGCCGTCGTGTTGGTAGATTCGCCTGCTCCAGTGCGATTACTAGGCTGTGACGCAGAGCCTCATATTGAATCTGCTGTTGAGCTTGCATCATTGCGTAGATCATTTGAAATATTTGTTGCCCGTCCATAGTCTGCCCTTATGGGAATACGGGCATTAGTGGAGTAAATTACGGCGGAGGTGGGATATCATCTTGCTGGATTCTTGAGGCATGCTGATTTGCATGACTGTGTTGTTGAGCTGATTGACCTTCTCTTACTGGTGTTACTTCATCTTCGTTGGTTACCACAACACCTAGTGGTGATCCTATAGGAGTCTCATCGTTTGTTCGTTGATCTAACATCCAAAATAAACTATAATAGGTGCACGAAGGAATCAAGGCTGAATGCAAGTCAAGAAATTTGAATCCGATATAGAGATCAAGAATGATTCAATCAAGTGGATGAGATCCTAAAAACTTATCCTATCATTATTGCAGGCTTGCTCGGTCCCTCAGTTAAAACCGAAGTAATTTAGTCGTTGAGTTGCATGGGCCACCACAAAAACTATGTCACGCCCTAGTCCCAAAATATCGACAGACTAGACACGTGACAATGGCTAGCAGCACACACTGATGGACAAACCCAATTTAATGGACCCATCAGGATGTACTTAAGCTGTAAAACAACAATAAGGTCTAATATACTAATCTCATCCACAGAAATGAATACAATAATATCAGAGTATAAAGCAATATCAAATCTCAATAAAACATAACTCGGGGAACAACCCAATAATAAGTTTGATACAATAGTCAAGATACAAGAATAAAGATAACAACAGCAAATACTGAGTACGGATAAAGCATATAAGCAGAAGAAATTCTCGGTGATCACCTCGTCCTCGAGTTCTGGTACTGCTCCAATAACTGCTCTTGTTCCTGCTTCTGCTCCTGCTAATGCTCCTGTCTCGTACGCCTCGGGATAGATCTCGTCTGCTAATCCTGGGGACATAATCCGGAATCCAGGTCCTCATGGGACATAACAAGGTACAAGAATATCTCATGCCAAAAATAAATGCAGTATAATAACTAAATAAATCAATAGGGTAAACTAGGTAACCAGCTATGCGAAATGCAAGTGAGAGCATCACTAAACTTAGGCTGAGACTATGATAAGCTCTATGTCGGGGAGCCTGTAGCAGATATACTATGTAATTTACTATATAATTTATTATGTAGTGGGCCTATGGTACCATAATAATTTTATATATAAAATCAGCCTGTAGCCTGTGTGTCTCTCCCTACCCAATGTAATCATACGTCTCATTCCACGATGTCTCATGTCCATGTCACGCAAGATCATATCTAATGCAGCAAGTCATAATGATAGCTAAGAACATGCAATATCTATGTCATGAATCATGTAACCTATAGAGAATCACCATGAATATCTCAGAAAAATTCTGTCTCATGAATAGTGTCAGGTATCCTGGGTTATGACGTACTTGATGATGCAAGCACGATAATGTATAGGATTTCGATATCCATCTTTATGTGACGTTATATAACTCCTCGTACGGCGTTGACACCCGAATATTATTCGGACGTTAAGTAATGTCATACGGTGTCACGCCCCAGTCCCAAAATATCGAGGGACTAGACACGTGGCAATGGCCAGCAGCACACACCGATGGGCAAATCCAATTTAATGGACCCATCAGGGTGTACTTAAGCTAAGGGTCTAATATACTAATCTCATCCACAGAAATGAATACATCAATATCAGAATCATAATGCAATATCAAGTCTCAATAAACATAACTCGGGGAACAACCCGATAATAAGTTTGATACAATAGTCAAGATACAAGAATAAAGATAACAACAGCAAATACTGAGTATGGATAAAGCATATATTCAGGAGAAATCCTCGACGATCACCTCGTCCTCGAGTTCTGGTATTGCTCCAATAACTGCTCATGTTCCTGCTTCTGCTCCTGCTAATGCTCCTATCCTGTATACCTCGGGATATATCTCGTCTGCTAATCCTGGGAACATAATCCGGAATCCAGGTCCTCAGGGGACATAACAAGGTACAAGAATATCTTATGCCAAAAATAAATATAGTACAATAAATAAATAAATAAATAGGGTAAACTAGGTAACCAGCTATGTGAAATGCAAGTGAGAGCATCACTAGACTTAGGCTGAGACTACGACAAGCTCTGTATCGGGGAGCCTGTAGCAGATATACTATGTAATTTACTATGTTGTTGTCATGACCCGCACCCAGTTTAGGGGCACGAGTACGTGGGTACGTCCAGCCTACGCCGCAGCATCGGCGGTAGAACGCTGTCAAGGTCTTGATACTATCTAGCCAATCTCACAAGAGCATCCAATCTCCATAAGGAGGCACGGATGACACAATAAAATGAACACATACTCAATCACAGGATTACAGCACGATAAGATATCGAACAGAAATTAAATACAACACAAGCCAAAAAGTAATAATTTAACTCAACAAGTATCCCAGTCATCAAAAATTGCCGGAGACAAATCCGGTACTAAATAGTCTACTAAAAGAACTAATCAGAAAACTAGAAGAATTAGTGATTCCTGCTAGACCTCCCAGAATCACAACTAACTACCAAGTCTGCAGCTACTCACCATATGGTCCATAAAGTGTCGGACAGCGGTCCTCTAAGGCATAGTCTGGAAAAATGTTTCCAGTCAGGAAGGAGCAAAGTACAAATCTCAAATAACAGTTCCATATAATTGATAAGGACTATAAGCAATAAACATGTAATGCTAGCTACTGAGAAGGCAGTGAAATAAATGTAATGGCAATTAAAGAGAGACAGGCAATGTAAAGAGACGAGCAATAGGCAACACGGTACAGTCAGTGCATGTATGAAAATGGAAAGAACAAGGAACAGTATCATATACGGTGATGAAGTATATGATTTAAATAGGGAACTGTAATCTATTCTAAGTGTTTGAAATAGTAGTTTCAAAATGTGATCGGCTTGGGAACATGTACGATAGCTATAGGGCCTGGCTAATCATGGGTGAAGAGCATGATTAACACTTACATTGTTTTATACTACAATAAGAGGTTATGATCACATTTCTTACTAACTACTTTCCCGCCCCCAACTAGTACTGTGGATCCAACCATGACACGTCACGATACACGAGCAAGTCCAGTCTATCATGTACGATGTCTAATATACATGTCGTGTACAATGTCAATACGATAATCAATGTAACATCTCATGACTGCAGATCCAAGCTATACTAGTCCGTGTAGCACAGTGTCAAGATTCAGTTGTAACATTTCAAGATTATTGAACTTATAGAAATTATCAAGAAATTAGAAATTATCAGAGAATGTACTTGCCTTGGGTCCTTAGCTGGTATTTATGGATGTCCTGTTCCAGAGTATCCCCTGGGTGAAGCAACAGTCCTAAAAACATATCACAATATTACTTGTATCAGGTGCTACCCTAACACACGGTCTAAAACACTGAATTCAGGGCCGTGCCAGGTATGGCACTAGTCAACTAGGGTTATCGAGTGCATTCACCAATTAAACGTATTATTAATAATCAAATATAATACATATATATGGTTATTCCAAAGTATGCAAAATAGGTATAACTGTATGTACATAAGTGGAAATATATTTTATTTATGTGAAAATATACATCACCCATTATTTAAGAATATATATATATTTATACATTTGTATACACTAAATAAAAATATACCCATACCCTATATGTACACAAGTATATATATATATACCAAAATATGTTTTATTAAACATATACCCATACAAAATATATATACACATATATATATTTATACCAAAATAATAATTATACTATATACATGTATAGTAATATACACATACACATTGTATACGTATATATATACAAATAGAGAAAATACAATACTATATACTAATTTAATTTATACTAGTATACTTATTAATTGCACAATATAAGAAAATACCCATAAATATACATATATATATAAATAAATTTATACTCTATATAAAATGCCCAATATACATACATATACATATGCAGTTAAATATTAATAAAATAAATAATATACATATTCATATTTTAAATACATACATTACATTATACTAAGGTATATATATATTATACTTATACATGTATTAAACATTAAATAAAATAATACTATACACATATGTATATAGTATTAATCAAATAAATACTATACATATACCTACACATGATTAAATATATACAATTACATTCACATTAATTAAATACCTACAAATACATATACATTAGTCATATATGTACATATACATTACATTAGTTATATATATATATATATATATATATATATATATATATATATATATATATATATATATATATATATATATATACATACATTATGAAGAAGGAAAGAGGGGGAGGAGGAAACTCACAGTGTGTTGGGCTTGCTGGCCGGAAAGATGGCCGGGTGGTTGGGTGAACCGCAGAGGGAGGCCGGAGCAATGGCTCGGTGGAGTTGGCTCTGGTGGTGGAGGAGGCTCGAGGAGGAAATGGGGAGCGGCCGGGAATCAGTGGAGGGGAGGTGATCGACTCGACGGGGACTCGAGCGCGGGAGAATGCAGTGGTTGGCCGGGTGATGTGAGAGGCCGGATCTCTGTTGGTGGTGGTGGTGGCTAGGAGATGATGAAGGTGGTCGGATGTAGATGGAGATGGTGCACGCCGGAGTTGGAGAACAGTTGCTGGGGACGACGGCCGGGTCGGGGGAGTTGTAGAGTGGGGAAGAGCGGGGCCGGGACTGATGGCCGCCGGAGTACGGGGAATGGCCGGGAACAGTTGGTGCGGGGTCGGCTCGGGGACAGTGGGGCGCCGGAGAACAATAGTTGGTAGGAGGAGGATGCTCGGGGAAGAACAGCAGCGGCGAGGGGAGGAGCAGCCAAGGGGGTCGGTGCTCGGGGACAGGCCGGGGCGTTGAGTAGAGGGAGTGGTGATGGTATTGGCCGCCCGCCGGAGTCGCAGAGGCCCGCCGGTGAACAGGAATCGGGTTTGGGGAGGGTGAGTGAACAGTGTTCCCCCTCCCCTTTGAATTCAAATAAAAATATAAAGAAGAAGGAGAAGGAAGAAGGAGAAAAAAAGAAGAAGAAGAGAAGAAATTTTACATACGTTGGAGAGAGGGAGGTGGAGGCTTGTGAGGAGGGTGTGGTTACCTAGGTTTTCTAGGGATTAGGGTTTGATGTAGATAGGACATTAAATAGATGAGGGTGTGGGTAAATCAAAGGTGAGGATGCACCCAATTAAATGGGTGGTCCAGATGGGTCATGAGGGAAATTATTTTCATATAAAGTAGAGTGGGAAAAAATACAATTTGGTCCACAAATAAATAACCTTTCCATTTGGTCTTGGACAAAGGGGTGATGACACCTACAATTGAATAATTGCAACTTAGTCCCTTAAATTCGGGAAATTGTACAAACACATAAAATGACAAAAATCTGGCGGGCGATTCGGTGTCCGGTGTTTTGTAGGGTCAGGGGGCGCTGTATGATCGATATGGGCTCAATTAGCAGGGCACTGGAATTAAATTGGGATTTCAGAATTGGTTAAAATAGTATCCTCAATTTAATTAGAATAAAATGCAAGTTGCGTTCTAAAATTAATTAGGAGTACACGGGGCCAAAATCAGGTCAGGTCATCAATACCAATAATGAAGAAGACTCAGGACAGAATATTACCCTAATTTGGGCCGTACGAAAAATAGGTCAAGATTGCCTCCAATTTTAATTGGAACGCACAACGATACAAAAATAGGGATTTATTAAATAACATCCGCGACGATTTTTGTGCGGCTAGAAACAAGGTACAGAGAGCATAATTATGAGTTGCAAAAATAGCAGAATGGAAGGCGGGCATGTCTAGGTCAAGATTGCAAAATTTGTTGAAAGACAAAAGTCAGGATAGCGCTCCAAA
Organism: Iris macrosiphon; assembly: GCA_036927795.1. NCBI lineage: Eukaryota > Viridiplantae > Streptophyta > Magnoliopsida > Asparagales > Iridaceae > Iris > Iris macrosiphon. Next base: position 45,437,684 of record JAYESA010000018.1, read on the forward strand.
TATCGAAGCAAAGGCAATGCGCAATAATTAAATAAAATACGGAAATTAATTACTACCTCCAAGAATTAAATCTAAATAAAACAATAAATTACAAAATTCCACAATTCAGACAGGTGGTCATCTACTGGGCTTCTAGGTCAAGTCTGCTAGCTCAAAATAAATGAACACTGCATATAATATTATATTTAATTATACATCACATAATTATTTAAATTAAAAATTTTATCATGCAATTATTTAATTGTAACTACAATAATATTAAATATTTAAAAGTCAAAAATACCCCTGTTTTCGGAACGTGGTAGTGACAAGTCTACTCTCCTTAAAAGAATTTCGTCCTCGAAATTTAAAGTCCTCATAGTAGCATTTATTCATACACATTACTATTTCCCTCAAAGTTTAAATTCTTAAATCACGATATCAGGTAATAATCTACAAGGTCTTTTCACAATTTTCTAAAAGTTCTGAAATTATTGCATTCCTGAAAATCCTCGAAATAAAATCAAAGTCCCTTTTTATTAAAAATTTTCCTTGAAAGTTTTAGTTAATAATACAATACTCAGAATTTAATATCCACTCCTAAATTTTGATTTTTATCAATGCACATATATAAAATGTAATCTCGTCCAAAAAGTTTAAATTCAAACATTTATCCATCAAATTTTTTTTTTTTATTCCTCGATTTCCTCTTTCCTCAAGATACTCAACAATGCGATACTTAAAGATTCTCAAATTGCAACATCTCATATAAAATTCTAAAATTCATAACTCGTAATTAAATAAATATATTGATAAATCTCCCAAAATTTCCAAATTTAATAACCAATTTAAATATGCATAATCTTCCTGGAATTAATAGATCATAAATTCTGCCATGTTAAATTCTTGGCCCTTTATTTAAATCGATGCTTATCCTCGAATTTTTTTTTTTTTTTAATCATCTTGTCTCTCCTGTCAAGTCATAACTCCTTTATAAATCTTCGTTATGGTTAAACCCCAATAATCCTGGTCAAAATCTTTCCTATAATCATACAACATGCAATCTAAGGGGAATATGTACGGTCATGGTATCTTTTGTCATGGTATTGCAATCTCTGTATCAGGGTGTACTACTAACTACATTATAACAAGAATCATGCATACAAGCTACGGTACTAAGGTATCAATCAATCAATCAAGTAGATAGGAACAGAGGAAAGAAAGAACAGAACCTGCTAATACATTACCTGTAGTATCGGTCTCCTCGACCGTCATCGCAATTGCCCCGCCCTGCTGGGGTGGTTCCCTTCGCGGGTGCTGAGCAATATACGGTTCCACAGGTAGCCTAACTGGATCTCTATAATCTGAAGCTGCGCGCTGGCCGGGAAGATAAGGGGCTAGAAGACAATCCTTTACTCGATGTCCCGCAGCGCCGCAGTGCAAACAAAGTCCTAGCCTCGTTCTATAGCTCTCCCAAAGGTGACCTGGCTTCTTACAGAAATGACAAGTCTGTTGTGTCTCTCTTGGAGGCTGTTGCTGATTCTGCTGAACACGGACTGGTGCCTGGTACTGTTGTTGATACTGATACGCCCATGGATGTTGCTGGATAGGAACTGGTGCTAGGTACTGCGGTGGATGCTGAAATGTCCATGGTTGTTGCTGGCTATGAAATGGTACTGGGTACTACTGTTGGTGCTGAATACGGGGATGCTTGGCTGGTCCTGTGCTACCATTCGTATCTCCAAAAGTATCGTGACTCCTCTTAGGCCTGAGATCCAGATCCTCTTCTGCAATCTGGGCATCCATCAAGATAGCCTCAAAGGTAGCGGTACGACTACCAGAAGTGCACGACCTAATTTCTCTCGTCAGTCCCTTTCTAAATTTCCGGGCTCGATCTCCTGGGTCCCGAATCATAGATGACGCAAAACGGCTCAATCTATAGAATTCTGCAGCGTACTCGTCGACCGACATGTTTTCTTGAACTAAGTCATGAAACTGACTTTCCAAGGTTCCCAATGCCACGTCGGGAAAGAACTTCTCCTTGAAGAGTTCCTTGCAGGTCTCCCAAGTAAGTCCTTGCGCAGCAATTCTCGGCTCCGTACGAAACCACGTGAGTGCGATATCGAACATCTGACTGCCAGCGGCTTCTATCTGCAAGTTCTCCGGAATCTGGGTCAATCACAGGCTCCTTTCTATATCCTCTAGCTAGTCGTCAGCGTAGAGTATCCCTTCGGTGCCTTTGAACTCTCGAGACATCATCCTTTTGAAATCCACTATAGTGCCTGATCTCTGCTGTTGCTGGCCAGGAAACTGCTGGTACTGTGCTACTTTCTCCAAAGCTTGGAGAGTCACTTGATGAGCATTCTCCATGCTTTCTCTCATCAGCTTGGTTTGTGCCTGGTGCGCTTCTGCTTGCACCCTCTGAGCCTCAGATTGAACTCGCTGAGCGTCTGCCGTCACTCTTTGGGCATCTATCATGCCCTGGATCAAGGTAAATATCTGCGTTCCATCAATGGGCAAACCTTCGGGAATCGGAGTCGGTGGAGGAGGAAGGGTGTCCGTCTCAGCTGCGGCAATCCTCTGAGCAGGTGGGGGAGGAGGATCCCCGAAAAGTGCAGACACTCCTACGTGTACCGAAGATGTAGGAGGAACTACTACTGTATGTCCCTCAGGTGGAGAGGTGGCAGACCCCTCTAAAGCTGATGTTCCCGCTCTCATAGATCGTGTCTGCGGCGACATCCTGAAGACAGATCCCAAAGAATCAATTTAGGCAAAAATGCGATATCATCAAGGAAGGACAGTACAGTTCTCAAGAAGCAACATTTAAGATAAAAGATTGGAAATAAATCCTAGTTGTGATTGTACAGGTCAAAGATGTCACGACCCAATTCCGTAGAATCGTTTGAGGCGTCCCCCGAATCGTGACCGCCGTGCGGGCCTGGAGTTGCGCCCGCACAAGGCTTTAATGATTTGCACAGCAAGCACATATTCAGAGTACGCAGATAAATTGAAACACAGATTTGAAACATGGAAAAGTTCTCTTTATTGATAATGAACGTCTATTACAAACTCTTGAACGAGTTAGTTAATATGCCGAACGGCTTACAAAAGAGATGACTCAAAATGGGATAGAAGTCCTGTACATTACATCCCTTTATAAACTCAAAACGATAAGGACCTCCAGGCTGGAGGACGGCTTTGCCACGGAGCTGCATTTGTGTATGAAGAGTTGCATCTTCGGACTTTAAAAGGCTTCGAGGGCGCGGTAAAGATGCGCCAACAGCTGGACTGGATCGGGTAGACGACTTTGGCTCCTCGCTCGGTTCGCCTTGGTGCGGAGAACCTGTTTCAACGAGGGTCAGCATATCGAAACATGCTGGTGAAGGCGAGCTAGCCTGACTATACCAATCAACACGTTGTTTAGTGAAGCATGCATATTTTGTGGGTTTCTATCTTGCCTTAGTTCATTTACAAGTAAGCAGCATATTGAATTTACTGAAATGAACGTGCCACCGTTAGGTAGATTTTACCTGACCGTCTGAATTACCTGCACAATACTTACCATGCCTTCCCTGCCACGAAGACACAAGTTAGTATGCAACAGGTTTAAATATACACGATGATCACTGGTGTGGTGCCATAACGGACATAGTCAAGGACAGGGATAGCATGCAACGAGAACACGACAAGCACACGACAAGCACACGATGCGTTGCAAGCTATCCCCTCCAGCACACGATGACTACACACGAGTTCCGCCTGGACCGGAACGGTGCCAGTGCCCCAGCGACCGTCCGCAGAACTTACCCTTGTGCACAAGTTGTCCATGATCGAACAATACGTTACTTAAACAATCAGTTACGTCTTCGAGGCAACACGAGCACACGATATATCCATAATTGTTAAGCATTCATGCACTTCAGGCAACACGAGTATGAAATATGTATTTGCACAAGACAAGCAACAGTTTATGATTATTTCCAAGCGAACAAGCATGCAGTTAAGTATCCGTTCGTACGGTTTATTGACAAGCATAACATACCAAGTCTACTCTCTTTTTATCTTGGTTTCTTTTATTTTATTTGGTATCGTTTGATCGGGGCAAAGGAGTGAAGCTTGGAAGCAGGGCTAGCTAATCGGGTTGGTAGCCACTCACTTAGATTTTGGAAGGAGAAGGAAAGAGGCGCTTCATGACTCCGCTCGCAAGCCGCCTACTGTTCGTTCACCTGCACACGAACAGCTCGATTAATACTTCTTCCTCTCTTTCCAATCTCGGAATAGAAGTGCAAGTCAATGAACGAAAATAATAAAAACCATCGAAACTGTTCAAGGAAAACAAGCAAATCCCAAAACCAACTCAAAGCACGAAAGCAACAAGCGATATTGAAAACTGAGGCAATAAAAGATAGCAGCGGAGAGGTCCCTCCTGACTCTGCCGCTAAGCCGATCCTTGGGGCGCAGTCCACTGAATATGGAAATCGATTCCGAAGAAACAAATCCATAACGAGGACGAGTTCTTAATTCAATCTATCCCGATCGAACGATACCGTCTTGTGTTTCTTAGCCACGATCTCCGCACCGGGAGAACGGGGCGCTACAAAAGATACATCCATGGTCTGATACCTCTATCCTTCTAAGTACCACAGTTCTATCACAAGCACACTCACTGCTAGCTTCCTTACCTACTGCAATCGCTGATACTAGTTATTCCTATCACTCAAGTGCATAACAATTGCAATACACTATTCTAAGTACTGTTCTCCCTAATACAATCCTAGATGAACACCCAAGTCAGTTGGCAGTGAGATCTCAATCATGCTCAAGCCAACAGATCCTTACACATGCATCTTATCTACTTATATACTAATATATCTCTCCCACTATAAAATCCTGTCCTCAAATAAAATTCCTCAAAATAACTCCTCGAATAAATTTTAAAGTAAAAATTGCATATACTTTCCTCAAGACCAATTATCTAAATACTGAATAAAAATTTAATCACTCAAAAATCCTTACAGCTTGTCTAGGTTCATCAAATTGAATCTGAATCCTCAAAAAGTTTTTATAACAACATCTCAACTTCTAAAAATTCCAAAAATTTGCAATTTATTTTTTTTAATCTTCAATTAAAGATTTAAATCCACCTTCTGTAGTCCAATAGCTCTAATGTTAATCATTTTCACTGTCCTCATCGACATGCGTTATCAGATAATACCATAATTCAGTCTGTAAATTCCTCTTGACATGAAATCAACCCTACAATGAGACCTAAATCCTAATTTAATAACTAATCAACAACAATCAAATTCAATATCGATAAGTGAGAATGGACGGAACAAGGGAATGATTTTTAAATGGGAAGTTATAACAAGATTCTCAGGGGTCATCCCAGGAATCTCTCAAGGAATTGTGATTGAGTATTCGCTCTTGTCCTAGTATCCTATGTCCTAGATCCTATCGCAGGCACGCAGTAGTATAACAAAGATGCCACACTACTACGAAATCGCACAACTCGCGAAGTCTGACCTGCATGGGCCACCACTAAAAACGTGTCACGACCTGCACCCAGTTTAGGGGCACGAGTACGTGGGTACGTCCAGCCTACGCCGCAGCATCGGCGGTAGAACGCTGTCAGGGTCTTGATACTATCTAGCCAATCTCACACAAGCATCCAATCTCCATAAGGAGGCACGGATGACACAATAAAATGAACACATACTCAATCACAGGATTACAGCACGATAAGATATCGAACAGAAATTAAATACAACACAAGCCAAAAAGTAATAATTTAACTCAACAAGTATCCCAGTCATCAAAAATTGCCGGAGACAAATCCGGTACCAAATAGTCTACTAAAAGAACTAATCAGAAAACTAGAAGAATTAGTGATTCCTGCTAGACCTCCCGGAGTCACAACTAACTACCAAGTATGCAGCTACTCACCATATGGTCCATAAAGTGTCGGACAGCGGTCCTCTAAGGCATAGTCTGGAAAAATATTTCCAGTCAGGAAGGATCAAAGTATAAATCTCAAATAACAGTTCCATATAATTGATAAGGACTATAAGCAATAAACATGTAATGCTAGCTACTGAGAAGGCAGTGAAATAAATGTAATGGCAATTAAAGAGAGACAGGCAATGTAAAGAGACGAGCAATAGGAAACATGGTACAGTCAGTGCATGTATGAAAATGGAAAGAACAAGGAACAGTATCATATACGGTGATGAAGTATATGATTTAAATAGGGAACTGTAATCTATTCTAAGTGTTTGAAATAGTAGTTTCAAAATGTGATCGGCTTGGGAATATGTACGATAGCTATAGGGCCTGGCTAATCATGGGTGAAGAGCATGATTAACACTTACATTGTTCTATACTACAATAGAGGTTATGATCACATTTCTTACTAACTACTTCCCCGTCCCCAACTAGTACTGTGGATCCAACCATGACACGTCACGATACACGAGCAAGTCCAGTCTATCATGTACGATGTCTAATATACATGTCGTGTACAATGTCAATACGATAATCAATGTAACATCTTATGACTGCAGATCCAAGCTATACTAGTCCGTGTAGCATAGTGTCAAGATTCAGTTGTAACATTTCAAGATTATTGAACTTATAGAAATTATCAAGAAATTGGAAATTATCAGAGAATGTACTTGCCTTGGGTCCTTAGCTGGTATTTATGGATGTCCTGTTCCAGAGTATCCCCTGGGTGAAGCAACAGTCCTAAAAATACATCACAATATTACTTGTATCAGGTGCTACCCTAACACACGGTCTAAAACACTGAATTCAGGGCCGTGCCAGGTATGGCACTAGTCAACTAGGGTTATCGAGTGCATTCACCAATTAAACGTATTATTAATAATCAAATACAATACATATATATGGTTATTCCAAAGTATGCAAAATAGGTATAACTGTATGTACATAAGTGGAAATATATTTTATTTATGTGAAAATATACATCACCCATTATTTAAGAATATATATATTTATACATTTGTATACACTAAATAAAAATATACCCATACCCTATATGTACACAAGTATATATATATATATATATATATATATACCAAAATATGTTTTATTAAACATATACCCATACAAAATATATATACACATATATATATTTATACCAAAATAATAATTATACTATATACATGTATAGTAATATACACATACACATTGTATACGTATATATATACAAATAGAGAAAATACAATACTATATACTAATTTAATTTATACTAGTATACTTATTAATTGCACAATATAAGAAAATACCCATAAACATACATATATATATATAAATAAATTTATACTCTATATAAAATGCCCAATATACATACATATACATATGCAGTTAAATATTAATAAAATAAATAATATACATATTCATATTTTAAATACATACATTACATTATACTAAGGTATATATATATTATACTTATACATGTATTAAACATTAAATAAAATAATACTATACACATATGTATATAGTATTAATCAAATAAATACTATACATATACCTACACATGATTAAATATATACAATTACATTCACATTAATTAAATACCTACAAATACATATACATTAGTCATATATGTACATATACATTACATTAGTTATATATATATATATATATACATATATACATACATTATGAAGAAGGAAAGAGGGGGAGGAGGAAACTCACAGTGTGTTGGGCTTGCTGGCCGAAAAGATGGCTGGGTGGTTGGGTGAACCGCAGAGGGAGGCCGGAGCAATGGCTCGGTGGAGTTGGCTCTGGTGGTGGAGGAGGCTCGAGGAGGAAATGGGGAGCGGCCGGGAATCAGTGGAGGGGAGGTGATCGGCTCGACGGGGACTCGAGCGCGGGGGAATGCAGTGGTTGGCCGGGTGATGTGAGAGGCCGGATCTCTGTTGGTGGTGGTGGTGGCTAGGAGATGATAAAGGTGGTCGGATGTAGATGGAGATGGTGCATGCCGGAGTTGGAGAACAGTTGCTGGGGACGACGGCCGGGTCGGGGGAGTTGTAGAGTGGGGAAGAGCGGGGCCGGGACTGATAGCCACCGGAGTACGGGGAATGGCCGGGAACAGTTGGTGCGGGGTCGGCTCCGGGACAGTGGGGCACCGGAGAACAGTAGTTGGGAGGAGGAGGATGCTCGGGGAAGAACAGCAGCGGCGAGGGGAGGAGCAGCCAAGGGGGCCGGTGCTCGGGGACAGGCCGGGGCGTTGAGTAGAGGGAGTGGTGATGGTGTTGGCCGCCCGCCGGAGTCGCAGAGGCCCGCCGGTGAACAGGAATCGGGTTTGGGGAGGGTGAGTGAACAGTGTTCCCCCCTCCCCTTTGAATTCAAATAAAAATATAAAGAAGAAGGAGAAGGAAGAAGGAGAAAAAAAGAAGAAGAAGAAGAGAAGAAATTTTACATACGTTGGAGAGAGGGAGGTGGAGGCTTGTGAGGAGGGTGTGGTTACCTAGGTTTTCTAGGGATTAGGGTTTGATGTAGATAGGACATTAAATAGATGAGGGTGTGGGTAAATCAAAGGTGAGGATGCACCCAATTAAATGGGTGGTCCAGATGGGTCATGAGGGAAATTGTTTTCATGTAAAGTAGAGTGGAGAAAAATACAATTTGGTCCACAAATAAATAACCTTTCCATTTGGTCTTGGACAAAGGGGTGATGACACCTACAATTGAATAATTGCAACTTAGCCCCTTAAATTCGGGAAATTGCACAAACACATAAAATAACAAAAATCTGGCGGGCGATTCAGTGTCCGGTGTTTTGTAGGGTCAGGGGGCGCTGTATGATCGGTATGGGCTCAATTAGCAGGGTACTGGAATTAAATTGGGATTTCAGAATTGGTTAAAATAGTATCCTCAATTTAATTAGAATAAAATGCAAGTTGCGTTCTAAAATTAATTAGGAGTACACGGGGCCAAAATCAGGTCAGGTCATCAATACCAATAATGAAGAAGACTCAGGACAGAATATTACCCTAATTTGGGCTGCACGAAAAATAGGTCAAGATTGCCTCCAATTTTAATTGGAACGCACAACGATACAAAAATAGGGATTTATTAAATAACGTCCGCGACGATTTTTGTGCGGCTAGAAACAAGGTACAGAGAGCATAATTATGAGTTACAAAAATAGCAGAATGGAAGGCGGGCATGTCTAGGTCAAGATTGCAAAATTTGTTGGAAGACAAAAGTCAGGATAGCGCTCCAAATATCGAAGCAAAGGCAATGTGCAATAATTAAATAAAATACGGAAATTAATTACTACCTCCAAGAATTAAATCTAAATAAAACAATAAATTACAAAATTCCACAATTCAGACAGGTGGTCATCTACTGGGCTTCTAGGTCAAGTCTGCTAGCTCAAAATAAATGAACACTACATATAATACTATATTTAATTACACATCACATAATTATTTAAATTAAAAATATTATCATACAATTATTTAATTGTAACTACAATAATATTAAATATTTAAAAGTCGAAAATACTCCTGTTTTCGGAACGTGGTAGTGACAGTTGTGGGCCTATGGCACCATAATAAATTTATATATAAAATCAGCCTGTAGCATGTGTGTCTCTCCCCACCTACTGTAATCACACGTCTCATGTCCACGATGTCTCATGTCCATGTCACGCAAGATCATATCTAATACAGCAAGTCATAATGATAGCTAAGCACATATAATATCTATGTCACGAATCATGTAACCTATACAGAATTACCATGAATATCTCAGGAAGATTCTGTCTCATGAATAGTATCAGGTGTCCTGGGTTATGAAGTACTTGATGATGCAAGCACAAGAATATATAGGGTCTCGAATATTATTCGAACGCTAAGTAATATCACACGGTCCTAGGTTGATCAGAGATATTACAGTAATAAATTAAGCAAATAGTATAAACAAATGCTGCAAGTATGGCAAGGTACACTTGCCTGGGGTTCTGGCTCCAACTGCTACTCTGGTATCGCCGGGATTTGCAGGTACTCCTGCGGTTGCTAAAATAAACGTTACCATCAGGTTTAGAAGATATCAAATAGCTAAAATTGCCTGTCCTTGAATCCAATTTGGATACAGGGGCAAAAGTGACAGTTTTTAGTCAAAGCGGGGTCCACATGTGGCCCGCTTCGCACCGAAAAATATGCCAGAGACAATATTCTCCAAATTTATCAAACTTAGTGTCATCAAATCCAGAACGACCATACAAACCCAATGAAACGTCCAGAACTGGATTCCGATGAGCCGATCACAAAATCGCCCGTCAAGTAGAGCCGTAGGGCCCACGATACGCGATTTTGTCGACGTTCTCAGAATTGAACCAAACGGGTCACAGGACCAGCATATTGCTACGAGTCCGATGGCACAAGTTTTATTTTGATGCGACGTACATACATGAAGTTACAACGAGTTCCAGAACAGGGCCGATATTGGATGTTGTCGACGGATACGCGTTGATTCTGGTGTACACGCACATCCAAATCAACTTTCGTGAAATCCCACACGTCCGTATTAATGGTGCGCACCTTTCGGTAAAGTCCGCACATATCCAAGTCATCCCGTTTAGTGGGGCCCACCCAGTTCCGGAGAAAAATAGGGTATTTATTTTCCTGATTTTGGGTCACAGTTTGCGATCGTCAGAGGATGCGATACCCCGAACAAGTTGTACGGGTATCAAGAGGGTCACGCAGTCTATGCGTCATAGCAGACGAAACAGAAAATGGGGCAGCGAGGAGAGAGAAAAGTCACCTGAACATGGCTCCGAAGAAGACTGAAAATGCGTTATCGCGAGGTGGCGCGACTCTCGACCGGCAGTGGCGGCTAGGGTTTCTGCTGCTGGAGATCACCGGGGAAGCTCGGCGGAGGAGGCGCTGTGCTCGGAGAAGGAGGCACTGGTCTCGGTGGCGGCGCTGGTGGCGGCCGGGGCTGCTACTGGTCGTAGGCGATGGAGGCTAGGGCACGACGGCTGCTCGTCTCGGTGGTGGGGTCGTCGAAGGAAGAAGGTGGCGGTGGTAGAGGAGGAAGGCGGTGGCCGGGACTGCTGCGGGTCGTCGAGGCTCTGGGAGGAGAGGCGCAGCTGCTCGCGGTGGTCCAGGTGCAGCAGGGAGTGGCAAGGTGAAGGCGGGAAGGCTCGGGCGGTGGCTGAGGGTAAAGGTGGTGTTTGGGGGTTTTATAGGAGGCGGACGAGAGGGGATCCAGCGGCCGTTAGCGGGGAGAGAAAGAGATGGCGGCCGAGGCTGAGCGACGGGGAACGGTTGCGGGGAAGCCGGAGGACCACAGCGGCAGAAACGGCCGGAGAAGACGATCGGGCGCGGCGGTCGGGATTCGTTCAGTTAGGGATTCAATGTAGCGGGCGGGTAGGCGGGTCGGGTCGGGTCGGGTCGGGTTTTAGAATCGGATCTAACCCGATCCGATAGGTAACGGGTTCGGGTCGGGTCAGAGGGTCGGGTCGGCTAACAGGTCCGGATCTGACCCAATAAGGATTGGATCCGGTTTGGGTTGGTTCAGGATTCGGTTTAGGGTTTAAACCGATTGGTTTAATCCGGTTCAAGTTGGTTTATTTTGGTTTAATAAATAACTTAGTATTTAGGTCTTTAAAAATGGTTGCGGGGTCCAATAAATTCCAGGAAAATTATCCTATGTCTAGTATTTTATTTTACACCCAAAAATATTATTTTCATAATATTTTAATATATATTTTAATACTTAAAAATGTTCAATTCAGAAAAATATTTATTTTAATTCCTGAAAAAATACAGAAAATTACAAAAAAATTCCGAAAATTTATTTTTAAATCCTGAAAAATCTGGAGGTTTACATCTACGTATTAGAGAATATTTTATACTATTTGTCAATTCCCATTTAATACAAAAGTTCGTTCAACTTTTTTGAGTATTTTTTGTGCGATATCGACAAAAAAGAAGATTCCGCTGGGGAAGATCTTCTCCTCCAATGAGAAGCTGGTGATGCAATTCAACGTAACCAAGTTGGGTTCGACTCAGAGGATGTTGGTCGTTATCTTTGACCAACAGGCATTCGAAGATATGTTAGACAAGATGAGCTCTCCAATGAGGCCCGTACGACCTCGAAAGACTTACAAGATTCAGGCCGCCAAGGCTGCTGTGCCGCACTCAAGATCGATGCCCGATGCATTATCAACCCCCGCCACAGTTGCACATACGGTTGACATATTTTCTGCCAATAAGTTGAGTTCTTCAACGAGGCCCATACGACCTCACAAAGCTCGTAAGATTTGGGTTGCCAAAACCGCTACGCTAAACCTGAACTTTGTTCCAAAAGTACTACCAACCTTCGTCGCAGATGCACATGAAGCTGGAATGCATCATGTTTCCATCTCTTCTCACAAGAAAGACGGCTCCAAGTCACAAGGAGTACGCCCAATGTACGGTTCGAACGAGAAAAGATGTATGATACCTGAACAAAGGTGCATGAAGCTCCCGATGGAAAATGCTACTCACATAAGGATTCCTATAGTCCCGACTTGGACTCCATATACTATGAGCCTAAGGACGCTGGTTCATGCTCGAGGGGCTGCACCGCCAGCTCCCCAAACGCTTACTTTATTGGTCGTCAAGCGCGCTGCTGATGGAAGACTATATAGGGCTGACCCAGGCATCCATGATCCGAAAGTGGGTCAAACCCTAAAGTCTTCCCAAACTCACTTGGACGCGGCAGTTGTACCTGAAGCAAGTCGAGGTACAAATATCATGATGACAGACCCGTGAGTCCAGCTTGACTGCGTGCATAAAGTAGGCCCATCTCATAGCAAGCCTTCCACCAATGATCCAGTTGTAATTTCTATGAAAGAACTGGGTCAGGAAGAAAATATTTTGCTTTCACCTCCATGAGCAAAAGTTGTCCGAGTGCATAAAATGGGGGTAAAAGTGAAGCTTCCATCATCTGATTTACACAACGTGATTAGTCACAAGCGTAAGATAAGAGAAGTAACTCTTATGCATGACAAGTCCCCTCATAGACACACTTGTGCCAATATCATCATCAACTGTTGTTGCTCTAAAGCACCAATTCCTCCAACAAGACAGTCGGTATTCCAACAGCTATAACCCGCAGCGCCAACTCGACGATATCCCCGAAGGCAACTCTATGACAAGGAGGAATTGTATCTCGCTTCATGTTGCTCCATATGGAGGTCCCCTCCTATGAAGATAATCTGGAAGAAAAGCTTACCCAACCTAAGGGTGTCGTTCAACACATCACGAAGCCATATGCGGGGCATTAAATAGGTACCTACTGTGGGGGTATTCCAAGGTACATGCACGAAAACGAGGACTGGGAGTAGCCATGCCCTCCCAATAGAGGTTGTAATTAGAAATGGGGTGGTAATCCTCTGGTATTCTATATCAATTTCTCCTATCAAGTGGACGGTGAATCTTTGCACACGAATGACAGCTTAGTTGGGGGTAGCCATACCTTCCTGGATGAGCCCGTCTCTGAGACTGGGGTGGCAATCCTTCAAATAACAAAAGTAATGCAATAATGCCCACTCTCCCCGAGAAAAATAAGACTCAGACATATGAGGTAGAAATTGAAGCGTCTACCTTTCCGTCTACCTCTTCCTACGTAATGCCAATATACATGAAAGAAGATAAGCATGACGCAGGATTCAGTAACCAGCAACGCCTAGAGGAACTCAAAGCCATGATACAGATGCTGAGTACCTCGATGTAGACTCTGTCTTACATAGTGTTAGAACTCAAAAAAAAATTAGTCCTGGCACAGCAATGGACCCCTAGACAAACCAACCTAGACCAGACAACCAATGAGGAATCTGGCATGCCTGATCTGGCTCCTCATATCGCAAGCAGCCAGATCGCAGTATGATCCGTTGTTGCTCTTCCTCTAGACGATATCCAGGAGACTCTTAGGGACTTGCGTGCCCCATTTATGCTCGGGATAATCAAGACAGGCTCTAGAGGTTTGGGATCCGGCAGCCCTATCCTTTCGAGTGGGATAACATGGTATACCCTCCTAAATACAAGCCACTATATATGACTCTATTTGACAGAAAGATATTGCCCTATCAATATATGATATACTTTCAATCCACGATGGGTCACTTACCTCAAGATGACGCCCTACTCACCAACTTGTTCGTCGAAGCACTATCCAGGGTCACTTTGGAGTAGTTTTGTAGTCTCCCTGATAAATGCATTTTAATCTTCGAGGACCTGGAGTCCATTTTCCTCGCTTGGTTCTATGAAGGAGGGATGGATATGACTATGTCCTCTCTGATTGACATTACCTAAGAGGACAGGGAACTTGCATGAAATTATATCGAACGTTTCCGATAAGTGGCATTGAAATTGCCTTCCGGCATCCCTAAATCTTCGTTGATGAACACGTGTCAAAAGGACCTCCTATCAGCAGTATGACTCTGGACGATATATGGCCCATTACGGAATGGACAGCATTTATCATAAGTGTCCCTGCTAAAAAAAAAGCATAAATACGTCTGCTTATTGATATTCCAAGCTCTCAGCATTGAAGATAAGGAAAAGCATCCTTTCATCGCTAACAACAGTCGTGACAGTAAAGGAAAGAAGACCCTGACGTTTAATTTATCTAAAAGTCCTACCTCACCTGTTACCAAGCCTACAGAGCCACCAAAAGTATAGAAGACTTATTCCTTTGACGACGATGATGTCATAAAAATCTTTAAAGTACTGATGAAGGGTAACAAGCTCCGACTACCTAACGCCAAGTGCCCTAATAAAGCAGACAAGGTTGACAACCCTAAGTATTGCCACTACTATCGATATATCCATCATGCCATGCAATTTTGTTACATATTAAAAATCACATACAATAATTAATTAACACCAAAGCTCTCACTTTAGACTTTGAAGACAAGACAGTCACTGCAAACATGGTGTCCTTCCAATTCGATACCTTTCCGACAACAGAGGTCCAAGATGGTGTCGTCCCCATACCTAGGACAATAATGGAGGTTGTTAAACTTCCCCCAGCCCGAGCGGACGGGTTGGTTCCCCTCATTACTCTAAGAGACAAAGTTATGTGGGTTCATACAGACCTCATCCTTGACGTGACACAGCCGGTAGTGCCTCTTGCTCCTAAGACCAAGGGAAAGAAGTCCAAGTCCTATCACACTGCCACCTCGTCAACAGATGAAGCTCTTGCTGGTGTAACAAGGTCGGGCCTAGCCTATCAGTGCGACTATAATGCTCCTGACGATACTATACCTCCAGTTTTTATGCTCGTGGTACCCGCTATATCTTATCCGGGTCCATCCCAGCCTCCCACAGCGGACAAGCAAAAGTAGAAGGAGACTCGTTACGATAAACCTCTACGGAAAGATACAATTCAAGGGTTGGTGAAGTCTTACAACTTTAAAATTTTGGTAACACTCCAGCAAAGTTATCACTCTTTGAGTTCCTTCGTCTCTCCAAAAAGACTCATTATGCTCTAAGTGAGGCATTGTAAAACATTGACTCTTATTTGGCCCAAGTCAAGCCATCGGCCGCAAATTCCACCGCATGTCCTCACTACAACAGTGTGATAGAGGCGATCCAAAATATCATATTCTCTTAGTAGGACATGTTGTTAAAGAATAATAGGCACGATCATCCCATGTATTACACACTATATATCAGATCCATTAAGGTAGAGAGGATGCAATTTAACCTCAGATAATATCTCAATATTATCCCACAAAGTCTTCTACAGACCTTGGGCATTCCGATGTATCGGCTGGCAGTCACCAATACCATAATCAGCGGCTTCAACGCCGGAAGAAGTTACCCGCTAGGTAAGATTCGTCTAAAGTGCCAAATTGGCGATCTCCGAACAGAGGTGACTTGCTATGTCATCGACGTGGATGTGTCCTACAATATCCTGCTAGGACGTTCGTTGATACATGAGTATATGATTATCCTATCCACTCTCTACCAGTTCTTAAAGTACGTCAACAAAGACGGCGTTGTCAAGACATAATTTGCTGAAGTAGATCCTTTCAATGGGGTTGAAGCATAATACTCTGACTCGATCTTGTACAAGCAAATTCACCTAGACGAAGGAGGTAACGATGCCGATGATGAAGATGACATTGTTGCAGCTTTGTGCGATCCCCTAAGGGTCCGTCTCAAAGGACGCCCAGTCCAAATAGCTACTCCTTTTGTGTTCAAGCTTCAAAGAAAGACGCCTAAATCCGCGGTAGTTAGACCCCAGGGATAGAGATACTTTCCAAACAAGGATACCCTTATCGTGAGAATCCCAGGTCATCTGGTAGTCAAGCTCCACAGAAAAACTCCAGCATCTTCAGTGTCATTGACAACCATTGAAGAAGATGAACTGGAAGAGTATATTATAGAGGCTACCGATGTACCATCCCTCGATGAATAATCCCTTTACAGGCAATACCATACTTCCTCAATAAAGGCCTCTCGTTGAGTTACATTGTTGTCGTACATTCGGGCGCCATATATTCTTTGGAGTATGGTTTAGGTTTACACCTGCATACGCAAGTGGCTATAGTCCATGCAGTAAACCGAATCCTCCTTAGCTAAGACACTTGTTTCATTATTCCAGCACGGAAGAAAGGGGACAAGTCTATCATTTTTAGGAAGGTTGAAGGTCACCAAAACTTTGTCTCAGAAGAGCCAGAACCGAAAAGCGGTAGAATCCAACTCACCGTTACAACATACAAGCTAAGCGTATTCACCAAAAGATGGGATACTATCCAAAGAGCGACTAAGGGCTAAATTATGGCAAGGGATGACACTTACCACTATTTTACTTTGCCCCCAAGGGCAAGCCTGAGACATACTACCAATGAACCAGTCATGGTTTGGGATATGTCACACCTCCTATAACTCCCGAATACTTGGGAGAGGAAGAAGAAACACAATCTCAATATTCATAGTATTCCGCTTGGGACTCCGACAACAGCATCAGAGACGTGCTTAAACAAATATTGTCCATCCATATGGTATCAACTGATCCAGATGAGGAGGATGAGCGCCCTATCGAACTCTTTGAAGTTGAACTATGGTCTCAAAAGCTGGAATCTCTGTAGAAATTATGGTTCGAGCAGCGAGAATCTCCAACAGAGGACGAAGTTGTACAAGTTAATTTAGGTGACGATGTTGCTTTTAAACCCATCTTTATTAGCAAAAATATCTCAACAGAAAAGCGTGAATCCCTTGTCCGACAAGTAAAGGAATACATTAACGTCTTCACATGAAACTATGAAGATATACCGGGTTTGGATCCGCAAATTGTGATGCAAAGACTCAATATCCTTCCAAGCGCCAAACTTGTAAAGCAGCAGCAATAGTGATTCTGCCCAGACGTTATGAGCTGAAGTAAATAAGCTGATAGCAAGCAGATTTGTCCGCAAAGAATAATATTAGGATTTGGTAGCTAACATCATCCCCGTCATCAAAAAAGAATGATCAAATTTGAGTCTACATTGACTTTCGTGATTTGAACACAGCTTGCCCAAAGGACGAATTCTCTTTCCCAATCACAGACGTGAAGATTGACAACATTTGTGGATTCGAGCGTATGTCCTTCATGGACGGGTTCTTAAGCTATAACCAGATCAAAATATTTCCAGACGATGAGAAGCATATGTCATTTCGAACACCAATAGGGGTATACTGTTATACCATAATGCCCTTCGGTCTAAAGAATATAGGTGCTACATACCAACGAGATATGAGTACTATCATTCGCGACCATCTGTATTAGACAGTAGAATTTTACGTTGATGACATCGATATCAGGAGCTATTTTTAAGACGATCATCTCCATGACCTGAAGATGGTGTTTAATTTAATACGAGCCCAGCAGCTTAAGATGAACCCTACCAAGTCATTTTTGGGAGTCTCCAGTGTCAAGTTTCTTGGCTTTACCATAACTTTAAAGGGTATTCATATTGACCTTGAGAAGACTAAGGCTATCCTAGATATGCATCCTCCAAAGAACCTGCAAGAAATTTGTGGTATGCAAGGAAGACTGGCATACATTAGGAGATTCATAGACAATCTCTCTGGACAATGCCGACCCTTTACTCAGATCATTAAGAAGGGAGTCACTTTTACTTGGACGAAAGAACGCCAGTAGGCGTTCAACGACATTAAGAAGTATCTCATGACCCCCCCCCCCCCCCGTGTTGGTGTTCCCAATCATGGAAAATCCCTTCTAACTTAATATATGAGCAATGAATGATTCTCTCGGCTCACTTATTTCCCAAAATAGCTACGAAGGCTATGAACAGGCTATCTACTATATTAGCAGAACAATGATCGACATAGAAATAATGTCTTGCTCTAGTATTCACTGTCCAAAAGAGCCTACATTACTTAACAGGGCAAATCAGCCATGTGATCTCTCAAGTGAACCCCCTCAGAGTCCTTATAACCAAACCTTGGGCACTTAACTCTCACCTAGCCATATGAGCAATCCTATTGTCACCCTATGACATGGTATTTGTCCCGCAAAAGGTTGTCAAGGGCCAAGCATTGGTCGACTTTCTAGCAGCTCATCATGTACCAGAGACTTCAAAGCTCAATGATAAAATCCCCGATGAGGTGTTAGAGTCTAATATCGTCATGACAGAAGGATCAGTTTGGCGAATGTTCTTTGGCGGTGCTTCTAGAACAGGGCCTAAAGGCAATATCATTATCGGAGTGGGGATAGTGTTTATCTCTTCCGACGACCTAGTCATCCATCGTGCATACTCGCTTGCGGAGCCATATTCCAATAATGTGGCAGAGTACAATGCTATCATTATTGGGCTCTAGCTGGATAAATAATTAGAGGTTGACTCCTAGAAGCCTATGGCAACTCCAAACTAATAGTCAGTCAAGTTCGTGGTAAGTACGAGGTTCTCCACGAGGATCTACTCCCTTACCACCAAGCGATCGTTGACATGATTTCCAATTTTATAAAGTTCTTCATAGAACATGTACCACATCTGCAAAATATCGAGGTGGATGCACTCGATGCCCGCGCCGCTTATTTAGCAATTCCAATCAAAACCTACCTATTATCACAGTAGTTGGTCAAGAGCTGGTCTGTCCAAGGAATAACTTATGCTTGAGTCTAAGCCACTCTTTGAACGCATATACCAATGTCAAAGATTGGAGACTCCTATTTATGGACTATATTGTTTACGAAATCCTTTCAGACGACCCCAAGGAGGCCACTTCCATTAGAACATGCTTCCTCCAGTTCTGCTATGATACATCCACTAAGATATTGTACTACCGTGCCTATAACGGGCTCCTGCTACTATGCCTATCAGACGCAGAAGCAAAGCAAGCTCTCCACAAAGCTCACGACAGTGTTTGTGGTGCTTACCAACCTGGACCAAAGCTTCAAGATTGCCTTCGATGCATGGGCTATTATTGACCAACAATGGTGGTAGATGTCATCAATTATGTGAAGAAGTATAGGATGTGTCAAATCCTTACTGACTTTATTCACCAGCCCTCGGAGTTTCTACACCCGACCGTTGCGTCTTAGCCATTCCAAGCCTGGGGTATGAAAATTATATGGCCGAACAGTCCACCTTCGTCTAAGGGGCACTGGTTCATCTTGGTTATTACAGACTACTTCTCCAAATAGACAAAAGTTGTTCTGCTCACAGAAGTAAAAATATCTAACATGATCAGTTTTCTCAAATATCATGTTATCTACCGCTTTGGCTTGTCTCGCAGGATCATTCATGACAATGGTCCATAGTTTGTAAGCCATGCTTTCTTCCGGTTTTACGATAAAAACAGAATTCAAAATGTAGCTTCAACCGCCTACAATCCAATAAAAAATGGATTAGCCAAAGAATTCAATAAGACCATTATCAAGCTCCTCAAAAGTTTATTTTCACCAATAAATATGACTGGAATGAGAAGATGGACAAATATCTATGGGCCTATCGCACAACAGTCTGAACCTCTACTTATGTCGTTCTTTTTGGTCTACGAAAGCGAGGTTGTGCTTCCTTTGGAGACCTAAATTCTTTCTCTCCGGCTAGCCCTCATCTACCAGCTAACCGCCGAAGACAACCATTGTTGACGTCTACAAGAGTTGGAGACACTTGAAGAATAACATCTCTTGGCTTAACAGCGCATTGAGCCATATCAAGCACGACTTTTTGGCGCCTTCAACAAAAAGGTAAAGGAAAGGATATTTCAAGTCGCCTTGATCTAGTCCTAACCGTAAGAAGATCGATGATCATGACCCACAATAAGGCAAAAAAATTCTAACCTAAGTGGGAGGGTCTCTTTGTAGTGGAAACGGTCTACTCTAGCGGCGCATACAGGCTCGCTAACCCTAACGGTGACTTTCTCATGATACCAATCAACGACAAGTTCCTAAACAAATACTATGCCTAAGTTAGGCATGCAAAAAAAATATGTGTGTAATTTCTATCCCTAGCAGAGGGACATAAAAGTATAATATTCACAGCTGATGTCTTCTCCAGTAAACTATTTCTATCTGTAGCACGCGGACAAATTTGTTATCCATATTTGGGAGTCCTGATTACACAATGGATAATGGATCCTCAAAAAGAATTCCTCGAGGCAAATGGTTCATGTCTATATCACCTCTGAACTATGAGTCGTTCTTTCCATTAAAATAAGGCAGTCACGTCCATACTACCTCTAACTCGTCCCTTTTGTTGTTATCTTCACAATTTTTTTATAAAGTAAGTAATTCAAGTCCACATTATCTTTAAACTATAAGTTACCTATATTCCCGAGTAAAAGAAAGTAGTCATGTCTATACTACCTCTGACTTATTTGCTTGACTACCGGTTCTACACCAAAGTATCTTTACCATCATAGATGATGTCTCCACCAAACTTTCTTAATGGAACTACTTTAACCTATCATGTACATACTACCTCTGATAGGGCTTGGTGTTATCGGTGTTATAATGTTATGCTACGTCCATATTACCTCTGGTATAATATTCATAGCCACGATAACCACAGTAGCAATAAAAGTTCTAAATAGGAAACAAGGCAAAATTTTTATTAATATTCAAGATCATGAGTACATATGGAAGTCCATTATATTTTGGATTTTCATTCATATTCAAGATCACGGGTATATTTGAAAAAAAGGAGACCCCTCTGTGTTATTTCTAGTACCAATGCATGTAAAGCTGGCAGCTCAATGCATTCTGGGTCATCACTTCCGCAAAACTCCTCAGTACGAGAAAAGAATCCATACTGATGGAAAGCAAGGGAGCTTGTAACACAAAGCCAAGTCTACAGGCCCAACTTTGTTGTGTGAAAGGACGTGACTAAAAATCCTAGTTGGGATAACTAGCCCCATCTCTACCGCACAGATGCGCCACCAGGATCCGACCCAAGATCCAACCATCACATCTTGGCCGCATATGGAAAGTAGCTACAGTAAGCTAGGTTGGAAGATCGGGGATAATCCTTCGAGTAACGTGCATGTTTATCATGAACAACAGTAACTATGATATCCTTCCATGCTCCATCAAGACTCAAGCAATCCAAGGTAGCCCCTGCAAGATAAGCACACAAAAAGTCAGAATTTATGAAAAAGAAGACAAAGATTAGGAGGCACGCATACGCAAGAGTATGCGCCACTCGTGATTCATAGCAACCTAGCCATCTATGTGCTCAGGGAAGATATGTACTGGCGCCAAGTCCAGTATATACGTGCATAACTTCCACAGCGCAGAAGCGAATGTGCCCATGCAGCGTGGTCGTGCATAGCTTCTTAGCGAAGGCCTCAGATGAGTATCCGGAGACAGCATCACCCATGCTACCGAGGGAGAACTCTTGCCGATAGTGCATCTTCAGGCCGAAGTCCTTTGGCAACGACCATGCGCGTCAAGCCAAGGAGGGTGCCATAAATGGATAATTTTTTGCCCATGCAAACAGACAGTACCGAAGTGTCCAAGTGACTCATGAATGGAAGGCACAAGTTTTGCTACTTACCTCCACCGACGGCTGTTGGGTGATCGACCACTAGAAGAAGGGGATCAATGAACCTCTCTATCATTCTTCCCGCACTCGGCCTTTGAAGAGACATCAGGCAGAGAAGAGAAGCATTCTTCCTCTCTCTTAGCCCTCTATTTATAGCAAGAGAGCCATTAATGGCTAACGAATTGCTAGGCGCATAAACCGCGGGATAAATCTGACGTTTAATGGATGAATCTTTGCCTAGGGAATATCCAGTCAAAATATCGGCTCAACGGCCTGTCAACATCACGGCTATATTCGATGCGCCAAAATCCTAGATGTGCCAAGCAGGAGTGGTGTCATACATGTGCCGTAGCAGACTATGTGCATATTTCTTCCATAATTTTGTTCAAAGTATTCCAAACTTAAAACTTATAAAGTTTAAGTTTAGAAACTTTGAAGGGGGTCTTATAGAAGCATGAGAAATCTCTACCATGCTCCAACAGTAATTAAGAGCTATGTGCCACAATAATCAAGACCCATGCACTAAAGTAATCCAAGTCCATGCGCCAACCACTTCATAAGTAATGTTTTATGTGCCAGCGGTGCCATGCTCCACTACTTCTCCAGTATTCCATGTGACAGTAGTGCCATGCGCCACTACTATCCCTCAGTGATCTCCATGCGCCAAGTAGTAATGTTCCCAAGGTATAATCATAATCATTAAAATTAGGATATGACGTGTGTCACGAGTATTATGGGCATCAGCATTCCCAGATCTCGACTTGCTATGTGGAAGCCTTAACACAATATGTGCCTACAAGTGGACATACGATGACATGCAATCCGCGCACGTATGTGTCACTACCACATTCTGAAAATAGGGGTATTTTCGAATTTTTCAATATTTAATATTATGTCATTTACAATTAAATTAATTGCATGAATAATATATATATTTAAATTTAATAACTGTGTGATGTGTACTTTAATATATTGTATTATAGACAGTGTTCATTGTGTTTGTGATAGCAGACTAGACCTAGTAGCCAGTAGATGAGCACCTGTCAGAATTTATGGAATTTTGAGGTTAATTGTTTTATTTTAGAATTTATTTATTGGAGATTGTAATTAATTACTGTATTTTATTTAATATTTTGCGCTTTGCCTTTGCTTCGATAATTGGAGCACTATCCAGACTTTTGTCTTCCAACAAATTTCACCATCTTGCCCTAGACATGCCCGCCTTCCATTCTGCTATTTTTATAACTCATAATTTTGCTCCCTGTACATTGTTTCTGGCCGCACAAAAATCGTCGCGGACGTTTATTTTTAATTTCCTATTTTGTATCGTTGTGCGTTCCAATCGAAAATTGGAGGCCATCTTGACCTATTTTTCGTGCGACCCAAATTAGGGTAATATTCTGTTCTGAGTCTTCTTCAATATTGGTATTGATGACTTGATCTGATTTTGACTCCAAGTACTCCTAATTAATTGTTGAACACAACTTGCATTTATTTCTATTTAATTTGAGGATACCATTTTATCTGATTTTAAAATCCCAAATTAATTCCAGTGCCCTGCAAATTCAGCCCATACCCATCTTACAGCGTCCCCTGACCCTACAAAACATCGGACCCCAAATCGCCCGCCCAATTTTCGTCATTTTATGTGTTTGTACAATTTCCCGAATTTAAGGGGGTTAAATTGCAAATTGGCATTTTGTGGCCTCACCAAATTATTTTAACCAATGAGGGAGCCTATTAATTTTAATTAAAAACCCTCATCCCTACATGAATTAATTTCCTTCATGAATCATCATAGCCACTCATTTAAGTGGGTCAATCCTCACCCTACATCACACCCTCTCTCTTCCTATTTAATGACTTGTACCCTCAAACCCTAATCCCTAGGCAACCTAATAAATAAAAACTCCACCCTCACAAGCCTCCCTCCCTTCTACGTTGAAATTTCTCTTCTTCTTTTCCTCTTCTTCTTTTCTTCTTCTCTTTCCTTCTTCTTCCTCTTCTTCTCCTCCTTCTTTTAAATTGTTTTTGAAATTTAAATATTCAAAAAGGGGGGGGGGAGGGAACACTGTTCCCGGCGGCCGGCGCTCTTCCTGCTGCTGCCGCAGTTCCTGTTCCCGGCGGCTGCTTCCCCATCCCTCCGCCAAGCCTCTCTCACCACCACTCCCATCTTCAGCACCCCGGCGGCCAAGCCCGGCCGCTGCCGCTGCCCGATCCCCCTGCACCGATCCCGGCCGACCATCCCCTCTGAACTCCGGCGCCAGCAGCCTCCCACTGCAACCGCGAGCCTCCTCCTCTGTGCTCCAGCGGCCTGGATCTCCGGCCGACGACGAAGCCGGCCCGGTGGTTGCTCCTTCCCGCTGTCCTCCTCCGGTCCGGCGGTCTCCAGCCGGCGGCCGTGCTCCGGCCAGCGAGCACTCACTGTAAGTCATCTCTCTCTCCTTCCCTCTTTATATATATATCTATATATATATATATGTATATATATATATATTAAATATATATGTATATATATATATATTAAATGTATATGTATATATGTGTTGGTTATATATTTAATTAATAAAAAATTAGTATATGTATATATAACCAATATTTATTTTGTATATGTATTAATAAATGTGTATATGTATGAGTAATTCATAATGCATATGTATAAGCAAATAAATGTGTATATATATTAATTTGGTATAAATGTGTATACATATATACGTAAATATATATGAGTATATATATACTAAATGTATGTGTATTTGTAAGTATGTACTTTTGTGTAGACACCTACGTACATACGTACATGTATATAGTATTATTTTTATTAATTGTTTAATAGTATATATAATAATGGGTATACATATAAAAAATATATTTCTTATATACTTAATATATTTTAATAGAAAAAGGAATACATGTATATATGTATATATATTTTGTAAATGTATATTGTCTATTTAATTTAATGATGGTAAATATATACATATATTTGTATAATGTATTTAGTATATGCATTTAATTTAATTTGTATATATAATTAATATAAGGTATTTATATATTTAATTAATGTGGCAATGGGTATATGTAAATAAATTAATTTGTATATGTATTAGTATATAATGTAAAGTGTAATTGGTATATGTGTATACATGTATTATATATATATATATATATATATTTAGCATATTTTCAATATAAAATTGATTGGTAATGTATGTATTTTAAAATATGAATATCTATATATTAATTATTTATTAATGTTAATTGTATACATACAGTATCATTTCTCTAATTGCACATCAAATACGTACTACTTTGGTATATGTACAAACATATAAATGTATGTATTTTGGAAAAGTATATATTTAAATTAATACTTTTGGTATAAATAGGTGTATGTTAATGTATACATAATCTGATATATATGTAAATGTATATATTAAATTAATGTATGTAAGTATGGTATTAAAATTGACTAGTATAAATGCACATATTTTATGTGTATAATTATTTTGATATATATATGTATAGATATTTTGTATAAAATCTTAGCATATTTTGAATATATATATATATATATATACATATATTTTGTATATGTATTTAATTGATATGTATATTGTAAATACATTTAAATTGGTGCATGTATAAAATATTGTAAGTATAAATTATTATGTTTATATATATACATACAAGGATCTTTATTTTAAAGTATATATATTTATACATATATCTATAATTGTAATGGATGGAATTATATGTAATTAATTAATAAGATGTTTATTTAAATATGTAGTCCTACTAGATGACCCTAGTTGACTAGTGCCCTGTCTGACATGGCCCTGAGGCCAGTGTTTATCGACTGTGTGTTAGCGTAGCATCTGATGCAAATGTGGTTTGATTGTGTTATGTCTATAGGACTGTTGGTTCACCCAGGGGATACTCTGGAACAGGACATCCATAAATACCAGCTAAGGACCCAAGGCAAGTACATTCTCTGATAATTTCCAATTCTTGATAATTGCTATAAGTTCAATGATCTTGAAATGTTACAACTGAATCTTTGACACTGTGTTACACGGACTGGTATAGCTTGGATCTGCAGTCATGAGATGTTACCTTGATTATCGTATTGACATTGTACACGACATGTATATTTAGACATTGTACATGATAGACTTGACTTGCTCGTGTATCGTGACGTGTCATGGTTGGATCCACAGTACTAGTTGGGGGCGGGGAAGTAGTTAGTAAGAAATGTGATCATAACCTCTTATTGTAGTATATAAAATTGTAAGTGTTAATCATGCTCTTCACCCATGATTAGCCAGGCCCTGTAGCTACTGTACATGTTCCCAAGCCGATCACATTTTGAAACTACTATTTCAAACACCTAGAATAGATTACAGTTCTCTATCTTTAATCATATACTACATCACCCGTATATGATACTGTACCTTGTTCTTCCATTTTTATACATGCATTGACTGTACCATATTGCCTATTGCCTGTCTCTTTACATTTGCCTGTCTCTCTTAAATTACCATTGCATTTATTTTACTGTCTTCTCAGTAGCTAGCATGACATGTTTTATTGTATTATAGACATTATCAATTAATGGAACTGTTATTTGAGAATGTTACTTTGCTCCTTCCTGACTGAAAATATTTTTCCAGACTATGCCTTAGAGGACCGCTGTCCGACACTTTATGGACTATGGTGAGTAGCTGCAGACTTGGTAGTAGTTGATTCTGGAAGGTCTAGTCGAAATTATTATTCATTGTTAGTTCTTAAGTAGACTATTTGGTACCGGATTTGTCTCCGGCATTTTGATGATTCTTGGATATTGTTGAGTTAAAATATTACTTGTGGACTTGTGTTGTGTTTAATTTAGACTTCTGTTTCGAAATCTTATCGTGCTGTTATTCTGTGGTTGAGTATGTGTTCATCTTATTTGTGTCATCCGTGCCTCCTAATAGAGATTGGATGCTTGCGTGACATTAGTTAGATAGTATCAAGACCTTGACAGCGTTCTACCGCCGATGCTGCGGCGTAGGCTGGACGTACCCACGCACTCGTGCCCCTAAACCGGGTGCGGGTCGTGACACGTTTTTATTGGTGGCCCATACAGGTCAGACTTCGCGAGTTGTGCGATGTCGTAGTAGTGTAGCATCCTTGTTATACTACTGCGTGCCTGCTATAGAATCTAGGACATAGGATACTAGGACGAGAGCAAATACTTAATCACAATTCCTTGAGAGATTCCTGGGATGACCCCTGAGAATCTTGTTAAAACTTCCAATTTAAATTCATTCCCTTGTTCTGTCCATTCTCACTTGTTGATATTGATTTGATTATTGTTGATTAGGTATTTAAATTAGGATTTTTGCTTCAGTATAGAGTTGATTTCGTATTAAGATGAATTTCTAGACTGATTATGGTATTATCTGATAACGCATGTCGATGAGGACAGTGAAAATGATTAAACATTAGAGCTATTGGACTACAGAAGGTGGGTTTAAAATTTTTAATTGAAGATTGAAAATGAATTTCAAATTTTAGGATTCTAAGAAGATTGAGATTGTTATCAAAAATTTATTTTGAAGATTTCAATGAATTGCAAAATTTTGAAATTGAGGAGTTGAAATATTGTTATTAAAATTTTATTTTTGAGGATTCCGATTTGATTCAATGAACCTAAACAAGTCTGTAAGGATTTTGTGATTAAGTTTTATTTCAGTATTTAAATAATTGGTCTTGAGAAAAGTATATGCAATTTTACTTTAAAATTTATTCGAGGAGTTATTTTGAGGAATTTTATTTGAGGATAAGATCTTATAGTGAGAGAGATATATTAGTATATAAGTAGATAAGATGCATGTGTAAGGATTTGTTGGCTTGAGCATGATTGAGATCTCACTGTCAACTGGCTTGGGTGTCCAACTAGGATTGTATTAGAGAGAGAGAGAGCAGTAGTTAGTATGGTGTGTTGCAACTGTTATGCACTTGAGTGATAGGATAACTAGTATCAGCGATTGCAGTAGGTAAGGAAGCTAGCAGTGAGTGTGTTTGTGATAGAACTGTGATACCTAGGGGATAGAGGTATCAGACCTTGGGTGCATCTTGACCTGTGCAATCACAACTAAGGTTTATTCCAATCTTTATCTTGAATGTTGCTTCTTTAGATCTGTACTGTCCTTCCTTGATGATATCGTATTTTGCCTAAATTGATTCTTTGGGATCTGTCTTCAGGATGTCGCCGCAGACAAGGTCTATGAGAGCGGGAACATCAGCTTTAGAGGGATCTGCCACCCCTCCACCTGAGAGACAGACAGCCGTAGCTCCTCCTACATCTCCGATGCACGTAGGTGATCCTCCTCCTCCACCTGTTAAGAGGATAGCCGCAGCTGTAACAGACAACCTTCCTCCTCCATCAACTCCGATTCCCGGAGGTTTGCCCATTGACGGAACGCAGATGTTTACCTTGATCCAAGGCATGGTAGATGCCCAGAGAATAACGGCAGATGCTCAGCGAGTTCAAGCTGAGGCTCAGAAGGTGCAAGCAGAAGCGTACCAGGCACAAACCGAGCTGATGAAAGAAAACATGGAGAATGCTCATCAAGTGACCCTCCAAGCTTTGGAGAAAGTTGCACAGTACCAGCAGTTTCCTGGCCAGCAGCAGAGATCAGGCACTATAGTGGATTTCAAAAGGATGATGCCTCGAGAGTTCAAAGGCACCGAAGGAATACTCTACGCTGACGACTGGCTAGAAGATATAGAGAGAAGCCTGCGATTGACCCAGATTCCGGAGAACTTGCAGGTAGAAGCCGCTGGCAGTCAGATGTTCGATATCGCACTCACATGGTATCGCACGGAACCGAGAATTATTGCACAAGGACTTACTTGGGAGACCTTCAAGGAACTCTTCAAGGAGAAGTTCTTTCCCGACGTGGCATTGGGAACCTTGGAAAGTCAATTTCATGACTTAGTTCAAGGAAACATGTCGGTCGACGAGTACGCTGCAGAATTCTGTAGATTGAGCCGTTTTGCATCGTCTATGATTCGAGACCCAGGAGATCGAGCCCGAAAATTTAGAAAGAGACTGACAAGAGAGATTAAGTCGCGTACTTCTGGTCGTCGTACCGCTACTTTTGAGGCTATCTTGATGGATGCTCAGATCGCAGAAGAGGATCTGGATCTCAGGCCTAAGAGGAGCCACAATACTTTTAGAGATACGAATGGTAGCCCAGGACAAGCCAAGCATCCCCGTATTCAGCACCAACAGGAGTACCAAGTACCATTTCATATTCAGCAACAACCATGGACATTTCAGCATCCACCGCAGTACCTAGCACCAGTTCCTATCCAGCGACAGCCCTGGGCATTTCAGTATCAACAGCAGTACCCGGCACCAGTTCCTGTACAGCAGGATCAACGAACTTGTCACTTCTGTAAGAAGCCAGGTCACCTTTGGGAGAGCTGTAGAACGAGGCTAGGACTTTGTTTGCACTGCGGCGCTGCGGGACATCGAGTAAGGGATTGTCTTCGAGTCCCTCATCTTCTCAGCCAACACGCAGCTTCAGACTATAGAGATCCAGTTAGGCTACCTGTGGAACCGTACATTGCTCAGTACCTGCAAAGGGAACCACCCCAGCAGGACAGGCATTTGCGATGACGGTCGAGGAGACCGATACTGCAGGTAATGTGTTAGCAATTTCTGTTCTTTCCTTCTTTCTGTTCCTATCTATTTGATTGATTGATTGCTTAGTACCGTAGCTTGTATGCATGATTCTTGTTATAATGTAGTTAGTAGTACCCCTGATACATGGACTGCAACACCATAACAAATGAGACCATAACCATGTATGTTCCCCCTAGATTGTATGTGGTATGACTATAGGTAGAATTTTCTTAGACCATGATTATTGGTGTTGACTGTAGTGAAGATTCATGAAGGAGTTATGACTTGACAAGAGGAACAAGATGATTAAAATTTGAGGATAATTATTGATTTAAATAAATGGTTAAGAAATTAACATGGCATAATTGGTGGGTTAATTAATTCCAAGAAAGATTATGACATGTTTAAGTTGGTTATTAATTTGGAAATTTGGAGATTTATCAATGCATTTATTTAATTGCAAGTTATGAATTTAGAACTTCATATTTGAATGTGACATTTGGAGAATCCTTAAATATCATATTGTTGAGTACCTTGAGGAGTGGATATTAAATTCCGGACAATGGGTTATTAACTCAAAAAACTTTCAGGAAATTTTTTTATGTCGAGGATTTTTACAGGAATACAGATAATTTCAGATTTATGAAATTGTGAAAAGACCTTGTGGATTATTCGTGGTTGATGAGTTTAATGGAGGGAATAATAATGTATGATTAAATGCTAATATGAGGATTTTAAATTTCGAGGACGAAATTCTTTTAAGGTGGGTAGACTTGTCACTACCACATTCTGAAAATAGGGGTATTTTCGAATTTTTCAATATTTAATATTATGTCATTTACAATTAAATTAATTGCATGAATAATATATATATTTAAATTTAATAACTGTGTGATGTGTACTTTAATATATTGTATTATAGACAGTGTTCATTGTGTTTGTGATAGCAGACTAGACCTAGTAGCCAGTAGATGAGCACTTGTCAGAATTTATGGAATTTTGAGGTTAATTGTTTTATTTTAGAATTTATTTATTGGAGATTGTAATTAATTACTGTATTTTATTTAATATTTTGCGCTTTGCCTTTGCTTCGATAATTGGAGCACTATCCAGACTTTTGTCTTCCAACAAATTTCACCATCTTGCCCTAGACATGCCCGCCTTCCATTCTGCTATTTTTACAACTCATAATTTTGCTCCCTGTACATTGTTTCTGGCCGCACAAAAATCGTCGCGGACGTTTATTTTTAATTTCCTATTTTGTATCGTTGTGCGTTCCAATCGAAAATTGGAGGCCATCTTGACCTATTTTTCGTGCGACCCAAATTAGGGTAATATTCTGTTCTGAGTCTTCTTCAATATTGGTATTGATGACTTGATCTGATTTTGACTCCAAGTACTCCTAATTAATTGTTGAACACAACTTGCATTTATTTCTATTTAATTTGAGGATACCATTTTATCTAATTTTAAAATCCCAAATTAATTCCAGTGCCCTGCAAATTCAGCCCATACCCATCTTACAGCGTCCCCTGACCCTACAAAACATCGGACCCCAAATCGCCCGCCCAATTTTCGTTATTTTATGTGTTTGTGCAATTTCCTGAATTTAAGGGGGTTAAATTGCAAATTGGCATTTTGTGGCCTCACCAAATTATTTTAACCAATGAGGGAGCCTATTAATTTTAATTAAAAACCCTCATCCCTACATGAATTAATTTCCTTCATGAATCATCATAGCCACTCATTTAAGTGGGTCAATCCTCACCCTACATCACACCCTCTCTCTTCCTATTTAATGACTTGTACCCTCAAACCCTAATCCCTAGGCAACCTAATAAATAAAAACTCCACCCTCACAAGCCTCCCTCCCTTCTACGTTGAAATTTCTCTTCTTCTTTTCCTCTTCTTCTTTTCTTCTTCTCTTTCCTTCTTCTTCCTCTTCTTCTCCTCCTTCTTTTAAATTGTTTTTGAAATTTAAATATTCAAAAAGGGGGGGGGGGAGGGAACACTGTTCCCGGCGGCCGGCGCTCTTCCTGCTGCTGCCGCAGTTCCTGTTCCCGGCGGCTGCTTCCCCATCCCTCCGCCAAGCCTCTCTCACCACCACTCCCATCTTCAGCACCCCGGCGGCCAAGCCCGGCCGCTGCCGCTGCCCGATCCCCCTGCACCGATCCCGGCCGACCATCCCCTCTGAACTCCGGCGCCAGCAGCCTCCCACTGCAACCGCGAGCCTCCTCCTCTGTGCTCCAGCGGCCTGGATCTCCGGCCGACGACGAAGCCGGCCCGGTGATTGCTCCTTCCCGCTGTCCTCCTCCGGTCCGGCGGTCTCCAGCCGGCGACCGTGCTCCGGCCAGCGAGCACTCACTGTAAGTCATCTCTCTATCCTTCCCTCTTTATATATATATCTATATATATATATATATGTATATATATATATATTAAATGTATATGTATATATATATATATTAAATGTATATGTATATATGTGTTGGTTATATATTTAATTAATGAAAAATTAGTATATGTATATATAACCAATGTATATTTTGTATATGTATTAATAAATGTGTATATGTATGAGTAATTCATAATGCATATGTATAAGCAAATAAATGTGTATATATATTAATTTGGTATAAATGTGTATACATATATACGTAAATATATATGAGTATACATATACTAAATGTATGTGTATTTGTAAGTATGTACTTTTGTGTAGACACCTACGTACATACGTACATGTATATAGTATTATTTTTATTAATTGTTTAATAGTATATATAATAATGGGTATACGTATAAAAAATATATTTCTTATATACTTAATATATTTTAATAGAAAAAGGAATACATGTATATATGTATATATATTTTGTAAATGTATATTGTCTATTTAATTTAATGATGGTAAATATATACATATATTTGTATAATGTATTTAGTATATGCATTTAATTTAATTTGTATATATAATTAATATAAGGTATTTATATATTTAATTAATGTGGCAATGGGTATATGTAAATAAATTAATTTGTATATGTATTAGTATATAATGTAAAGTGTAATTGGTATATGTGTATACATGTATTATATATATATATATATATATATATATATATTTAGCATATTTTCAATATAAAATTGATTGGTAATGTATGTATTTTAAAATATGAATATCTATATATTAATTATTTATTAATGTTAATTGTATACATACAGTATCATTTCTCTAATTGCACATCAAATACGTACTACTTTGGTATATGTACAAACATATAAATGTATGTATTTTGGAAAAGTATATATTTAAATTAATACTTTTGGTATAAATAGGTGTATGTTAATGTATACATAATCTGATATATATGTAAATGTATATATTAAATTAATGTATGTAAGTGTGGTATTAAAATTGACTAGTATAAATGCACATATTTTATGTGTATAATTATTTTGATATATATATGTATAGATATTTTGTATAAAATCTTAGCATATTTTGAATATATATATATATACATATATTTTGTATATGTATTTAATTGATATGTATATTGTAAATACATTTAAATTGGTGCATGTATAAAATATTATAAGTATAAATTATTATGTTTATATATATACATACAAGGATCTTTATTTTAAAGTATATATATTTATACATATATCTATAATTGTAATGGATGGAATTATATGTAATTAATTAATAAGATGTTTATTTAAATATGTAGTCCTACTAGATGACCCTAGTTGACTAGTGCCCTGTCTGACATGGCCCTGAGGCCAGTGTTTATAGACTGTGTGTTAGCGTAGCATCTGATGCAAATGTGGTTTGATTGTGTTATGTCTATAGGACTGTTGGTTCACCCAGGGGATACTCTGGAACAGGACATCCATAAATACCAGCTAAGGACCCAAGGCAAGTACATTCTCTGATAATTTCCAATTCTTGATAATTGCTATAAGTTCAATGATCTTAAAATGTTACAACTGAATCTTTGACACTGTGTTACACGGACTGGTATAGCTTGGATCTGCAGTCATGAGATGTTACCTTGATTATCGTATTGACATTGTACACGACATGTATATTTAGACATTGTACATGATAGACTTGACTTGCTCGTGTATCGTGACGTGTCATGGTTGGATCCACAGTACTAGTTGGGGGCGGGGAAGTAGTTAGTAAGAAATGTGATCATAACCTCTTATTGTAGTATATAAAATTGTAAGTGTTAATCATGCTCTTCACCCATGATTAGCCAGGCCCTGTAGCTACTGTACATGTTCCCAAGCCGATCACATTTCGAAACTACTATTTCAAACACCTAGAATAGATTACAGTTCTCTATCTTTAATCATATACTACATCACCCGTATATGATACTGTACCTTGTTCTTCCATTTTTATACATGCATTGACTGTACCATATTGCCTATTGCCTGTCTCTTTACATTTGCCTGTCTCTCTTAAATTACCATTGCATTTATTTCACTGTCTTCTCAGTAGCTAGCATGACATGTTTTATTGTATTATAGACATTATCAATTAATGGAACTGTTATTTGAGAGTGTTACTTTGCTCCTTCCTGACTGGAAATATTTTTCCAGACTATGCCTTAGAGGACCGCTGTCCGACACTTTATGGACTATGGTGAGTAGCTGCAGACTTGGTAGTAGTTGATTCTGGAAGGTCTAGTCAAAATTATTATTCATTGTTAGTTCTTAAGTAGACTATTTGGTACCGGATTTGTCTCCGGCATTTTGATGATTCTTGGATATTGTTGAGTTAAAATATTACTTGTGGACTTGTGTTGTGTTTAATTTAGACTTCTGTTTCGAAATCTTATCGTGCTGTTATTCTGTGGTTGAGTATGTGTTCATCTTATTTGTGTCATCCGTGCCTCCTAATGGAGATTGGATGCTTGCGTGACATTAGTTAGATAGTATCATGACCTTGACAGCGTTCTACCGCCGATGCTGCGGCGTAGGCTGGACGTACCCACGCACTCGTGCCCCTAAACCGGGTGCGGGTCGTGACAGTATGTGCCTAGATAGAGCCTTCACAAGGCTATAAATAGTAGGAGTTCCCAACATGCAAAAGAGGACCAGAAAAGTAGAGAGAGAGGAGAAGAAGACAGAAGCGCCACCCGAAGCCTTGTCAACCTCCTTGGACCTGGATCATCAACGAAGTAAAGGAGCCATTGTAGTACTCGATCTCCACCGTCACACTTTCCTAGATTCTTTTTTTATTATACTTCGACTCTGCGTATTAGAGAGTCTTTTGTACAATTTGTCAATTCCCAATCAATACAAAAGTTCGTTCAACTTTTCCAAGTATTTTTTGTACGGTGTCAACAGTTTAGGTCATAAAGCCAAGATCTTCCTAATAAAATAAGCACAACGTCCATAGGAAGGACGTCACACCAAATATTATCTTCGTAGGACAAAGAAAGTTTATGGGTGTCATGACTCACTCCCAGATAACTGAATATGTGTCGTGTTCGCGTCTAGCCTACATCACAAAATTGGCGGTAATTAGCTGTTATAAACCTTAATAGTCACCAAATACTCATAATTAGAGGTCTTACTCAATAACGCAAACTACGACCAGGAATAATATCCATACACACATACACGATCACTACAGTCCAATATCATGTTTTAGTACATCATACAATACCAAATCTCTGGAGACAAATCCAATAAAATAACCATATACATGTCATATCAAATACATATATAAAAGTCTATATAATCTCCCAATCATAATATTCTGATCCAAGTGCCAATCTCCATCATCTAATATGCCAACTATCTATTCAGGATTGGAACAAAGTATAATACACAATGCAGAACATATAATAAAGTAAGTACATAATATAACCTGAAATAACTGGAACAACATGCTCAAGTCATGTATTAGAAATGCAACAAGTAGCTAAGTGTATGAAATACATATTTTGACATATCGACAGCTAGGGGTAATGTCAGGCTTATCGCACGTTCAGTATATGACTGCTATCAGTCACGTAAGACCATAGGATAGTTCGTAGTAGTCCATATATCTTCTAGAGTATTTTCCCCACCCAACACAAAATCATGATCATGACACGAATCCAATAAATAAGACACGAAAGATCAAATAAAAGTATGTATGTCTTATTGTGTCACGATTATGCAAATAAAAAATATAATAGTCCACTATAAAGGGTCAAGTACTTGCTTCCGTCCGATTAGTATTTGTTGCTTTAGGTCCACCTATAATTAAAATACTTAATTAGATACAATTCGAGGGATTTCTATTTCCACTCTTAAAACTCAGAACCTAACAAGATTTTTTTTTTGTCCATTTAGTTATATTCTTAGAAATTTCTATAAATACTTTCCATCTAACTAACTAATTTACTCACTAACTAACTCTTTAACTAAAAATTTCTTATTTCTTAACAAACGCATATTTATTTGTCTCTAAATAAAATTTTTATTTGTTAATAAAAACCAACTCTTTATATTTATTCATATTTCTATTCCTTAAATCAAGTTTTTATTCTTGAAGTTAATTAACATGTCCCTAATCCAGTTATTACTTATGCTCTAATCCGGCCTAAACAAATTTTATTTCTCAGCAGTACTAGGCTCGGGCCTAAGTCTACCTACACTAATTACTTTTAGGCTATTGAGTGACAGCATGTGCAGTCTTGTCAACCCAAGTACACTATAGGGCTTAGGGTATTTCTTGGCCTTAAGTCCAATCTTCTCTAAGGCTATATTGGCAATACCGTTAACCCAACTCCCTATATAAATTATCAGTTTACAAAACTTTTATTAATTTTGATTAAGGTATAGAAAATATGAGTACGTCTCCAGTCTACCTTGTCTGCTGGTGTAGAGAGCATGCATCTATCCGCATATAAGGGTAAAATTGAGGAGATTAAGTCAAGTTCACAGTCACTAGCTCCTTTCTCCACTATATGGGGTCTTATTCAAGTTCTGACTCTGAATCATTCCTCGAGTCATTTAACTCCCTACCCAAGTGCAAGTTCCTAGATATATACTAATGAGCAAAGTGTTCAATACCTTGACAGTTGTAGCGCTTGGGTCCCTTACCCTATACCATATAGTTTGTTTGTTTTTGTCGGCAATCATACATAGCTTAATGGGTTGTTCATACTGTCGATTAGATTGATCCTTTTGTAGGTAAGACTTATTGTAGTTGAAGTCCTTTTGATGTTGCTCAATTCGAGCACTATTTGGTAGGCATCTTCTACAATAGTCATCCTCAAAGGCCCAATTTAACGTCTAAATTTGGATCTCAAGCTGGATCAAAATCATGAAAGTATGACACGGGGTCCTCAATGATTTCACAACGATACATCAATTCGTCAAAACTAGTCATATACTGACAGGCTACCCTGACAAAATTTGGTCATTTAGTCTATAAGTTGGTCTCTGTAAGATCATGGGAGGTATTTTTCATGAAGGATCTGTTTTATCTCGATACACGTATCTATAGGGACTTTACCTAAGCGTCCTTTGTCACTTTTAATACAAGACCAATATATCCTATTAGAATCAGTCAGTTTTATTTTGGCAAATTGGATGCATCTCTTGTCACACATATTATACCAGTCAAAATAATCCTCTATATTAGACCAATAATTTCTGAAGGCCTTAGGATCATGGCAATTGTCAAATGATGGGGCCTATTCTGTTACTTTCTTAGTGATGTGATGGATCTCGTATGATTATTTTCTGGATGGTGATGTCACACTCGTTCCCAGATTTAGTATTTCTTTAATTTATAATATTTAAAAAAATTTATGTAGATGTATTCATGATGTATTTATATGTAGGTTCTTGTTAATTATATTATATTTATTTAATTATATTCATATTTATTGTGAGAGACTGTCCGAGACCAGTAGTGAACATCTTGGCAATTGCCATAGACCCTTGCTAGAACCTATATATATGTGATGGATACCAGACCCGGTTCACTCTTGGAACCACTAAACCTATTTTGAATGTTTGAGATTGGTTGGAGAGTGTCATGACTTAATCCTAGGGCTAACCTCATTTCCCCACTTGGTATATATATGTGGTTTTTTTCTCTCCACTCTCATTCTTTCTCATTTCCACTTTATTTTCTTCTTCCACCTTCCCTCAAGAGCTCCTCTTGGCCGAAGCCCTAGCCCTAGCCCTAGACTTGGTTCTAGGAAGAGATTTGTTAGTCCACCAAGGCAAGTACATCTTGCTCAAAGGGATGAAGTCATAGATTTTTGGATTTTTATATATATGATATTTAAAAATGTGGTTGATAAAAAATGTTCTCCTTTAGTTGCTGATTATATTTAGTTCTTGGGGTTTTGGATTTTGATGTATAGATCTTTGTAGATCTGAGTTTCAAGATTTGAGTTTTTATGTGTTCTATGAGTTCCTTAGTTTTAATCTACTAAAATTTAGTATTTTTGAAAACTAGTTGTTCCTTATGTTAGATCATCTCATTTCGAGTATTTTGGCTTTTGTTTTACTTGATTTGGACTTAAAATAAAGTTTTTATAAAGAAAATATTTTTTTGTTTTTTGAGCTTTTTCCGCCATGGTTGAACTTGTTGTCTGGAGAAGACGAAGTTCTTATGTGGCCAGCACAATATACGACCGAGACTTCCATGTGGCATGATCCTTATGAGGCTGGACTCTTGCCGTATACTGACAGCATACGTCCATCTTGTTGGACGCATGACTACTGATCTACACAAGTGCCCTTGAATACCTTGTATTTTTACTCATTGAACGAATAAAAATTCGCTAATTCCAAAGGACAATCCATGCGGCATCGAACTCCTTGCGATATCGAACTTATGCGATAAGCAGAGCATGTAGTCACCTTTTCTTGGACGCATGACTCTAAACTTTGACGCATCTTTGGCGCATCCTTGGCATGTCTTTTTATAGTTTTGTCTTTTCTTCCTGACGCACTTTATGTCATATCGCACTTTAAGTTACATAATACTTTATGTCACTTCACTGACATGCATTTAATGCACGTCACTTTGGCACTTATTCCAAGGAGTGGACTTCGCCTTGACGCTATGCGACACTGACCCCTATGAGGAACATGCCTCATGCGGCAAGCAGTCCATATGGCCTGGAGACATATGCGTCCAGCTCGTCCATGCGGCCAGTGCTCATGTGCTTGATTAGTGCATACGGCCTGACCCTTGCGGTAATTCATGCGTGCACTTCTCACACGCGCAAGTGATACTATTCGACCCTAGTAATCTATATATACGTTCCATAATTTCTTGAGTTTAATTATTTTATTTGAAATATTTGTTTATTCTATGTGGTTGGTCTTGACAATTGCTTATTATTTATCCTAATGAAGAAATGGACTTCGTAACCAGACAGTGCTACACCTGGCTATGTGCTAGAACTGACTATATGCATAGTATGATTATATATTGTAGTAGGCCATGTGGCAACCCAAAGTGAACTCAAACTAGTAGATTAACTTATCCTCTGTTCATCGGATAGAGTGAGGGGTATGGTCCTCCTAGGAAGATGATCTACAATTTCGATCCTTATTTGGTTTAAGGATTGTGGATCTGCTCCAGAGTGGTTCACACTTTTTTTCTTACTCATGTTCGACGACAAATTTATTGATCGCTAGTCGGTTTACCTGATCTGAGGAGATTATATTTTAACCAAAAGTCCCCATGTGATAAGACTCATATAACCAACTGTAAGTTTGGTGATTTGACATAATTTCTTATATCCGTGCCGATACAATTACTATGTGCTACGTGTACATGTATTATAATGTGCACTAAGGTGCGACATAACTTGCTACGTGCTATGAGATTACATATTTTGGATTATGCATCGAGAATATCTCCTATACTATACGATATATGATATTATTATATTAATTCTCCAGTACTGGCATGGTATGTGGGTCAACTTCCAAAGCGTGGCTAGAACTTGATTGATTGTTGCATCACGCTAGGTTAAATTTAAATTGAACTGCCAAGTGACAAAATAGATTCGTTTCTAGCATGGTCGTACTATGGTACGATATATAAAGGGAATACCATATGACAACACAATGAGATTCCAGTTAACACTAGTGTTAACTAGGCAACTAAACTTGTAGAGCATTGGGAGAGAATAAAATCTCGAGATCATGCCTAACTAGCCACCTCCAGTCATCTGAATTGGGGTGTGCAAGCTAGTCGCCATAGATATCATTTAAATCCTCATTAGTAGATGAAAATATCCGACTATTATATGATACTATGTGTTCTATGCGATCTTAGCACGGTGGCCTTACGAGGGACCGATGCATACTACTGTTTGATAATAAACAAAAGAAATAAAACTAGGTTTATATAAAACCCTTTCTTAGGTTTACAAACAAGAAGTACTATTAATCCTATACGAGGATGTTAAGTACAAATTTTAATCTGGGTAAATATTGCTATAGGAGTCTGATCTGCAGTCGATCACTTTGTCCCTTGGACCACACGATGATGAAGAAGTACCGTAGAAGGAGGAGATGCTTCAAAGCTTGCAAGAGGGAGTGGATGCTCGATGCCCAAATCGTCGATCACTACTCTCTGTCTGTGCTGTGGATTCTTCTCTCTCAAAAATTAATTTTTGACCTTTTGACCTTGGACCTCTGTCAATAGAGGTCTCTATTTATAGGATTTTAGTGACAGTAACCGTCCAGTCGGCATAGAAGCCAGATAGTGGAGAGTATGGCACTTTTTACGCGACGGTTATAATAACTGCCACCCACGTATAGATGATCTTCTAAATAAGCGTGTGACGTGTGTCCCATTAAGAGATAATGCGTATAACTGCTACAAAGATCACGGCATGCAAGCCACATAGGTAACTGCCCCTTGTGTAAATAAGGTTGGCATAGAAGCCAATAACTGTCACCATGGCGTAGAAGCCTTGTAGGCGTAGAAGCCTGATGCTGCGTTGATAGGTAGCTAGCGTAAAAGATAACTGATCCTCCTTCTTTGACTGAGGCCTTGAGTGTATTCTGGACAGAATAGCCTTATCACGCACAAATGCAAATATAGCCTGAGTTGGCGTATTTCAAGGAGATAGCGTACAGCATGCTCCTTATAGCTGAAAATAGCCTGGTGGCGTATTCCAAAGAGATAGCGTACAGCGTGCTCCTA
Organism: Iris macrosiphon; assembly: GCA_036927795.1. Classification (NCBI taxonomy): domain Eukaryota; kingdom Viridiplantae; phylum Streptophyta; class Magnoliopsida; order Asparagales; family Iridaceae; genus Iris; species Iris macrosiphon. The sequence goes on from JAYESA010000018.1 coordinate 45,478,565, forward strand.
TAGCTGAAAATAGCCTGATGGCATAATATGCAAAGGTGATGATGTGGACGTATTAGCCGTAATTATGGCTCGCCTAGTCTTTGAAAATATAACCAAATCTCGTGCATTTAATGCAGAGATCTGCCACCATTCTGAGCATTAAATGCAGAGACGTGCCTCGAGCTCTGTACGAAGAGCAGCTTTTGACGTGGCAGTTCATTTTGTCTTCTGCTGAGCGTAAAAGCTCATATCTGCCTGTGTAAAACTAGGTAGCGTATTCCCTTATATGCGTAAAAACACTTGTGTATCAGGGACACGTCACTAAACGATGGTTTGGGTCTCTGTGCCGCACCATTATTACTGCCGTCGTCTGGATAGCTGTGTAGTACTCATTGTCAGGAGTTAGGTTCACTGCATGATCTGACAGGTTCATTCGAGGAATACGAAGTGTTCCTCGTACACTTCCATGCTGCATTAAAAGCGGATGAAGGCGGTATAATACCCTTTTTACGCTGAAACTGTCACGACCCAATTCCGTAGAATCAATTGAGGCGTCCCCCGAATCGTGACCGCCGTACGGGCCTGGAGTTGCGCCCGCACAAGGCTTTAATGATTTTGCATAGCAAGCACATATTCAGAGTACGCAGATAAATTGAAACACAGATTTGAAACATAAAAAAGTTCTCTTTATTGATAATGAACATCTATTACAAACTCCTGAACGAGTCAGCTAATATGCCGAACGGCTTACAAAAGAGATGACTCAAAATGATATAGACCTCCTGGCTGGAGGATAGCTTTGCCACGGAGCTGCATTTGTGTATGAAGAGTTGCAGCTTCGGACTTCAAAAGGCTTCAAGGGGCACGGTGAAGATGCGCCAACAGCTGGACTGGATCGGGAAGACGACTTCGACTCCTCACTCGGTTCGCCTTGGTACGGAGAACCTGTTTCAACGAGGGTCAACATATCGAAACATGCTGGTGAAGGCGAGCTAGCCGAACTATACCAATCAACACGTTGTTTTAATGAAGCATGCATATTTATGGGTTTCTATTCTTGCCTTAGTTCATTTACAAGTAAGCAGCATATAGAATTTACTGAAATGAACGTGCCACCGTTCGGTGGATTTTATCTGCCCGTCTGAATTACCTGCACAATACTTACCATGCCTTCCCTGCCACGAAGACACAAGTTAGTATGCAACAGGTTTAAATATACAGGGGATCACTGGCTGGATGCCATAATGGACCAATTTTAGTCGCTGACGAGGATGGTATGCAGCGAGAGCACAGGATGTGCTGCACGCCATTCCGTCCTTGCACAGGGTGACTAAACAGGAGAGTTCCCGTCCGGATCGGATCGGTGCCAGTGCCCCAGCGACCGTCCGCAAGAACTAAGGGCCTTGTGCACAAGTTGTCCGTGATCAACATATACACTAGTTAGCAGTTGAGGCAAATCAGGGCAATAACAGGCACAGGACAGTAACAGGAGGAGAGCTACTTTTGTATAGTCTCCCTATTCAGATTATTGCATTCAGGATGAGTTCTGTTCATAGCATAATTTAAAGGAGAGCATACATTCTAACTTGTATTATGCATATGATAAATATTCCAAGCGAACACGCATGCAAGTGAGTAACCGTTCACAGTTTGATTGACAAGCAGTATTAACCAAGTCTATTCTCTTTTATCTTGGTTTCTTTTATTATTACTTGGTATCGTTTGATCGGGGCGAAGGAGTGAAGCTTGGAACCAAGGCTAGCTAATCGGGTTGGTAGCCACTCACTTAGAAGTTGGAAAGAAGAAGGAAAGAGGCGCTTCACAACTCCGCTCGCAAGCCGCCTACTGCTCGTTCACCTGCACACGAACAACTCGATTAATACTTCTTCCTCTCTTTCCAATCTCGGAATAGAAGTGCAAGTCAATGAACGAAAATAATGAAAACCATCAAAACCGTTCAAGGAAAACAAGCAAATCCTAAAACCAACTCAAAGCACGAAAGCAACAAGTGACATCAAAAATCGAGGCAATAAAAGATAGCAGCGGAGAGGTCCCTCCTGACTCTGCCGCTAAGCCGATCCTTGGGGCGCAGTCCACTGAATATGGGAATCGATTCCGAAGAAACAAATCCATAACGAGGACGAGTTCTTAATTCAATCTATCCCGATCGAACGATACCGTTTGTGTTTCATTGTCGCGCTCCCCTCACCGGAGGAACGGGGCGCTACAGAAACAACCTAGAAATACTGCATTACGCGGATTGTCCTTGAGCTTATATTTTACGCTATACTAGCGACAAAGCCCTATTGTACGCCGATGGCTCTGAAGTCATATTTTACGCCACACAGCACTGAAATACTGCGTATACCTCTGCAGCATATTTTTTATGCTTCTACACGACCCACTTCAAAGTTTTCAAATTCCTCGTAATTTGCAACACTTTGAATGAAGCATGAAATGGTCAAAGTCTGACTCGTTCCTCGAGGCTGATTTTTTGGCAAATTTTTGGGGATTCGTTGGGATTCGGTGTGTTCTCTTTTACCTATATAAAGGCTGAGGAGTTAACCTATTCTTCCCATATTTCCTTCACCCCACAGAGATGATTGCTGAAGTTCGTCGGGTCGACTTGAGGGAGAAGAAGATCATGTTCTTCCAGTATGTAAGGAGCCAAAAATGAAGGAGCCAAAAATAAAGGCGTCTTTGAGCAAATATCCTCTGCAATGATGTATCATGGAAGGGTATCATAGCTTCCTTTGCTCGGGATAATCAGCAACTTCATATGGTGATTCATCCGGGAGAGAGGAAGGGTCATATTCGACCACACAGCTTGCAAGCTGTATTTCCTCCCATTGTTTCGTGGACGAGGGCAGACAAACTAGCTCTGTCTTCCAGTATTGAGTTGGGTCTAACACCTCAACTCAATCTGTCATGGCGTATGGAGGATGGGCTCTGAATAATTTATACAGGCCCAGTTGTATCCTTCCGCCATTAATTATTTTTTTGTTCATTGACTGTGGAAGTCGATGAACTGCTATAGAAGACGGATAAAGATCTCCCCTAATGCTAGAACCTGACAGAACAGATTCTGGGCGTGATCTTTAATAAAAATGGGGAATCCTTTGTAGACGGGATTTCCCTCATATGTAATCATGAAGATGAAAAAAAACCCTTTGTAGGCTGGATTTTCCTCATATGTAATCATGATTTAATAAAATTGTCTTCTTTTGCGTATCTGATGATTTGCCATATATATTTTTGTTTGCTGTGATAAAGTCTGAATATGTAGCTTCAACACGTCTGAATAACTTTACGCCGACTCTGATAAAAAGAGTATTTGGTCCCGTCCTGTCTTTTACGCGTATTAATTTCACTTCCTACTCGCAGTATGCTCTTAATGATCTCGGCTCATGATTCAATTGCCATGTATTTAGCTATTGAGCCTCAAAGTTTATGTTTTTATGTGATCGCAGCATCAAAAAGAAAGTCTGAATTTTCCACAGAAGCCGGCTCGAAATATTTGATCTTAGGTGCATTTTCCTCTGGAATATTATTGTTCGTAAAGATGCGCAGAAAGCTTGTTTAGCATTTAAGTCGAATATTCGAACTATCCTGCTGTTTGGTTTGGGGAATTGCGTAGAATTCTGAACTGTCACTCTTCTGAGAAGGAGAATTATTGTTCAGACCGTCGTCTTCAAGAATGATTTCCTAAAAATCCCTTAAAATAGGGCGAGAAATGGCTGTCAACACTGAGTCGCCATCTTGAACTGTAGAGAAAATATTCAGACTGGATTCTGGATGAAACTCCAGTCGACCCAAGAAGAAGAGTCATTTTCCATGCTGAACTCTGTATACTTTGGGTACTTGGGATATTTTGAGGCCAAGAAGGAGTATCTTCTGCGTGAACCCTTGTAGTTTGACCGCCTTGAGATTTGTTCAGATATACGCATACTCTGGCCTGCGTATTTTAGGATATGCAAAAAGTCATAGATCCATAGTGTAGATGAGCATAAGATCGTAAGTTTGTAGCCTCTCGAGCTTAAAAGCTGCTGAGCGTAAGAGCATCCGGGCGTAAAACTGTAGATCTGTAGCCTCTGTAAAGAAAACTTCCGAGCGTGAAGTCGTAGATTTGTCGCCTCTGAGCGTAGAAAGCTTCTGAGCGTGAAATCATAGATTTGTAGCCTCTGAGCGTGAAGTCATAGGTTTGTAGCCTCTCGAGCGTAAAAGCTACCGAGCGTAAAAGCATTCGGACGTAAAACCATAGACTTATAGCCTCTGAGCGTAAAACCGTAGATTTGTAGCTTCCCGAGCGTAAAAAGCTCCTTGGCGTAAAATCACGAATCTGCTCTGCACGAAAACTTTTTGAATTCGCTGACTGTCCGCCTTCCCTAAGTAATAGGCTGACGTAGTCCCCAATCATAACCGAATATTAAATATCGGATTTGGTTAGGGATTCGAGGAGTCCATCTGAACTCTATATATATGCCAAGGCTTTCAGAGAGAAGACTCTTCACCTGTCTTTTGCAAAAGAAAAACTTCGTCTCTTTTGAGTACTCTCCTTCGTTTCTTCTCTGAGCATTCTGAGTTTTTAGCAATGGCACCAAAATCAATCTCCTCCTCTAAGGGAAAGAAGGCTGCCTCCTCTTCTCGCTCCTCTGCTCAAGCAAGAGCGACTCCCGTCGGGAAGGGCGAGCCCCGTTCTGAATGAAGTGTCCCTCCGATGAGCTGTGTACCGGGCGTTATAGGTAAAGCTTTTGGGATGACAAGAACGAAGAAAACCCTTCGTACACGTTGTACGTGAACGCGCTAGGTCATCTTATGTGCTGATAGCCTCTTCGAGGAAGATGATGCACAGAGATGTTTCATCTTTTACGCCCACATTTCTAATGTGTCAGCGTAAAAACTCCATATTTTCGCAGTCTGGCGTAAAAAGCTTTGACTGTCGAAAATTGGCGTATACTACAAACTTTGAATATTATTCTCTGGATGAGAATTCTGGCGTAATAACTCAAACTTTGGCAGTCTGGCATAAAACACAGACTGTCAAATTTTTGTGTATACTGCCAATCTTGAATTTTATGCCTAGGAAATAGGTTCCAGCGTAAAAACTCAAGTTTTTACAGTCTTGGCGTAGAAGCACAGACTGTTGCCTTTTGGCATAAGCTGCAAGATTATGAGGTCTAGTATAGAAACTGACGTATTTTTTTGTACTTTGTAGTTAACTTGCATGTATCTCCGTTGGCTGGGGTGATGGGTTCTGCTGCTGGGATGCTGCATTCCAATTACCTGGAGGATTTGTCCCATGTGACATTTTCTATTTCTGGACCCCAATATCCTGAAGGAAGGGGAATCCTGATATCGTCTCAAGGAGAGCGAATATTGTTGAGCATGATCAACGGAGAGCCCCTGGCGTATATAGACGGGGCACAATATATAAAACCGGCTTTTCTCTTCGGGGATATGATTGACAAACAATCCCAGACGAAGCCCAAGAAAGAAAACTGGGTTTTTCCTGCCAGGGGCTTGGTCCTGTATCTGCCCAGGTGCTGAGAGATTATTCTATCTAGGCATTTTTTCATGCCACGCATCCCAGGAGGATGTCGTGGACTCTGACTCCCAATCTCCACGGCCAGCCGGGGAAGAATTTTTACCAGAAAGGATCCGACCAAGGGTCATTTATAAGCCGCCCTTCCGGCCCGGGCATGCCGTTCAGGGGATTGTATCCGGGCAGTATCCCGAGTAAAGATACTTCACTGCTCCAACCACTTTAATTACCGACTTTCTGCAATGACTTCATGGGTCATGGAGGAGTATACCCCAAGGTTAATCCTCGGACCAATGGGTGGGTTACCCCTACAAATCTTCGATGGGCTCGTTTAGTTGACTGGGCCCTGAAGCATTTTCAGAATGAGCTGGAGAGCATTGGTCTGTACGTGGCTGTGAGTGCTACCAGTGTTGGGTTACCTCTCAACCCTAACATGTTTCTGGCTTTGATGGAGCGATATATCTCGCTCATCGGGACTTTCGCCACTCTACTGGGGGAGTTAGGATTAGCCCTTCACGAAATGGCAGAGATTTCAAGACTGCCAATGGGGGATACTCCTTATGAAGAGTATGTTCCCACAAACCGGGAGCTGGGGGATACAGACCCTCGGGTAGTGGCAGTGTACCAGGAGCTGATGTGTTACTACCTAGCGTGCACCGCCTTCTATAATGAGCCCTCTGATTTGGCTCATACCAACAAATGGGCGTCCTACCTCTTCTTCCATCAGGCCAGGACTGCTAAGCCAGACAAAGTCGTGGATAGAAGGGATAGGCCTTTGAGCTTTCTGAGCGTGCTTAGTGCTCAGGTAGTCGATGACCTTATTGAAGACGCTGGGGCTTCAGATCAAATTCTTGACAAAGGGATAGGGTAATATCCTGCGGGCACTAAAGCCTACAGTTATTTGAGGCATTGTCGTAGGCCTCTGTCCAAGGAAGCTCAACTGGCTGGCTTCCTCTCTATATGGCTGTGCCGACTGGTAGTACCCGATATTGCATCCTCGGATCGTATTCACCGCAACACCTTATGGCCTGCAGTGCGTCTGGTGTTCGGGGCAAGACTGGGCTTGCTTCCTGGCATGGTATGCCGCATACAAGCTGGCCTGAGGGCCATTACTGATGGGCTGCTTGTTGATGAAACTCGGCATGACAGCTTCCCCAGGGTAGAATTACCGTTCCTGTACTTGATGAGATGGTTAATTCTCCATAACCCCAGGGTGATGTCTTCCGGCCCTGGCAGTAGATCGGGGAGTAATTTCTTGTTGAATTACAAGAATTCCACCTGGAACGTGACCACAGTTTTAGACTGTCGGCGGGCACTAAATTTCAGTCACAGCTGGAAGCTTTTCTGCACCGTCCCCTCTGTACATCTCAATCAACAGGGGAGCAGGCTTCAGGACTCAGGTGAAGGGAAGACCATTCTTTCTCCTGAAGCTTTTAATTGGTTGGTCTGTATTAGACCTTCCCATTTATTGTACAGAAGTGAAGATCAATGCTTCTTGGAGCCCTACATGCCTAGTCGGTTCGCCAGGCAGTTTGGATATGATCAATTGCACGTGGACAATGCTGTCACCAGCTTTAAGTCCAGGGGTGGACTCATCGATGGAGCGAGAGGATGACGATACTTCATAATGGGTTGCACTAGAGCAGCTTTTATTGTGCCCGCGACTTCACTCTCCATGGAGTTGCGCATCCTCCATTCGTATGCCCAGTTTTATGTGGCAACCAATACCTTCCATCGCGATTTTGATATGCGTGAAAGTTTTAGAATGCCATCTTCTAAGTCAGCGGGAAGAGACGAAGTCCTATCAGTTTTCTCTGACGAGGGTGAGGATTCTGTCAATCCAGATGAGCCTTTGTTGGCAGTACCGAGAGGCAAAATACCTCCGCCTGCAGGGCCTCTCGTTATCTCTGGTAAGCGAAGGGCTCCTGTTCTGAAGGAGACTTCCCCTCGCAAGAAGAAGAAGACTGTTAGTGGTCCTGACATGACTTCTAGTCATGAAGCTCTTAGAAGTGAGCCTGTTGTTTCCCCTGTTGGGGAAGATCCTTTGATTAGAGATTCCTCGCCTTTTAGAGAGGGAACCTCCACAGTTCCGGCTGGCAGTACCGGAGAATCTTTGCTCGAGGCTGCTGTCACTGCTACCGCTTCAGGTAGTGGTACGAGATCGCCTTCGAGGCCGAGCCAAATAAGGATATCTTTATCCAGTTCAGTAATGGAAGAAACCCCTGCCACGTCTGTAAGTATACCCAGCGAGATTCTACCCAATGAGCCTCGAGTGGATCTTGGTGAAGACCTGGAAGAATACCTACCAGTGTCAGTTGGCACACCCCCTTCTCCAGGTATGACAGCTCGCTTAACATCATTAAAAAATGATTTAGCTGTACTGGCTGCAGACGCGACATATACACCATCGGCTATGGGTAAATATCGTCTTTATGCCTCTTTTTAGAAAAATTAACATCAGGTTGATATTAATTTTCTCTTGTCTTCTTTTCAGGGGAAGACATCTACGGGGAGGACAGCGTCGACGCACCTTTTGGCTTTGTTTTCGCTCCTGTCTATGGCACAGAGGTGCCTGATTTTGAAGAGAAAATGTTTTCGGGTGCTGGCTCACCCAAAATGCTTCCGATATCTCGAGAGAAGGGTGAGCCTGTTGTTACGACTATGCCTCCTTTGAGTATGCCAGTGACTTCATCCGTTGTTGGTGCTTCTTCTTTTGTCGCATCATCTGTTGAGGCGACGACTGTGGCAACATCATCTGCAGTCATTCCTGGAGGGGGTTTTGCCGATATTGTAGCCACTCCCAGCGTCCATTCGGATCTAGCCATGCTGACTGAGCAGTATACTAGTATTTTCTATACCACCTTGAAAACGCTGATATCAATGGTGCTGGAGAAGAATCTAAGCTTCGAGGCTCTGAGGAGGTCCTCCCTATTTGCGATAGTGCCGATCAGAGATTTCAACGACGCTGGGAGAGATGATACACTGGAGCAGATAGTTAATGGTTTGGAACAACCCATTAACGATTATTTGTAGCTATCTCGAGGCAACATTGACGGTCTCGTTCAAGCTAGGTATGACTCCTTAACTGCAGAGCTTGCTGGGCAACTGGAATCTCTGAACAAATCCGTCCAGGAACAGCAGCAGGAGATGGATCAAGAACGTACCAAATTGGAGTATGTCATTCCTCAGCTGACTCAGTGCAAAGCCGAATATGAGGAGGAGACAGCGAGGGTCTATAAATTGAAAGATGAGCTCGCTCAAGCAGAGGCGAAGGCTCTCTCTTTGTCGGCAACTCGAGATGTGTTGAAGGATCGAATGGAGACTGCTCAGCAGAACCTGACATATGTGGGTGTCATCCATACAGGTTTTATACGTGCTTGGTCTGAGCTATCTGCTTTGAACAATGATACGGCCAGGTTGGAGCGGGCTCGCGCCGACGTCTTGAACTCCAGGAATGAGAGAATGGTTGCTCTGGCGCGGCAGATTCGCGACTTAACTGCTCCCCCCAAATGATGTACTTTTTGCTTTTTCATATATAATTTTGCTCTTTTTGGGAATAATAAAGAGACTTTATCTGACTTTGTGGACCCATCATTTTGGAATATGAATGACAGGCTAGGATGAAAGTGATATCAAAGGTAATATGGACGTGATATACTTTCGGTAAGCTTCAGCTGGATATATCTATTCAGAGGTTATATGGACATGATAGAATATGATCCAACTAAAATTTGTACACAAAACACTATCAGAGGTAATATGGACGTAATAGGTCTTGAAGTTCCAAATTAGTTAACCATATCTATTTTGAGGTTATATGGACATGATAGAATATGATCAAACTAGTTTTGTTTTGGAAGTAGTATTGTCAGAATGAGATCTCCACCATACTCCGTTTAGCAAAGGAGATTAAGCATAGTACCTCTTCAAAAATTTGTCGTTGATAGGAGCCATTAACAAGTCTCCATTAGGCTTGGCTAATCTGTAAGCACCATTTGAGAACATCGTCTCGATCACATAAGGGCCTTCCTATTTAGGATAGAATTTACCCTTACTCTTGTGAGTAATAATCATTGGCCTTCTTACGGCTAGAACTAGCTCGCCAACTTTGAACACTCTTTCCTTTACTTTTTGATTAAAAGCTTTGGAAATGTGTGCCTGGTAGAACGCGATGCGCTGTTGGGCTTGAAGGCGTTTTTCATCTAATCCTTCTAGCTCTTGAAGCCTTAATAGGTCATTCTTTTCCTGTGTCAACTCATTAGCCACTGCTATTCTGAGTGATAGAATTTGAATTTCGATGGGGAGAACTGCTTCGCTCCCGTAACCAATGAGAATGGGGTACAACTCGTCGATGTTTGTACCGTTGTGCGGTAAGCCCAAAGGCATTCTCCTAGCTTCTCATTCTAATCTCTTTTGTTCGAAGAAACAAACTTTTTTAAGAGTTTGATAATGGTTTTGTTGAAAGCTTCTGTCAAACCATTAGCGGCAGGATTGTATGTCGTATAGGCCATATTTTGTATCCAATTTTTATCATAAAATCGGTGGAACGCTTAGCTGATGAATTGAGGCCCGTTGTCATAAGTTATCCTTCGGAGAATCCCAAAGCGATAAATAACATGATGCTTAATGAAGTTGATCACGTTAGATGTCTTTACCTCAACAAGAGGGATCGCCTCTGCCCATTTGGAGAAATAATCCGTGATGGCTAATATGAACCGATGACCTCTGGAAGAAGACAGGTGAATAGGACCAATGATATCCATACCCCATGCTTCAAAAGGCCAGGATGCAACCGTAGGATATAAATGTTCCGAAGGTTGATGTATAAAATCTGCATGAACCTGACAGGCTTTGTATTGTCTTGTATATTTTATTGCATCTGTGATCATAGTAGGCCAGTAATAGCCCATCCTCCTGATACGATCCTATAGCTTAGGACCGGGTTGATGCGCTCCGTATACGCCGTCGTGAGCTTCACGGATAATCCGCTGTGCTTCATCACCAGAGAGACATCGTAATAATAGTCCGTCATAAGTCCGACGATATAAACATTGTGAAGACACATCAAAATAGAAGCGTAATGATCGTCTTTTGACGGATACTGCTTCTTTAGGGTCTTCCGGCAAGATTCTGTATGCTACAAAATCTATAAAGGGACTTCTCCAGTCTCTCTTTGGAAGATCTGTGTTCACAGTGTAGCTGCGTTCTATGTGAAAGTTGTTTTTTACACAGAATAAATCTCTGTTAAGAAGGATCACCAAATTCTGCCTTCTTATAGGAATAGCTAAATCTGCAGCTAGACTGGCCAGGGCATCAGCTTCCAGATTCTGAGATCGAGGCACATGCTCTAGGTAGAACCCTTTGAAAGACATGGCTATTTCGATCGTTGCTTGGTGATAAGGGATGAGGTCTGGATTTCAGACTTTATATATTCCTCTGACTTGATTGACGATCAGCAAAGAATCATCGAAAGCTTCCAAGTATTCGACGTCTAATTCTTTAGCGACTTGGAGCCCGATTAATAGGGCATTATATTCTGCCACATTATTAGAGCAGGGGTCGCTAAGAGAATATGCTTGATAGATGACGAGTTTCTCAGGAGTAACCAGGACGATTCCTACTCCTGAAATCACATTTCCCCTGGGACCAGTCCTAGAGGCGCCATCAAAGAATAGTTGCCATGCGTCACTCTCCATCGCAGAATTACATTCTGCAACTTCGTCGGGAATATCCTCGTATAATCTGGAGGTTTCTGGAATCGGATGAGCAGCTAGAAAATCGGCCAATGCTTGGCCTTTGATGGACTTCTGAGGGACGTACACCATATCATACGGTGTTAATAACATCGCCCAAGTCACGAGTCGATAATTAAGAACGCTTGGCTTGTTCATCAATACCCGAAGAGGATTGATACTGGAGATGATATGAATAGTCTAGCCTGTAACATAATGTCGCATTTTCTGAATGGCGAACATTACGGCCAAATATTCTTTTTCCACTGGATTGTACCGATGTTCAGCTCCAATCATCATACTGCTTAAATAGTAGATAGCCTGTTCATGACCCTCATCGTTCTTCTGTGCGAGGAGAGTTCCCAGAGAATGATCCATTGCTCGAACATACAGCAAGAATGGTCTTCCTATGACGGGAGGCACCAGAACTGGAGGATTAGTGAGGTAGCATTTGATATTATTAAACGCTTGCTGACAGGCTTCGTCCCATACGAAGGATACACCTTTCTTCATGAGACAAGAAAAAGGCTGACACCTCCCAGAGAGGTTAGATATGAATCTCCGGATATAAGCCAGACGACCTTGAAATCCTCTGAGTTCTCTCAGATTGCGGGGTGGTCGCATTTCTAAGATGGCCTTGACTTTATCAGGGTCCACTTGAATGCCTTTAGCGGTTATGACAAATTCCAGGAATTTGCCACTTGATACACCCAGAAAGGACTTTGTAGGATTCATTTTGAGTTGATATTGGCGCATCAACTCGAACACTGTCTTCAGGTCTTGGATGTGATTATCCTTGTGGCGACTTTTGATAGCTATATCGTCTACATAATATTCCACTATTTTGCGTAAATGCTCGTGGAATATGTTACTCATAGCTCGTTGGTAAGTAGCTCCGGCATTCTTCAATCCGAAGGGCATGACCGTATAGCAATATATCCCCAATGGTGTCCGGAAGGCAGTATACTTTTCATCTTCAGGATGCATCTTGATTTGATTGTATCCTAAAAATTCATCCATGAAGGACATGCGTTCAAAACCGCATGTATTATCGATCATGAATCTGTAATGGGAAGAGAAAACTCATCCTTGGGGCAGGCTGCGTTCAAATCTTGGTAATCGATGCAGACACGTACTTTCCTATTTTTTTCATGACCGGGACAACATTGGCAACCCAGTCGGGATATTGTTCTTCCTGGATGAAGCCGCAAGCTATCAACTTCTTGATTTTAGCTTCAATGGCGTCCATCATGTCTGGACGAAATCTGCGTTGATGTTGCTTCACGGGCTTTGAATTGGGTAATATATTGAGCTTATAAGTAGCCACTTTTGGATCGAGACCTGGCATATCCTCATAATTTCATGCAAAGACATCGATATATTCTCTTATCAGCTGGATTATTTCTTTTATTTCTTCTTCGAAAAGATTCCTACTGATAAATGTCGGCTTTGGTAAAAGTTCATCCCCAACGTCGATTTGGATAACTTTATCTTCAGTGGGAGGTTCTCTCTACTCGAACCGGAGTTCCCACTGTGTATCCATTTGTTGAGCCCAAAAGTCATTCTCAAATGGTTCAGATTCTTGTTAGTCTGCTTCGAAGAAATCTATCAATACCATATTTACTGATATTGTTTGTTCGAGATCATCAGATGATCCGGAGGACGACGAGCTATCTTGAGAAGAGAAAAAGATATCCTCCTTTGACTCAGAAGTTGCAAGGGAGGTGGTATACCCTAACCCAAAATGAGTTCGTTGACAGTAGGGATCACCGTGCAACGGCATTCGCCTGCCTTTTCCGTAGTTGAGGCCTGGTTCTAGCTTCAAGTCATAACCCATACTTTGCATAATCTTCAAAGCTTGCGGGCTATATCTGTGAACCTGCATTTTACCAGCATCGTCATCGGGAGAATCTTCTTGTACAGTCGGTTTATTATGCATACGACCGAAGACTATTGGATGCTGACTGCTGCGAGTAGTTAGGACAATAAAGATAGAATCCTCATGTGGCCCATATGTCGTGATGACATTAGATGATGACGCCACTTCCCACACATACGGATGATAGAAATCTATAGCTTTTAAGAATCTTTGTGCTATAGGTTCTATATCGTTATGGGGAGAGGATTCCTGATTCGGAACTTGAGCATCAATGTACTAAAAAAGAGGATCTTTATTATCGTCAGAAACCACGTTTCTGGTTGTATTTACATCAATCGGCTGCTTGTTGCGCCGAAGGTTGATGACCAAAGGTGGAGGCTTCTGGTTCAAAGTGATCACTAGAGGTTCACCTCCTTTTCCTGACCTGGTTTTGTTCAGGTGGATGGCCATGAGCTCCATGGCTTTCGGACGAGTAGTTCGCCCTTTCACCTTGATTGACAGAGGCTGCTTGGCAGAGGGTTTTTCTGGTTCCCGGTGGGATTCCTCCTCTGTTTTGCTTGACACCTCTTCCATGTAGTCTTGAGTGTACAATATGGCATCAGAGTAGTAGGATTCTACTCCTTTAAACGGGTTCAGGTCAGCAAACTCCGTTTGTACTGTTCCTTGGACATCTACATATTTAAAGTATTAATGTAGATTTGAAGGAACGATGTTATGGTCGTAGATCCAAGGTCTGCCCAGCAGAATATTGTAGGACACCTCTGAATCAATGACATAGCATGTAGCCACTGATCTGAGGTCGCCAATCTGGATTCTCAGACAAATTTTCCCCAACGACTTACTTTTTCTGGCGTTGAAACCCACAATTGTAGTGGTAGTGTAAGCCAATTCGCTGGTAGGAATCCTCAGCGGTCTGAGCAGACTATGAGGAATGATACTGATTGATGATCCTGGATCTATGTGAATCCGGTCAACCTCCATGGAACCGACATATCCGGTATAATAGAGGGGTCTGTCATGCTTGTTATGTTTCAACAGCATGTTATCTTGAGTGAAAGTGATATTCGGGACCACCTCCATCACACTATGGCATTGAGGACATGCCACAGGTTCTTCATCAGGGGACTTGAGCTGGGTCAAGTATGCATCCGCCTGCATTAATGCTTCACTCAGGACTTGACGAGTGTCTTTAGAGAGCCTGAGTAATTCAAAAATGGACAATCTGGCTGGTGTATGAGCCAACTGGGCCAGGATGTCGAAGTTATATGGCTTCTCTAAACCTTTGCTTTGAATATTCTTCAAAGGTTTATCGAAGCGTACTTCCTTTTGCTTTCTCTTGTCTGTCGAAGTTGGTCTCGAAGGACCGGCCTCTGGTATGACAGGTTCCGATTCTGAAGGCTTGGCAGCTAGAGCGTCTGCCGATGCTTCTTCCTGACTTCCTCCTTAATCCTTGAGGTAGGCTTTCCCTGAACGGGTTCCAGTAGCCAAAACCTCTTCTTCTGATGTCGAGTATACTGCAACCATATGCCATGGTTTACGCTTCGAGTTCTTCTTAGACTTAGCCTTAGCATCTTGAGTCTCTTCCTCGATCTCTGACACCAGATCTGGATGAACCCACATAATCTCGCCCCGCTGGGTAGTTAGGGGTACCAGGTCATGATTTTGACCCCTGGCTGGAGGAAGATTAACGATGTTCATCGTTGTCCGAGAAATAGGTACAACACCATCCGAAACTTCTTGAGGAGGCAAATTGCTAAATTGCAGAGAGATCATGTTGGCTGTGACCGTCTTCTCGCTGTTGTGCAGAGTGATGGCCTTAGCATCAATCAACTCCTGGATTTTCCTCTTTAGTACATAACACGCCTTTGTGGGGTGATGTATGTACCTATGGAAAATACAGTACTTGGAATTATTAGTACTGTCGACTTCATTGGGCCGCTTTACCTCGGGGAGGGTAATCTTGTCGCTTTTGACGAGACACTCGAATATGCTCGAAATATTGTCGTCGTCGAAAGAGTACACTTCAATGGGCCTGGAAGTCCCAGATTTCGTCTGTGTGGTTGCCGCAGTCTTTTGCCTGGACGTATTGATCGCCAGAGCTTCTTTTCCTTTGGAACCACGAGGATGGTCGATGTTGGAAGATGACCTCTTGCCTTTATCAGAGGTAGATATCATAATTCCATTATCACGCACTTTCCGACTGTTGTCTTCAGCGGCTACCGCTGAGATGATACATGAGGGCCAATCATGGAACTGATATGGTCCTGTGAATACCAAGATCACTGGAAGAAGATTCTTTCTGCAAATGTCTACCAATGTTGAGTCTGGAACTCCCGGAGGCATTTGCAAAGTGGCTTGACGAAAACGTTCGATGAAAGTGCAAACGTTCTCTTTTTTCTTCTACTTTACTTTGACGAGAGAGGACATAGACATATCCATCCCTTCTTCGTAGAATCACGCGAAGAACAAAGTCTTAAAATCTTCAAAGGAAGTAATACAGTTGTCCGCAAGACTACGGTACTACTGATAAGCCACTCCCGAGAGACAGCCTTTGAACACTCGAGTGAGAAGGGTATCATTCCCTTGCAATAACACCGTCATCATACTAAAGTAGTACATGTACTGGCTCGGTGATGTCTTTCCCTCAAACAAAGCCATAGTCTGTGGTTTGTATTTAGGAGGAAAAGGGACCTCATCCCAGATAGCTGGGTACGGCTGGTTGATTCCCAATTTTTTGAGCTGATCTTTATACTTCAAGGCATCAAATTGGGCTTTCAATTTCCGCACTGCCTGCATTGGATCTTCCGCAGGTGGAAGGACCGCAGAGTGGTGAGAGATCGGTTGTATTACAACTTCAACATGAGGTAATACATTCTCCGAGTTAGGAAGTGGGGGAGCTACTGATTCTTGACGAGGAAGCTTTTTCGTGTTCATCTTCAATGGCATAGACTCCCATTTCTCTGGATGTCATTGAAGGGCTAGTATAGGTCTCTGTAGAGAATGACTCTATACTTTCAGCATCTGATTCGGGAACTGGCGACCCCCAGTGTCGGAATCAAAAGAATACGAAGTCGGTTGTCGTGACCTCGAAGGGTATTTCAGAACACCCCAGCTTCAATGTTCTCAAGGAGTTTGTTGAATCTCCTTTGGCTTGGGGTTCTAGAGGGATGACATCTTGAACTCGACCTTCCTCTAGGAACATGTGAAGCCATGTTCACTGATGCATGTGCGGGCTCTTCTTCTTGGAAAGACAGAGAGTAGTTCAACCGGTCAAAAACTGACCATTTTGCTTCAGAACAGCAATAATTAACTACAATCATATGACTATTATAATAGTGCTCCCTAGGAGGCGTAATAGACATGCTGAAAGATCCCCTATCCTTGCATTTCTGGATCAGATATTCACGCAAGTCAGGAGAATTTACAAAAAAAAAAGAAGAAGAAGAAGGCTTATTCCTTTTGTTTACATCAGTTGGCATACGGATATTGGGAACCATAACTTTTCTCCTGCCACCCGTATACAACAGGTTAGCCATCTGAGTAGCAGATAATCCCCGAGGAGTGTGTCTCTCCACAAATCAGGCTTTCTTTACGCTGAGGGGTTTAACCTGGCATAATTTGGAGCTCTGCTCAGGCTGGCGTAAAACCGAGGAAGCCTTCAATCGGCCATCCGCTTCTCGCATAATCTGGAGAGCGGGCAGATTTTTCTCGTGCTGGCGTAAAGCCCGAGAAGTTGAGTAGTCCGCCACTTATTTTCTCTTGCGTAAATTGCAGGGACCATCTGCTTTTCCACGGAGGGCAGATGCATTTTTACGCGCAGAGCGCGATTGGAATTTCTGATTTGGTGCTGAGGCATTATCAGAAATCTTGTCTGCCACGTCACAGATGGGAGACTGAATTTTATGCACAGAGCGCGGAGTAGACTTCTGGACTAGCACTGAGGCATTGTCAGAAGTTTTGTCTGCCACATCACAGACGGGAGACTAAATTTTATGCGCAGAGCGCGAAGGTTGCGCAGCTACAACCTGGCTGGTCGAAGAAACTGGAGAGTCAGCAGGAATGGTAGGGGATATCCTGGGCATCCAGACCTTATACAATTTTCTGTTGTCTTGAATAGAGAGAGAGTGAGAGCTACCCCCTGCTCGAAGCATATCTTCGTAGGCAGACTGGTCGAACTGAACGACCAAGGTCTTCTTCCTTAATCCTACTGATACTGCATCGTGTTGAGTAATTACTTTCTCGTCAGATGAGAAAGACGTCCCCAGCAGAATCGCCATCTTGTGTTTGATAATAAACGGAAGAAATAAAACTAGGTTTATATAAAACCCTTTCTTAGGTTTACAAACAAGAAGTACTATTAATCCTATACGAGGATGTTAAGTACAAATTTTAATCTGGGTAAATATTGCTATAGGAGTCTGATCTGCAGTCGATCACTTTGTCCCTTGGACCACACGATGATGAAGAAGTGCCGTAGAAGGAGGAGATGCTTCAAAGCTTGCAAGAGGGAGTGGATGCTCGATGCCCAAATCGTCGATCAATACTCTCTGTCTGTGCTCTGGATTCTTCTCTCTCAAAAATCAATTTCTGACCTTTAGACCTTGGACCTCTGTCAATAGAGGTCTCTATTTATAGGATTTTAGTGACAGTAACCGTCCAGTCGGCATAGAAGCCGGATAGTGGAGAGTATGGCATTTTTTATGCGACGGTTATAATAACTGCCACCCACGTATAGATGATCTTCTGAATAAGCGTGTGACCCGTGTCCCATTAAGAGATAATGCGTATAACTGCTGCGAAGATCACGGCATGCGAGCCACGTAGGTAACTGCCCCTTGCGTAAATAAGGTTGCCGTAGAAGCTAATAACTGTCACCATGGCGTAGAAGCCTTGTAGGCGTAGAAGCCTGATGCTGCGTGGATAGGTAGCTAGCGTAAAAGATAACTGATCCTCCTTCTTTGACTGAGGCCTTGAGCGTATTCTGGACAGAATAGCCTTATCACGCACAAATACAAATATAGCCTAAGTTGGCATATTTCAGGGAGATAGCGTACAGCGTGCTCCTTATAGCTGAAAATAGCCCGGTGGCGTATTCCAAGGAGATATTTACAGCGTGCTCCTATAGCTGAAAATAGTCTGATGGCGTAATATGCAAAGGTGATGATGTGGACGTATTAGCCGTAATTATGGCTCGCCTAGTCTTTGAAAATATAACCAAATCTCGTGCATTTAATGCAGAGATCTGCCACCATTCTGAGCATTAAATGCAGAGACGTACCTCGAGCTCTGTACGAAGAGCAGCTTTTGATGTGGCAGTTCATTTTATCTTCTGCTGAACGTAAAAGCTCATATCTGCCTGTGTAAAACTAGGCAGCGTATTCCCTTATATGCGTAAAAACACTTTTGTATCAGGGAAACGTCACTAAACGACGATTTAGGTCTTTGTGCCGCACCATTATTACAGCCGTCGTCTGGATAGCTGTGCAGTACTCATTGTCAGAAGTCAGGTTCACTGCATGATCTGACCGGTTCATTCGAGGAATACGAAGTATTCCTCGTACACTTCCATGCTGCATTAAAAGCGGATGAAGGCGGTATAATACCCTTTTTACGCTGAAACAGCCTGGAAATACTGCATTACACGGATTGTCCTTGAGCTTATATTTTACGATGTACTAGCGACAAAGCTCTGTTGTATGCCGATGGCTCTGAAGTTATATTTTATGCCACACAGCACTAAAATACTGCGTATACCTCTGCAGCGTATTTTTCATGCTTCTACAACTACTATGTGCTATGGCGACGATTTATGGCTCAGCTAACCCTGCTAGTACCTGGTTTGATCTGAGGATTCCTATATGCATAATATCTCTGGGATAACCCATACTCTATATAGTAAGCCATAGGATTGATTGGCCGATTAAATGAGTATGTGCTGGTAGTCTAGGGACATGAACTATTATGGTACGATGGTTCAACCCTTGTCCTTGTTTGGTTGTAGGGTTGCGCCAATATGTCACAATAGGTCATGTACCAAAGTTGCATATTATACCTATATCTAAGCTTGTATTATGGCATATGTGTCCTGGATTATATTAATGTGTTATATCTTCGTCGTGTTCATAATTGGTTAGTCGTACCCTGTTTTGGAGTAGTGCGATACCTCTTGTCCTTGTTTGGTTGTAGAGGTATCCTATTGCTCTGATAAAAGGTCATACACTTGCAGTTATGGCACGAATTATCCTATTTTATTTACTTTATTGGTTTTTGCTTCATTCACTTGTGCTCCTTTGTGGTACTGGCTATCGGGGCCTGATCCCGCTGGTTTTCTTTGGCCAGGTTTAGTAGCAAAGTTCGAGGATCCTGTCATGTATATGTCCGATGGCGCACACCAGGAGGATGTCTGTCGAGAAACTTTAGTGGGTTTCTTCTTCCCTACTATGAGTATTATTTTGTTTTACATTTTGGCATTTAGCCGGCGCCACTTGCTCGCCGGTTTATCTGAATATTAGTTCATCTACATGATTGTATAGTATTCAGACTGATACTTTTGATAATGCACTAGTGTACCATCTTGTATAACTAGTTTCATGATCATTCTGATAGAGCGTCAGGGACGCCTAATTGCTTTATTTTACATGTTCATTCTTATTGTTTCTTGGTTGATGATTGAGACATAGATGTTCTTGACCCTAGGTGACTTGATTATAGTATCACCCTCTTATCTCTCGATAACCTTAGCATATTGTGGCTTACTTCAATATTCTGCAAGGTGTGGTTGGATGAGTCACTCTTCCGCTTTCCAGTATTCTGGTTCTAGGACATGAAAAGATTTTAGTAGTGGCCCATACAGGTCTGTCTTTTTAGACTTGTGGGGTGTCTTCTTTTAGGAGTCTTAATCAAAACTATTTCTTTTGATATCATGGATTCGTCTTCTTCAATACCGAGCTTGAACTACCAGAAGTTTGCTTCCTTGTTCTTTCATGTCATGTCGTTTAATGTCTTGGTGTCCTTTCTTTCAAGGGCACCTCTTTCCCGACTGTTAGAGCAGCAGATGTGGTAGAACAGCTAGCAGAGCAAGATCCTATTGAGCGCCAGTAAGAGGCAGTACTTCCTCAAGATCAGCTTCGAGTATAGTCAATGGGTGGGCAACACGTACCAGAGATCCCAGTACCCCCGGCAGTTCTAGTAACACCAGCAGCACTTGATACCCCGGTACTGTTAGAAATTATCAGAGGTATAATGGCTATACAACAACATCATATGGTAGTGCAGCAGCACCAACAGCTTCGATAATAGGAGCAGAATGTCCTGTTAAACCAAGGACTGCAAACGGCTCTAGAGGAGAGTGAAGAAGAAGAAGAAGATGATGGGCTATCATACAGATTCTGTCGACTCAACCCAGGCTATTTCGAAGGCACAGAGGATGCTATTACGGCAGATGCTTAGCTTCAAGATATTGAGACGATCATGGCGGCAGCTAAGATTCTAGCAGAGGAGCAAGTCAATCAAGTCAAATTATAACTATAAGATCTTGCTCGTAATTTATAGGCAATAAAGAAAGTTGGGTTGAGGCATCCTATCTCTTGGGATAACTTCAGAACCAGGTTCAGAGCCAAGTATTTCAGAGTAGTGGCACAGTACGAGCTGCAGCAGAGATTTATTAATCTCAAACAATCTGATAGAATAGTGGAGGATATGCAGCAGAGTTCTGTAGGCTGAGTAGGTTTGTTCCAGCTATGGTGACCATGGAGCAAGAAAGGGCTATGAGGTTCCAGCAAGGGCTTCATCTCGAGATTCTGTAACTAGTTGAAGGACATGACTACCAGACATTCGATGTCGTATTAATAACATCCAGGAAACATGATCTTACCATCCAGAAATTAGCTTTAAGGACTGGAGGACATAAGAGGTCTCATGCCCATAACACAGGTAGGGGAACAGCACATGATATTCGTATTCATGATTTGGCACCAAGGGGGCTAGTGGCATCAGATGAGACAATAACAACTTGGCAACAACAGCCGAGATAATATCAACAACGTTCGGTGAATCCAGTAAGATGTACATATTATGGCAAAAGGGGTCACACTCAGGATGTATATAGAATGACAAGTAAAAGATGCTTGAGATGTGGGGGTTCGGACCACATGATAGCTACTTGTCCATAAATACAGAGGCAGGGAGGATCGTATCAATAATTCCTAGCATTGCCAGATCCAGAAGCAGTTCTGTATCAAGAGCCAGTTTTAGCAGTACGGTCGTTAGCCCAACGTCTGATGTTGACACAAGCACAGGTGTTTCACCCGAGGCAACGTCAGTTTGGTCAACAGAGACATCCTCATGATAGAGTTCCAGCAGCACCAAGACATGAACAAGCTGAGTTTGGCATGCTATAACAGATATTAGTAGAAGGTGGTCAAGTCGAGGGTGAGATTTGAGTTCTTCCAGTTTTATCTATCTTTTGGGTTTCGTATATTCGGCGAGTGGAGATGATCTTTTGTCTCACTCATCTGCCTTCGTATCTCGTAATACATAATATATGTCATATATCCCGACTATGAAGGTACGTCCTGGGTAGAGTCATATTCTTGACTAAGTCGTTGGTACCGATTTATCTCAAGACTTGATCCATGTCCATTTTGGGAGTCAGCATAGGCCAGCGAGGACGGATTTCTATTTTGACTAACTCAGGAGACATATATGTATCTGTATGCCTTATGCTCTTTCTCTTTTCTTTTGATTGTGTGGATTGCTTGCACCTTTATTTATATTGTTGTTGCTTTTATTTCCTGCCTATTTTGTTATACTTGGTATTCAGTTAGTTGTAGTTCATAAGATTCGGTAGTTTATGAGATTTTCTAGATCATGAATTTCCTGATTGAATCATGAGTCTTCTGCTTGGTCTATGAGTTTTCTTGCTTGGTGATCAACTCGACTAGCTTGGCGAATTTCGAGGATAAATTTTTTAAGGTGGGTAGAGATGTCACATCCGTTCCCAGATTTGGTATTTCTTGAATTTGTGATATTTAAAAAAATTTCTATAGATGTATGCATGATGTATTTACATGTGAGTTCATGTTAATTATGTTGTATTTATTTAATTATATTTTTGTTTATTGTGGGAGACGGTCTGAGATCAGTAGTGAACATCTTGGCAATTGCCATAGACCCGTGCTATAACCTGTATATAGGATACCAGACCTGGTTCACTCTTGGAACCACTAAGCCTATTTTGGATGGTTGAGATTGGTTGGAGAGCGTTATGACTTAATCCTAGGGCTAATATCATTTTTCCACTTGGTATATATATGTAGTTTTCTCTCTCCTCTCTCATTCTTTCTTATTTTCACTTCATTTTCTTCTTCCTCCTTCCCTCAAGATCTCCCCTTGGCTGATGTCCTAGCCCTAGCCCTAGCCCTAGCCCTAGCCCTAGACTTTGTTCTAGGAAGAGGTTTGTTAGTCCACCAAGACAAGTACATCATGCTCAAAGTGGTAAAGCCATAGATTTTAGAATTTTTATATATATGTTATTTTTAAAAATATGGTTGATGGAAAATATTCTCCTTGAGTTGTTGATTATATT
Organism: Iris macrosiphon; assembly: GCA_036927795.1. Lineage (NCBI taxonomy): Eukaryota > Viridiplantae > Streptophyta > Magnoliopsida > Asparagales > Iridaceae > Iris > Iris macrosiphon. Next base: position 45,501,283 of record JAYESA010000018.1, read on the forward strand.
TAGTTATTAGGGTTTTGGATTTTGATGTATAGATCTTTGTAGATCTGAGTTTCAAGATTTAAATTTTTATGTATTCTATGAGTTCCTTGGTTTTGATCTACTAAAACTTAGTATTTTTAAAAACTAGTTATTCATTATGTTAGATTATCTTATTTCGAGCATTTTGGCTTTTGTTTCACTTGATGTGGACTTAAAATAAAAATTTTAAGAAGAAAATATTTTTTAGGCTTTTGGAGCTTTTTTTGCCATGGCTGAACTTGCTGTCTGGAGAAGACGTAGTTCTCATGCAGCCAGCACAATATGCGACCGAGACTTCCATGCGGCATGACCCTATGCGACTGGACTCTTGTCGCATACTGACAGCATACGTCCATCTTGTTGGACGCATGACTGTTGATCTATGCAAGTGTCCTTGAACTCCTTGTATTTTCACTCGCTGAACGAATGACAAATTTACTAAGTCCAAAGGATGCTCCATGCGGCATCGAACTCCATGGGACATCGAACTTATGCGGCAAGCAGAGCATGCCGCACCTTTCCTTGGACGTATAATTCTGAACTTTGGCGCATCCTTAGCGCATCTTTCTATGGTTTTATCTTTTCTTTCTGACGCACTTTATGTCACATCGCACTTTATGTCACATCATACTTTATGTCACTTTACTGATACGCATTTAATGTATTCACTTCGACACTTGTTCTAAGGAGTAGACTTCGCCTTGACACTATGCGGCATCGAACCCTATACGGCACCTGCCTCATGCGGCAAGCAGTCCATGCGGCCTAGAGACATATGCGTCCAGCTCATCCATGCGGCCAGTGCTTGTGCGCCTGATCAGTGCATGCGGCCTGACCCATGCTGCAATTCATACGTGCACTTCTCATGCACGCATGTGATCCTATGCGACCCTAGTAATCTATGTACACGTTCCATAATTTCTTGAGTTTAATTATTTTATTTAAAATTTTTTTTTATGTGGTTGGTCTTGACAATTGATTATTATTGATCCTAATAAAGAAATGGACTTAGTAACCAGACAGTACTAGACCTAGCTATGTGCTAGAACTGACTATGTGTATAGTATGATTATATGTTGTAGTAGACCATGTGGCAACCCAAAGTGAACTCGGACTAGTAGATTAACTTATCCTATGTTCGTCGGATAGAGTGAGGGGTGTGGTTCTGCTCAGAAGATGATCTATAATCCTGATCCTTATTTGGTTTAAGGATTGTGGATCTGCTCCAGAGTGGTTCTCACTTTTTTTCTTACTCACGTTCAGCGGCAAAGTCATTGATCGCTAGTCGTTGTACCTGATCTGAGAAGATTATATTTTGACCAAGAGTCCCCATATGATAAGACTTATACGACCAACTATATAAGTTTGGTGATTCGACCCAATTTTTTGTATCCGTGTTGATACAATTGCTATGTGCTATGTGTACATATATTATAATGTGCATTGAGGTACAACATAACTTGCTACGTGCTATGAGATTACATGTTTCGGATTGTGCATCGAGAATATCTCATATACTATAAAATATATGGTATTATTATATTAATTTTCCAACACGGGCATGGTATGTGGGTCAACTACCAAAGCGTGGCTAGGACTTGATTAATTGTTGCATCACGTTAGGGTGAATCAAAATTGAACTGCCAAGTGACAAAGTGGATTCGTATCTAGCATGGCCGTACTATGGTACGACATATAAGGGAAATACCATGTGACCACGTCATGAGATTCCAGATAACATTAGGGTTAACTAGGCAACTAAACTTGTAGAGCATTGGAAGGGAATAGAATCTCGAGATCGTGCCTAACTAGCCACCTCCAGTCATCTGAATTGGGGTGTGCAGGCTAGTCCCTATGGATATTATTTAAATCCTCATTAGTGGATGGAAATATTCGACTATTATATGATACTATGTGTTCTATGCGATCTTAGCACGGTGGCCTTACGAGGGACTAGTGCATACTATTATGTGCTATACGGCAATTTGTGGCTCGGCTAACCCTGCTAGTACTTGGTTCGATATGAGAATTCCTATATGCATAATATCTCTGGGATAAACCAGACTCTATCTAGTAAGCCGTAGGATTGATTGGCCGATTAAATGAGTATGTGTTGGTAGTCTAGGGACATGAACTATTATGGTGCGATGGTTTAACCATTGTCCTTGTTTGGTTGTAGGGTTGCGCCAATGAGTCACAATAGGTCATGTATCGAAGCTGCATATTATACCTCTATCTTAGCTTGTATTATGGCATGTGTGTCCTGGATTATATTGATATGTTGTATCTTCGTCGTGTTCATAATTGGTTAGTCGTAACCTGGGTTGGAGTAGTGCGGCACCTCTTGTCCTTATTTGGTTGTAGAGATGTCCTACTGCTCCGATGAAAGATCATACGCTTGCAGTTATGGCACGAATTATCCTATTTTATGTACTTTATTGATTTTTGCTTCATTCACTTGTGCTCTTTTATGGTACTGGCTATCGGGGCCTGACCCCGCTGGTTTATTTTGGCCAGGTTTAGTAGCAGAGCCCGAGGATCCTGTATCTGTCCGATGGCGCACACCAGGAGGATGTCCACCGAGGAACTTGAGTGGGTTTCTTCTTCCCCACTATGAGTATCATTTTGTTTTACCTTTTGGCATTTAGCCGACGGCACTTGTTCGTCGGATTATCTGGACATTAGTTTCTTTACATGATTATATATTATTCAGATCGCGGCTGACTTACAGTCATGTACTTTTGACAATGCACTAGTTTACCATCCTATATAACTAGTTTTATGATCATTCTAATAAAGCGTCAGGGATGCCTAACTGCTTTATCTTACATGTTCATTCTTATTATTTCTTGGTTGATGATTGATACATAGATTTTCTTGACCCTAGGTGACTTAATTGTAGCATGCACCCCCTTGTCTTTCGACAACCTTAGCACATTGTGGCTTAGTTCGATATTCTGAAAGGTGTGGTTGGTTGAGTCACTCCCACTCTCCAGTATTCTGGTTCTGGGATGTGACAGGTGCCTTAGGTGCATTTGGTCCACTAATGGTTGTTTCCATTCCCGGATGAGATGGATCCCGTATAATTATTTTGCTGGGGTTGTTTAAGGGAATATATTACTTCCATTTTGCTGACATTAGCGTTACAAGTCTCTATCCTAGCATCAAGTGTATTGAACTTAGGCTTTATTTTCGCTATTATTTGCTTGTTAGACGTATAATATCAATGAAGATAATTTATCAAATAAATCACTATTTTTCATGTTTGAACTTAAATTTTTTTGCTACGTAAATGCATAAACAAGCCTAAACTTAGGTTTTGATATCAAATTTGATGCAGAACAGGGACTTAGTTCATCTAATCTAAGGGTTTATAGAAGATTTAATGAGTGGGCAAGTTCTTTGAATTGATAAAACAGAAAATGGTGGAAGGAGACCTAGTTATTATTATTGGTTTTGAAATTAATTACTTGCATGACTTATCCGAAAGAGTGTGGTTCCTTCGCAAGCCTTCGATAAAGGCGCAAACTTCGTTTACGAGGGATAGGTCTTTAACAAGTACTTGGATTCCTTAGGATATGGTGGACAACTCTTTGTCGAGGAATAAGACCACACATGCCACTCGAGAACGACATATTTGATTCGAATTCGACTTAGGTTTCGAAGGAGTCGGTGTCGATTCGTCATTGTCGTCGATTGCTTGTCTTCCGAGAGTCGTTAGTTGAGAAAGATTGTTCGAGTATTCCTTCAAGCAGGACAACGGATCCTTCGAGGAAGACGTCAGCAATAATTTAGTAGAATAAGAGAGAAGAAACTCTCTTAACTCATTGGTGTTACACCAAAGTTTAATAGTGGATTTTATTCTCATTTATTTCATGTCTCTTCTACAATTCTTTGGCTCTTTTTATAGCCATACAATTCAACCATAAGACAACACAAAATAACTCAAAGGATAAATAAATGATGCTAAGAAAGATAATATTTTTATCCAAACTAACCTTCATATAGCAAAAAAAAAAAAAAAAGATAAATATATAATCTATTAATTATTAAGTAAGATAATCTTCCTATCCAAACTAACCTCCAAATAACAATTACATAACAATAAAAATAATAAGTATCTAACCCCTCAACTAAAATATCTCAACTCCTTAACCAAAATATATTTTTAAATTTTGAATGCTAGCTAGTCTAAAACTCTAGCTCGTCTCTGTCTTATGCCACATATTGGTCGTATTGGTCGAATATGATCCCCATCAAAACGAATTGAACTTTGAAAAGTAACCAAGATCACTTAGAAGAATAGCTTAACAAGGGTATGTAATAAACTATTACAAACTAAGATAATTTATCAATTAAATTAAATCCAGCCAGCATGATAGCCAAAAAAAATCAGATCTAATAATTTATTAGTTGAAATCTCATATAGAACACAATCAAAATTTTGTACAAATGAATGTATCTTTGATACTTAGCAAACAATGACTTAATTTTATGGTACATGGTAGGATAGAGGGGCAGATCCATCTTATAGGTGGGAGCCCACCCCTCAAAATCATTTTCTTTTTTTTCTTTTTTCTTTTTTTATTTTTGATTTTTTTTTATATATGAGTTAGTTCATTTCTAATTTTCCGTCCAGTCTACTCCCGTTTAAATTTTCGGATCCACCCTTGATAGGATACACGAAAAGAACATAATACTTGAGAATATTACACTTCCACTCCAATGTATATCTTCTTATGCTAGTTTTTGAGAGAATTTTATGTTTTTTCGTTCTTATTAATAATTTGGACAATAGTGGAGATACTATCTGAAATTAAAGAAATAAAGTTCACTTAGTAGAGCTAAGAATTGTCATATATTTGTTTATTCTTCTAAAACATGTTAAGAGTAGTTGGAACTGACTAAGTGGCCTGGAACTTTGTTGCATATAACTACGACACATATTAAACTTATCTATTAATCTCATTTAACTATATAAGCTTGTCGGTAACATGAATATATATATTATAGACAACATGCTGCTGATGATATTCTCGAAAAGAAAAGAAAAACATATTGAAGATGGATAATACAATTATTAATCCGTAACGAGTAGTTTGATGTATATTATAAAGAAAATATGAATTGTAAAGAGGAACAAAGAGTAAACCATAGCCAGTAGTTCGATATATATTGCAAAGCAAATTTAAGGAAACTAATTACTACACAGTAATACGTTATATTTGTCTGGTATCATATCAAAATCAAAGATAAAAAATCATAGGCTAAAGAAAAAAAACCATTAACCATGTACCAGACCCCTCCTCATTCTTATTAACTGGTTATGTTAACATGTGCATATTAAATAAAGTAACATTTCAGTTAAAATGTTCCATGAAGTTGGTTACGGTAGGAATAGATTCGATTCGAATCTTTTCTTGAAAACTTAGTTTCTAATTGAGTGAAAAAGACATATTAAAAAAAAAATCAATTAAAAAGTACTATCAATACAAAATGTACATTTATCATTTGCTGGTAGAAATACATGTATTATAATATGTTATTAGAATATATGTTAACATAATTCAAATAAAAAAATAAAAATATTTTCCACCATCCTGGACTAATTTTGATATACTAAGACTCGAATTGAAATTGCTGCTGCCTTTTATAAATTGGTAGCGGAAGAAGGGTAGATAAAATATTGCTATACAAAAGTTATTCCAAAATTAAATAATATTATCTAAAAAAAAATTGATAAATAATATTAACAAATAGTAAAAACCTTGTAAAAAACCAGCAATGAAAAGCAATCCCAGATCCATCTAAATTTTGTTGCATTAATTAGGTTGTGCCAACCCCAACTACCAAAATGGTTGTGGTACGTGCAACAGTGGATTCCTTTCTTTATTTAAAATTTTGTACTACCTTAATAGAAAGTAGGTTGTAGTTTTAACGTCCTACATATTGAATGCTAGCAGTTATTGAAATAGTTAATACTGAGACGTCAGTGCGAGATGGCTCCCGCAATTAAAACTGGTCTAGTATAGAAAGAAGTTATAGAGATCCGAGCAAAATACTAATAATAATCTATACTATTATATAATAATAATAATAATAATAATAATAATAATAAATTTGATTTATTTATATTTTATTTATCTATATTCAGGATGTATCCCACATTTGTTTCTATAATATACAAGAACTTCTACTTTTAACGAAATTCGTCCAGTCATTATGGTCAACTGCTTTGACCCAAAAAATTTGACGAAAATATCTTTCTTATTTTCTGCTTCATCTTCCCTCTCACCCTCCCCCCCCCCCCTCCTCCTCCCACGCGGTCAGCCCACCGCCGCTGCCCCCACTCCCCCCCCTCCCCGCCACCGTCCCAGCCCTCCCTCCCCGCCCCCGCAGCAGCAGCAGCTGGCGAGCGGCGGCGGCGGCTACTGCCGGGGCTGCGGACGAAGGGAGCGGGGGTGGGAGTGGGGAGCGGTGGTGGCGATGGCGGGGAGGGGGGAGCGGGGGCGAGCAGCAGCGACGTACTGACCGCGGGGGAGGAGGAGGGGGATGAGAGGGAAGAGAAAGAAGAAAATAAGAGGGACATTTTCGTCAAAAATTTTGGGTCAAAGCAGTTGACCGTCATGACTGGACGGATTCCGTCAAAAGTGTGGGATCATTTACATTATGAAAATAATGTAGGGTGCATCCTGAATATGGGTAAATAAAGTGAGGGGTAAGTCAAAAAAATTTTAATAAAAATTTGAGACTTTATCGTAAAAATGTTTTGGCTAAATTACAACTTAATACCCTTAACTACTCAAATTGTTCAACTGGATACCCTCAACTACTCAAATTGTTCAACTTTAATATGTATCAACTTGATATCCTAAAAAAAAAGACGACATTACTCATCCCTCTCTCAACCCCCCCCCCCCCCCCCCCCTCCGGCGACTGCTCTCACCTAGTCCCCACCCGGCTACTCCGTCCCTGTCCGCCCCGGGCTGCACGCATCCCTCTCCTTCCTCTCTCTTAGCGCGCTAGCACTAGCGCCGCCGCCGCTGCGCGCATAGAGGGGAGGGCACGAGGGAGTGTGTGCAGCCGGGGACGGAGCAGCCGCAGAGGGTGGGGGCCGGGGAGGGCGGGGGCGCCGTCGGGGGTTGTTGGCGGCCAGGGAGAAGGGGTGTCGGCGGCAGGGGGCGGTGGGGGTGGGCAGCCAGGGTGGGGTAGGTAATGAGTGACAATTTTGTCCATTTTCTTATTTTTAGGTATCAAGTTGAAAATATTGGTTGAGGGAGGATAATAAGTTAGTACATGTCAAAGTTGATGGTATCAAATTAAAAAACTCGAATAGTTGAGGGTATCAGGTTGCAATTTAGCCAAAAAAAATTACTCCAAAATTATTCTTATTTATGTTTACGAATTAAAATTGTTCATTAAATAACTACCCCTATATTTTAGATTTATAACACGGGATACCCCTACTTTTAAACTATTTACATTGACCACCCCTACTTTTTTGGTTTATTACACGGGGTATCCCTACTTTAAGATTAAAAAAAATTATAACACTAACTACCCCTATTTTCAAAAAAAAAAAATCTAAAATTATGGGTGGTCAGTGTTATTTGTTTAAAAGCAGCGGTACCCCGTATTATAAACAAAAACAGAGAGGTAGTTAGTGTAAATAACCCTTCATTAAACTTAACATAAGTAGTTAGAAGGGCCGATCCGAGAACTCTCGTGGCCAAGAGCAGAATTTGAAAGCGATGCCTCTTGAACGAAAAAATGGAAATCATTCGATTTTTCTAAATGAATTTTATTGATGGATACCAATTTAATCAATCAGAAATCCTCTTAAAAAAATGACAAAAAATAAGTAGTTGAGTAACCTTAGTGTCGTTTTTTCTAACAGTCAAACAAGAGAATTAGAAACAAGATCATTTGGAGACAAAGAAAAAAGTAACGGTTAGAATGATAGCAGATATTCGGGAAAAAAAATAACAAGCAAATTAGTTGCTTTTCGTGGTAATGGCTCTCTCAATGTATTTTTTGATCTATGATTCAAATTTGGTATTACTATTTTGATTACTAAAACTTACTATGTATAAGTGGGTATAGGCCCCCCTTTGAGCTAACTTCCTACTAAACTCATTACTATGACTTACTACTTAAGTGGGTCTATAACTTGTTTGGACCTTCCATTACAAGGGCTGACTGGGCTAGTAAGTGACCTTAGTCCCCGTCTGGAGGCCTTGTCTATTGAGAGGCCTAGGGCGGTCGCCTACCTCGCCCACCCTCTGGGCCGGCTATGGTAGTTAGATAATTACATGTTAAAAAATTAGTAGAAGATTTTGTTTGTTAAATATAAAAATTAAGGTCCTTTCCAAGTAAATATTATTTGCACTTTCCAAGTAAATATAGTTCGTTCTTTCCAAATAGTAAAAAATTAAAAAATATTGTTTACTCTTTCGAAGTAATATAAAATATATGCAACACGCACCACCGAACTCGAGTGGCTCTTGTAGTTACCGATGAGAGGTATAAGATTCCGGCTGGATGGCAGAATATTAGTGGATCGAGCCATGGGAGCATATTATTCCTTCCATTTATAAATGGTGGGAGTTGGAAGACAGTGGGCCTAAAGGAATGCAATGCAGCGTGCACAAAAAGTCCCGAACGTTATGCCGGACATAAAAAAATTATTGAATTTTTTTTAATATATTATAAATAACACAATGGGGAATCGAACATAGCCAACCAAGGTGAATGTCTCACACATTAACCACAAGCTAGAAGAGATGTTTGGCACTAGTTATAATATTATGTAGTTAAATAATTAGTTAAATTTTATTAAATTTTTAATTATGTGAGGTTATACGTACGGCTTACTCGGCTACCATTTTTAAGATTTCTTTTATAAAGAGTAGAGATATATCCATAACAAATTATAATTAAAATATAATCAAATCTATAAAAATCATAATTAAAATGTTAACATCTATATAACAAATTTTAATTCAAATATATTTAAACTATTTTACAATAATATCATGAAAAATATTTTACGTGCAATGCACGTGCATTTACTAGTCTACTATTATGATGCGGCTTAGAAACGACTTAAAAATGATTTGTCTAAGCCGTATGTATATCCTTATTTATTAATTAAAAAAAATTAAAAAAAATTAACTTCCGTAGTTCTCTGTTTTTTTTTAAAACCTAAATTTGTTCTGATTAATTGAACATACAACATATCCTAAAATATATTCAATATTAAAATTATATTTAAACAAACTAAATGATATTATCTAACTTAACATATATCCAAAATTTTAAAAATATATTTATAATAAATCATAATAAAAATATTTTAAAATTATATTTAAATATTCTAACATAATTTTAATTTCTATCTAATATTTCAATAATATCACAGTTTTTTTTCTTTTTGTTATGTGCAACGCACGTGAAAGTTACTAGTATATATATATATATATATATATATATATATATATATATATATATATATATATATATATATATATAATGCGGCTTAGAAATGATTCAAAAATGAACCGTATAAGTCGTATGCGTATACTCACTTATTAATTTAAAAAAATTTTAAAAAAAAATAATTACCGTAATTCTCTCTTCACGCAGTTGAAAAAAAAAATTAAAAATCCTAAAATCCTTCTAATTAATTACCTGAACATATAAAAAATTCTAAAATATATTCAATATTTAAATTATATTTAAACTAACTAAATAATATTATCTAACTAAACACATATCCAAAATTATAAAAATATATTTATGCTTTAATCATATTTAAATTATATTTAAAATATTCTAACATAATTAAATTTTTATCTAATTTTTGTAACAATATTATAGTTTTTTTTTTACGTGTAAAACACGTGAAAATAACTAGAAATAAAATATATAAATTACACAAATCCTCACTCACATAGTTAGTGACCACTAATAATTACACACTTTCAAATACGGTAAATGTTTACCATTTCAAAAATATATTTACTTCAAAATATTTTACAATATTTCAAAATAGATTTGTAAATAATCTAAAAATACAACTATCAATATGTTTCTAAATATTTCATTTCTGTTAGTCGCAGAGAAATAATTATAGCTTTTGAGTACAATACTTAGCTAGCTAGCTCTAAGAGCATCTCCAACCTGGAAAATAGTTGTCATTTATTCAAAGGATCGACGAGCATCTCCTATCCTATTGTGTCACATAGGGATCACAACACACAAAACACATTACAAGACAATAAAGTTTGAGATGCTCTAAATCGAGTAATTCAGTAAAGTGTTTCATCCTTTGTTGCATCATTTTCGAGGGTGTTATTTCTTCTTCCATAACTTTATCTCGCATTGGCTAGAACATCTCCTTTACTATCTTCATATTAGCTCATCTCTCATCCTCACATGTGTGTTTTTTTGGACTAGACATGTGGGCCACACACATGTGCCATCGCCGTCCTACTCGGCTTGCTCAGTTCGATTTGGTTCGGCATTCATAACGTGTGCGGATATGTGTCCACATATACGGATACCGAATGTCGATCTAAATTTCACTATCTGATTCGGGTTGAGACCCAAAAATATTTTTTATTTCCGCTTTATTTTTCTGACAGTTTTCAGCCTTTAAGTTTATATTTGTTGCATATTTATTTGCCAACAGACCAATAAATCAATTCCCAATGGCTATTATAATTCAGCCCGTTATCATCATCATTTTTTTATTAATCACATTTAATCCATGGGTTATGGGCTACCTCTGTATATACTTCATATATTATTTGTGGAGGCGTGTGTAACAACATCAAAGAGTACCACATTCTGTCTCTCCTTCTTCGCTACAAAATTCTGTTCAATTCTTCAATTTCTTTCTCTGGACAAAAAGCTAAGTTCGAGTCATTTTTCGAGAACTGTAGTGACGGAAAGTTGGTTTTATCTTTAAGAAAAATTTAAGAGAAATCTGTACATAGACATCGAATAATCTCTTATAGCAGTGCTTTATACACGACTCATCCCCGTAGACCGGTTACAATAATATTTTTCTTGTTTTGCTATTCTATTTATAGGAAAGGAAAATAAATTTTTATAACAGTATAATGCTAGAACTCTAACGTACAATTATTATTTTCATAACTATATAGTACACTTTAAAGTATTGTTATTTATTTTTTACCATCTTAAAAATGTATTATAAATGTATGAATTGACTATTTTTTTTCTCTAATACTATAATATCATTTTAAACAAAAATTTACTAGTTCGAATAAAACATATAGAAGTTCACCTTCAAATACATTTTTTCAACACAATATAAAACTTTTTCATCCTCAAGTTCACTTTCAAATAATGATAAAATTAAAAATTATTTAATAGTTTAGAATTTATTTATTTATTTATTTTTACAATAAAAATTATTTAATTTTTAATTTTTAAGCCAAATATCTATTTTGGACACCAAAAATTGTTTTATAATTTGAAAAGTTTGAAACTGTTTTTTTTAAAGAGCTAAAGAAAAGAAAAAGCAAAAGGAGTTAAGCTTAGGCCTGTTTCAACATATTTTTAAATAATTAAGTTTCTTAAAGTTACAATGATCATTTTGTTCACTTATAAGCTAAATGATAAATATAAAGGTCACATCCCAGTACCGGAATATGGAGAACGAGGGTATGACATGGTCAGCTATGCACTACGGAGTACGCCAATACCGCATAGTACGGTCACGTCTGTCGGTAGACAAGGGGATGCATATTGCAATACAAGTCACCTATGACCTCAAAGGACATACTATATATGTCTCAATCAGTTAAACAATAAACAAAACATATGAAACATGTAAGATAAATCAGGAAGGCATCTCCAACGCTCTATCAAAATGATCATGAAGCTAGCTATACAAAATAAAAAGCTAGCACAGTGTCAATAATACATGATTATAGTCAACTACAGTCTGAATAGTACAATTATATGAGAGGAATAAATGTTCAGAAAATCAAGCTAAACAAGTGACTATGGCTAAACGTCCAAAAGATCAAATTCTATAAGAGTGGTGAAGAAGAAACACACTCAATGCCCTCAGTATCCATTCTCCTGGTGTACACCATCAGTAAGATAATACTCTGAATCATCGAGTCACTACACCAAAAAAGTCTTTTTGGAACGAAAGAAATCTGTTCCAAAAAATTTTAGAAACGCTTTTATTTCGTACCTATTTCTGGATTGACAAATTTTCTAGGAACGAAAAAAAAACGTTCCAAGGGATGATAATTGGAACGCTTTATTTGTGTGCCAGTATTAGAACACCAAACAAGTGTTCCTAATAAAGCATTTAAGATTAAGTTTTGTCACATAATGGAACGGCTCATATGCATGTCACTGTTAGAACACCAATAAAGCATTCATAACAAAGTGTTTCAGATTAATTTTCTCTATATCAATTAGAATGTATTCCAAGCCTGGAACATAGAACAACGTTTATATATATATATATATATATATATGCAAAGATCCTCCCAAATCAAAGAAATAGAAACCATTACATAAAAATTAACACAAGTCATAAATAAGAAAAATTAATTATCTCAAACATTGTTCTCGGACAAATATATACTAGGTATTGAACTATATATTGCACCATGTATGTCTGCAAACAAATTGGGAAATACATTTCAACTATTTTACACCTTGATCAAAGTTCTTAACATATCGTCTGCTAGTGAACTATATATTGCATCATGTATGTCTGCAATTTATTCAACGTTTACATGCCAAATGTAAGCAAGTTCCCCCACTTGTCTAGCTTGATATATAGATAAACTTAGTATAAGATTCAAGCTCGATGATCAAACTTGTTCGACATATATCGAGTTGATTCTGCAAATCATATGAATGTCATCAGCAATCTTCTCAGTGTCCATAGAAATACCAGCCAGTTCCCTCGTAGCCAATCCCACACAGTAAAGGACATTCCTTCCCCTCTAGTGATTCGGAAACCTTTGCGTTGTTGAGAAGCCATATGTCCTCCTGCAATATGACCAAATCTAGCATTTAGTTAATCATAACAAGATTAAAGATAAATAAAAATTACAAATATTTATTATTTTAACACACATACCCTAAGCCAGTTCCTCGCGGTGCGTTTGTATCCAGTCACGAAAATTATCGCATTGAAACGCTGAGTCTTGCCATCTTTGAAGGTGACCTGGTTGTCGTCGATGCTCTCTAGCTCTTTCACAACCTTTGGAGGGGGCCAAAGCATCAGTGATCTGACTCCCCTGTCCCCCAACCATTGCATATGCAATAATAAGACTAATACAAGGAATTTGTTATAGTATCACCCCGTGTGTAAGGATAAGGAAGAACAAAAAAATCAAATATCACAAAAATGGTTTCTTGTGAGTTTGGACATGCATAAGACTTGGACATGTCAAAACCTTTATTAGTCAAATACATAATCATTCAACCACTATCATGATAATATTGTAAAAAAAATCATTCGAGTGTCCAAATTATTCAAGATTTAGAGACATGAGAAAATCAATTAAGTAGGCTATACAGCTATGGTACTTTACCCCTCCAAGTAGGCGTGTGTGTAGTAATTTCATGCTATTGCACCATACTGGTTTAAAAGTTACCAAAACCATAAAAGCTTAATGGAATAAGACAATCAGTTTGCTGATAAGACAAACTTCTATGATGACCCATAAAAGCTTAATGGAATAAGACAATCAGTTTGCTGATAAGACAAACGTCTATGATGACCCATAAAACCATAAAAGCTTAATGGAATAATACAATCAGTTTGCTGATAAGACAAACTTCTATGTGAAAAAGCTTTATGGAATTAAGAATGAAGATGCAGGTAAATGTCAAAATAGTTCATGGACCATAAAAGCTTAATGGATTGGAAGAGTAAACAATGTATATGAAACATAATGCAACAGACGACTAGAATTGATCTTGATGGCCATAAAAGAGGGTAGAAATTTTGAAGGAAAAAAAAAACTAGTAGACAAGAAATAAGACTAGAAACATAACAAATAGAGGCTTTTATTTCAACTACTAAAGTCTACTTGAATTGCATACAACATTGAAAATAATTTAGATATCACGTACTAGCAAACACAACACCAAATGACTAAATACAGGACATTAGCATTGAAGAGAATGTATAAAGTTTAAGCTTGATTAGACTAACTGAAGACTGAAACTTGGCTAAAGTAGGCTTATGCTGGAAATTTGATAGACCCAAAAATTGAAAAAGTAACTGGCATCTTTTTGACAAACAGCTCTTTTCTGCTCAAATTCCTATATGAGTTATTTTCTTCACATTCCATTCATCTATCTGCTCTTTTTAATTGTTCTCCCATGGTAGAAACTCAGAATTTCAGACAGAAAACATGTAACAACTTACAACCATATTCCCACATTTTTGTGGGAAATTCATCATCAAAATTACCTGTAGTTGGTATGGCATCCTGCATCGTTCAAGTCACCCTATTTACATGAAAAATAAATAATTATATGATAATACTATCAAAGAACATTAATGTTCCAAAAGCACACTTGTATACCTCTATCGGATTATGGTCAATATGCATATAACCTGATTTGAGCAGATTTATAATTCAAATGATAAAAAAACCGACTGCTATAAACTTTTAACCAAGGTTCAAGAACTCGGTATCGGTATCGGTATCGGACAGTTTGTATGAGTAGCCGTATCGGCAGTATCGGCAGTATCGGCGGTATCGGATCGGAGTATCGGATATGTTGGTATCAGATGTATCGACAATTTAAATAATTATTAATTAATTAGTAAAAAAATAGAAATTTTTTTTTACATATTTATGCATTATTTAAGTGTTTTTCATGTTTTTTTTTAATTAGAATTGAATAAAACAATAGTCATCCTTGTTGAATGGTTTACCTGCGATATATAAGTTTTCTTCCTTTACATATTTTTAGTTACAATCTTACTATGTCATTATATTCGTACTAATTGAATCTTGTATTGTTCTGTAGGTTTCAATTTTGACGAATTAAGGCGCATAGAGGGAGGCACAAGAGATTAAAAGCAAATAAGCAATGCAAATGGCAGGATGAGATAATGAGACAAGTGACAAGACCCATAATTATATTTGTCGAGGAATCGAAATATTTTTTTAAATTTTTGTAAATAAATAAAGATTTAATTGTATTCAGAAATTTAGTATAAGTGAATAGTTATAAATTGTTACAATGTGATCTATGACACCAATTATTTTGTTTCATAATATATCGAAATAAAATTAGCAACAAGATTTACATATTTAAATTTAAAAGTACGACAAAAAATCACTTGGCCAAAAAAATTCATCGGGACTCTGGCCTATCCCTTCATTTAAATTTCATGAATAATAGTCTTTTTACAATAAGTACGAATTACAATAAAGATACAAATACGAAAATGAATACAAATACAAAAAAATACAAATATATCACTAAAATTGTTCATAATTATCATAATCGTCCCGATATGGTTCTTGGTTATGAGGGTAGTAGTGACTGATATCTGTATTATGAAAAAAATTTGTCATGAGGCCATTAAATGTTGAATGTTGTTCCGTCTCTGGAGTGTTGTATGGATAATAACTTGTGCATGAACTATCATATGTATTGTTGTAATTGTCTGAAGGAGTAGGTACATCATGATGGCTAGATCCTCCAGCATATGTATCATCCATGC
Organism: Iris macrosiphon; assembly: GCA_036927795.1. Taxonomy (NCBI): domain Eukaryota; kingdom Viridiplantae; phylum Streptophyta; class Magnoliopsida; order Asparagales; family Iridaceae; genus Iris; species Iris macrosiphon. The sequence goes on from JAYESA010000018.1 coordinate 45,517,055, forward strand.
GATGCTCTCTAGGTTGATAATCACTTGGCCAGTCTTCAGAGTATTCATGAGACTGATCTCCAGGACTTTCATATTCATTAGTATTGTCAGCACCAGCAGCGAGTGTAGCTCCATTGCCTCCACTATCAGTAGTGTCGTCTTTATCGCTGTCGACCTGTCGAGATTGTACATCTGGTGTTTTCTTTCTTTTTCCAGGCTTTCGAGCATTTTCGGCAATATCTTGTGGATCGGCATCCAAGTTATCATCTAACCACTCATTTTCTCTGCCATCTAAGAGTGGTGTTTCCCTTTCTCTAGTCCAAGGTATGAGTAAATCTTCTTCATGAAATATCTCATCCAAATCAATAATATTTTGTTCATCTCGTGATCTTTGCATATTTCGAACCCTCAATCTCATATTATAATGGACAAAAACTAATTTTTCTAGTCTTGTCATTAAAAGTCTATTGCGGGGACGAGTATGGATGAGAGAAAATGTTGTCCAATTCCTTTCACAGTTGGAAGAAGACACTGTTTGACTTAGGATGCGCACAGCTAATCGAGTAAAATTTGGGGCTTCCTCCCTAGCATGTATGGACCACCACTCAGCTACAAAATAATAAAATATATTAGCTTTGTAACTATATAAATTTAATTAATAAATATTTTAAAGTATGAACTATTACTACCAGGAAGACATCTATTTACAGCACTTTGGAATTGATTTGAACTAAATACACCATTTCTCAATCTGAACTTTTCTGCCTGCAAAGTGATATTACAACAGTTATGGGTCTTATGACATTAAAATTAAATATTGTAAAATTATAAAAAAATCTAATATCAAATAATATTTACCTCTTTGTTTATATTAAGCGTGTTGTATTGTCATTTACCATTCTATTAACGACGCGGTGGAAACCATTCAGTACCTCGTCGTCATTTATAACATCATTAGAATATTGGTATTTGGGATTCAAGAAATAACCTGCAATATTAAATAAATAACTAGTTTTAAAATCCCTAAAAATATTATAAAATAACATTTGAAGGGTATTCAATTTATAGAGTATTTACCAGCTGCATGTATATCTCGATGTAGTTGAGAATTCCATCTGGTATCAATCATTTCCCACCACTTCCTATATCCTTGACCAACATTCTTTTTTATCATTTCTTTAGCCCTGTCCATAGCCTCGTAAAGATGACCCATCTCCGCTTTATCATCGCTATCCACCATCCTTAAAACTTTTGCTAGAGGTCGAAATATTGCAGTGACCCCTGCAATATTCCTCCAGTAAGTTTGACTCTCGATTAAACTGACAACCACATCTGCCTTTTTCTCTATCTTTACGATTGAGTCTCATGTAGTTATCTGTCCAACCCCGTGTATTTATCATCCTTTTTAAATCAGTCTGATGTTTAAGGATGGAATCAAAAGCAATAAAATTGATAGCAAACCTAGTGATGGCTGGTCTAACCAATTTTCCATTCTGAGTCTCAGTCCTCATGATGCTAAGAGCCCAACCATGATTATATATGAAACAAGTCATATCTTGAGACTTCCGTATTAGTGGCTTAATATGTTGATCATTGGCTATATCCTTCAACATGAGATCTATGCAATGTGCTGCACATGGCGTCCAATATAAATTTCTTCTCACCTGCATATAAACATATATATATATTTAGAATGAAGCTATATTTACAATAATAAATAACATATATACAAACATATTTATAATAATAAAAATTCAGTATAAGTGCATTCTCACCTCCATTAACCTCATTCCCGCCTTCTTGTAGTTGGAGCCATTGTCAGTAATTATTTGGACGACCCTGTTTTCTCCAATCTGTTCCACAACTTCATTCATCAGTCCAAATATGTATTTACTATCTTTGTACTTGTCAGAGGCATCTACAGATTTGAGAAATATCGTTCCTTGTGGAGAATACACAAGAAAGTTAATGATGCATTTTCTGTTCTGTGTACTCCATCCATCGCACATAATGGTACATCCATACTCATCCCAATACCTATGAAATGATTTTAGGTACTCCTCCATGTCACTTATTTCCATATCTAAATAAGTATTTGAAATCTCATAAGGAGTTGGACCCTTTACTCCACCCCCGGAAGCTGCTATGGCATCTATCATTGGCTGATAGTGTGGACTTTTAGCAGCATTGAACGATATATTATTGTATATAAAGAATTTTGATATAAATCTTCCTATATGATTTTTTGCATTCTTTATCCCCTTAATTGCACCCTTTATTTTGGGTTGCATTGCCCCTTGTTTTCTGAGGACATAAGGGTCCATACTCCTTACTTCTATCTCTGGAATATTTCTCACCTCCTCCCCACGATATGGGACTGACTTTGATCGGCCACCTAACGTCGGACCCCTGCTTGACCCTGTTTCTCTGTCCCCGACACTCCAACGTCTACCCCATTCCTCAGCTGCATATTCTCTCCTACTTTGTCTCATGTCCCTTCTAAGTTCCGTGAAGTCTTCAATATCTTCTTCTGAAGAGGAATCTACTCGAGCTATCCTTGTTAACTTCTTCTCTACCCGTTATTTTTTTTGATTCGCCATTATTTTATCCTTTTTTTTACCCTCAACAAGCAACAACATTTCTTTTTTTTATAGAAATTGGTACATCAGGACGCGATGCTACATTTCCTATAATACCCGCTAAGTGTTGTTTCAGCCGAGTAACCCCTCCGTCCATTATTTTGCTACAATAATTGCATTCCACCCTCCTCTTATTATTAGGATTGACACATTTTCCATGTTTCCAACCAGCATCCATTTCCTCCGGCGTACGACTTTTAGGTGCCATTAAGTAATCCTGAAATGATATAACGTTACATACAATAATAAAAAAATGTTACATGAAGTAATAAAAACATATAAAATTGTTAGATGCAATAATAAAAAATATAAAGAATGATAACTAATGTGTATTCTCCAGTAGATGCCTCTGACAAATAATGTGTATTCTCCAGTAATAATTACTGACCAAAAATGCAAAGAAATATCGTTACGTACAATAATATAGTTATATAAACTATAATGTTACATGCATTAATAAATATTGTTAGATAGTCATATATACGATAAATAAATTGCAATAATATAAAATATTACATAGATAACAATAACAGGTAGTATATAACTATATATATAATTTTGTTAGAAGCATAGACGTACAATATATAGTATATAGTATATGATGCATAGACGTACAATATATATGTATATGTATATATAGTATATAGTTTATGTATATATAATATATTTAGATACAATATATATGAAATTGATACAATATATATGAAATTGATACAATATATACTATATAGGTACTATAGTATACAATATATATATATTAGTGTATATGTAATATAAAAAATATATATTAGTTTTATAAATAAAAAAAAGTCAGAATATATATATATTTGTGTATATGTAATATAAAAAAAGCCAGTACAATAGAATATATATATATATATATATATATATATATATATATATATATATATATATTAGTTTTATAAATAAAAAAAGTCAGAATATATATATATTAGTGTATATGTACAATAGAATATACTATAGTATTTATATATAGATAAATATATATATATATATATATATATATATATATATATATATATTAGTTTTATAAATAAAATAAAGTCAGAATATATATATATATTAGTGTATATGTAATATAAAAAAAGTCAGAATATATATATATTAGTGTATATGTACAATAGAATATATATATATATATATATATATATATATATATATATATATATATATATTAGTTTTATAAATAAAAAAAAGTCAGAATATATATATATATATATATATATATATATAAGTTTCCTCCTTAAATACAATATACATGCCAACTTAAACAACCAAATTCCATTGGCTTTCTGGCCAGTGGGAGTAACGTAAGTTACTGTGGTCACGGGTTCGAATCCAGCGTTGAGTTTTTTTTTTTTTCACAGCCGTTGGATCTGAACGTTGGATCGCTGACGTGGCAAAATGGACGGTGGAGATTTATCTAATGTGTGTTTTTAGGATGCTGACGTGGCGAAGATCTGAGCGGTGGATCGCTGACGTGGCTAAATGGACGGTGGAGATTCGTTTGATCTGTGTTTTAGGATGCTGACGTGGCAGAGATCTCAGCTGTGGATCGCTGACGTGTCAGTTTGGACGATGGAGATTCGTTTGATCTGTGTTTTTAGGATGCTGACGTGGCATGGATCCGAACGATGGATCGCTGACGTGGCAAAACGGACGGTGGTGATTCGTTTCTATTTTTTTATGGATGCTGACGTGGCAATTTTTTTTTCAAAAAACGTGAACAAAACAGAGGCGGAGAGAGAAAACATTCGGCCGAATGTTTTCTTCCCGGGAGAGAAACTCTCCGCCTCCACTCGCCGGGGAATGCCTCCACTCGCCGGGGAACGTCTCCACTAGCCTCCACCGCTCGAGCCAAGGACGGAGGAGCACTTCTCGAGCCACGGTGGAGGCGGAGGAAAACTTCTCGAGCCGCGGTGGAGGCGGCGGAGGAGGCCAAGGACGAGTTCTGAACTTCTCGAGCCGCGGGTGATCTCCAGGAGGAATTTTTTACCTGAAAAAGGTAAAAGTTCTGAACTTCTTCTAATCTCTTTGTAAATTGTAAATTAGGGTTTGTTGTGTGTTATTTTAGACAAATAATCGACTATTTATAGAAGTTTTGATTGCACTGTTATTTATTTTTTCGATTATTGGATTTGACGTCTGCAAAGCATTATTTGCTTTATTTGATGCTGATTTGAGGATTTGATGTGCTTTTGTTTTTGGTCGGAGAGGATTTGATATGTTTTTGTTTTTGGTCGGAGAGAATATGTATCTCCAGGAGGATTTAGGTTTGTATCGGCTCGTGTCGGTCCGTATCGGCTCGTATCGGACCGATACAGCCCGATACGATACATTTCCCACAAATATCGGCCGATACCGATAATTTTCGAGAGTATCGGATCGGCAGTGCTGAGATCCGATCCGATACGGCCGATACGTATCGGTATCGGCCGATACTTTGAACCTTGCTTTTAACAGAAAAAAATTCTACTATGCGAGCCAATAGGAAACCAGAACTATTTCTTGCAGTGATGTAAAGATTAAAACCTGGTCGTTCAAGGAGAGAAAGTACTGCATCTAGAGGCCGAAGGATGATTGAAAGCCCTGTTGAATCTTAACCACCAAAATTACAAAAAAAAAAACACACAAAGAGAGAAAACTTTTGTACATCATATATGTTTCAACTATTTTTGCTGCTAGCTACATGTCAATTGGTAAGGGGTGAAGAACTAGCAGCAGGCCCTTCACTTAGTTCAAACCCCTATAAAGTATTTTCAGGTATCACGGAAAGTCTAAAACTTTCATCTCTTCATCTGGTATACAATTTTGAGGAGCATTCAATATCAAGTATGACTTATGATTTTTAACTTTGAATCAGCCATAATCTGCCTGAACTTCAAGGTCCTACCTTCATATGAACAATATATGTAGAACATCAAAAAAAAGTCATCACAATATGACTTTAGTAAAAGATGCCAAGTTGCCAACCACTGCTTGTGGCCTGAGTTGGTGTCAGGTCTATGATTTTCATAAACTGAATGTTTTACTAAGGTTAAAACCAGATTTCATGGAGTTTCAACAAATTTGGCACCTTATTGTTACGTCTAATTTAAGGGGAAACAACTAATGACCCATCTCTATTAGTAGAATGTTAAGATTGGATAAGAAGACAACACGATGAATTTTACCCAAAACCAGAATCTAGACGAGATTATGTTTACATAGTTTATTCATACAGGAATGTACTATAGGTATATATCACCACCAACAGCCCTACATTAAACTTCTATGCTTTCCATATGTACAATGGATGGATCACATTATATAATCTATACAAATTAGTATGAACCAAGTGCTAAGTGCTATTCTATAGCAAATAAGGTGCTATGTATTATAACATGGAAAGATTCCTTTAGTCTTTTTTATCTGCAACTTATTCCAAGTGGTGCTAAATCCTGTTTGTGTATTTGCTTATAAGCAAAGAAGAAATTTTCTGCATCCAACTAATATTCTTGTGCATATACAATCAAATCCATTTAATAGAAGAGGTAATATTATGATGATGGAATTCAAGACAAATACGTCCAGGTTTAATACTCTCCAAGACAAAAATAAAATCCAAACAAGTTTAGGATGATTTTATAAGGAAATACAAGCTACAGTTATAGAAATACAATATATGCAGTATTAATCTTGTTTTCCTCACCTTTACTGTGTTAAAAAAGAAGCTAAGTAAAGTAACACAATCATCGTCATCAACACAAGTATACTCATATCAGACCATAACAATGATGTTTGACTTTAACAACTACAACACAGCCTACTAATTGGGATAAAGCTTTCTCTTTTTTTTTTTTTTTTTTACAAATTGGGATAAAGCTTTGTCCTTGTCATTCATATCTGCAAACAAATTGGGAAATTTTAAGCTAATACGAGCAATTACTAACCTCCATATCTTAAGGGAGAAAAATCATGAAATTCACAAGTCAAGTGATTATTTTGAAGGTTTTGGTGGTAAAAAGAAGTCTGGAAGACTGCCTAAAGGGAGATTGCGTGTTTTATATACATGCCTCATCCTTGAGCCGGGGGTTTTATAGACGGAGATGTTGCTTATCGAATAACATCTCGCCGAGGATCACAGGGCAGCTACATCTTGGGTAGATGACATTGCAGATGGCCAATCATAGACAGAAGCTGTCACAAAAATAAATTCTAGCCAAGAAAAAAAACTACGAGAAATATTTAGAGTACCAAACTGATTATTTTCAAGACATTTGTTGCACCTCCAGTCCAAGATCCTAGCTAAGATTCAGTCGTTGCGTTTGACGGTGACGGTGGCGGTGAGAAGGTCGCAGAGGCGAGGTTCTGGCGAGTGGCTAAAATCTAATATATTTACAAAGGAATTTCATCTCAGCCAAATTGAATCATAGTAGTATTATGCAATTGACATGTAAGTGTTCAATTTCATCATTTATGAATGCTGGAAAGCAATCAACAGTTCAATAGTGCTTAATAATCCAAAAATACTACCATGATCAACATAATAGTAAGTAAAATCAATACCACTTGTAATGCTCTATTTCAGCTCCATGTTACACCGATCGACAATATTTTTAGAGTGATTTCCCTCGACACAATACTGGTGTCAAAATTTGTCTTCGCATGTTCTCGGCTATGAAATTATTGGGTTGGTCACCATGATAGTACTAATCACATTGGATTACAGATCCCCACCCTCTCCTAAGCCGAATTATGTGCTCGGTGAATGTTGAACCTGATGCTCCAATGAACGCCCTCGACATGGTGCAGATTGACTTATCTGTCATGACCTCAACATTTGACACGAAAGAACGTATAATTAAGTATTTAGATATTGATGTTAATAAGATTACACAGGTGACAGATTTAAAAGTTTGTTTCTATTGAAACATGATGGGGTTAGGTGATGCATTACCACAAACACATCCTTGGCATTCAGAAAGTTGTTGCCACATCCCACAAGCAGATTCTGTTGTCGTAAGCACCGCTTCAGGGGGCCCCAGTCGAGCCCATACCCCCTCATTTTTCTGGCCGCAGAGAACCAAGTCAAGGCCTCTCCTCGTAGGCAGTGACGTCTCGGAAGAGGTGGGCCTCGGGGCATTACATCTTGGTGGCGACCAGGATGGGCCCTACAGCATGTGGCGACGACGATGGAGGGGGTTGGGGGTTGGGGATTGGGGACTGGGCTTAGGCGAGCAAGAGGTGGGTTTTTTTTGTGTTGGGGTGGCGGCGAGAAGGTCGCAGAGGGTTCTCAGGTCGCAGTAGAGAGAAGAGAGGAGGGGACGATCGAATTTGGGAGGGAGTTTGGAATTAAGATTTTGTTTGGGAGGGCTTTTTGGAATTAGGAGGGAGTTTGGAATTGATAGGAGATTTGGAATCCGGGACAACCCTATAAAAATATTTATAGGGTGGTTTCAATTTGGAATGCATTTGGAACTATATAAAAACGTTCCTAAATATATAATTTTTATAGAGTTTAAATTAAAATATATTAGGAACACTTTTTTGATCTGGAACACTTTTGTTCCGTTCCAGAACCTAGGTACGAAAAATAAGTGTTCCAGATTGAAAAACACCTAGTGTTCCTAATTTACCATTTTGGTGTAGAACTACTAGATCTGGCCAAAAAAAACAGAGGGGTCAAGTCCCTGATAGAAAGTACCACAAGAAAGGACAAGTAAAGAAAACAAAACCCAAGTAGTAAAAATACATAAATAGACACATGCATCGTAACTTAGGTCCATAGTCTATCATCAGGTAGTAGCCCAACCCTACAACCAAATAAGGATAAAGGTTGAACCACTATACCGCGATAGTTTACATTCTTATGCTACTAACATATGATATAAAATAAAGACAACATATTTAAGTAACCGGCCAATCAGTTTCTAGGGCATGCTATGTGATATCTAGACAATCGGTAACGAAGCAGTATAGGGATCCTCATATCGTGTAATGCCGAAGCGGGATTGGCCAAGCCATGAGTATAAATAAGAATATAAGTAGTATGACATAGCCTCTCATAAGGTCACCGGGCTAAGTAAACTCGATAATAGTCTCAGCACTCATATAAGGTAGATACTGAATCGGTCAGCATAACAGTACACAGATACTACACTCTGCTAAGATGGATGATATACACTATCTGATGGATGACCATCAGTAGAACTTGGGATTCTATTCCCTCTTAATGCTTCTACAGGTTTTAAGTTACCTAACTAACCATACAGTTATATGTGGAATCCCGTATCGTGGGCACACAATCGATCATCCTTCCTATATGTCGTACCGTAGTATGGGTATGCAGGGTGTGAATCCGTACTGGTTTTCGAAGTTCCAATCTAGATTCATCATGACTATAGACTCCTACATTCAATAGATAGATCCTAACTTAGCCACGCTGTAGCCACTGACTAACCATGGTGGTATCAATGCAAGAATAATAATATATTAAAAATAACAGGATCAAGATATATCATGAACAGGTAGCACTGTGGTGCATAGGATAGCACCTCGGTGCAATAACAGGAGGTATCAATACAGAAACAAGCAATCATGTCAAAAATCATGGTGCTAACAGGAGGTATCAACACAGAAACAAGCAATCATGTCAAAAATCAGGGATAATTAGTCAGTAATTATTCAGCTAGTCATAATCCTCTACTCACATGGTAGTATGTATATTGGCTCAAGTACACAGCCGGTGCATATTGCACTAGTCAATCAGGAACAATAGTAGGACCTAGAGGTTTACAAGTAATCCATAATCATAAACATGACAGTTAAAGAGGCATCTGTGGTGCCCCGTTCCTCCTTTTCGGGGAGCGCGGCTAAGAAATACATTCGGTACCATTCGATCGGGATAGATTGAATCAAGATCTTTTCCTCGTTATGGATTTGCTTCTTCAGAATCGATTCCTATATTCAGTGGATCGTGCCCCAAGGATGGACTTAGCGGCAGAGTCAAGAGGGACCTCTCTGCTGCAAGTTTTCTTGCCTAGTTTTCGTTGTTGCCTTGTTGCTTTCGTGCTTTTGAGTTGCTTTTCAGATTTGCATGTTCTTGAACGGTTTCGATGGATTTTATTGCTTTCGTTCGTTGAACTGTATTTTATTCCGAGCTTGAAAAGAGTAGAAGAGGTATTGATAATCTATTTATGGCAATGTAGGTGATCGTGCAGTAGACGTCGTGCGAGCGGAGTCTTGAAGCACCTCTTTCATTTTTTCTCCCCAACCAACTGGTGAGTGGCTATAATTCAATTTAGTTGACCCTTCTTCCAAGTCTTCACATATAAAATCTTGCCTTCTTGATTGTTTCGATCAAACGATATCATAATAACTAAAAGATATCAAGATAAAAAGAAATAGACTTGAAGTTACTTTTGCTTGTCAATAAACTTGTGAATTGCATGCTAGTTCATTAAGAAATGTTCTTTCAATATATTTCAATTCTAGTTAGAATATATATACTTTTTCTATTATTGAGCTATGTGTAGAACACACCTCGCTATGCAATATACTAAACAAGGAGAATATGCAAAACAGATCATGTCATGTTACTTGTCTTGTGCTCGTGTTGCCTTGAACTATATCGTTTGATAACTTAGTAATTAGATATTGTTTGATCACGGACAACTTGTGAACAAGGTCACAGTTCCTGTGGACGGACGCTGGGGCACTAGCACCGATCCAATTCGGATGAAACTTCATGTTAGTGTTGTGTACTGGACAGGATAGCTTGTAGCGCACCGTGTACTTTCGTTGTATGTCATCCTCGTATATGATTATAACTCGTCCACTATGGCATCATGCTAGTGATCTCCACGTATATTTAAACTGTGCAAGCTAACTATGTCTTCGTGGCAGGAAAACTCATGGTAAGTATTATGCAGGTGGTTCAGACGGGCAGGTAAAAGTCACCAAACGGTGGCATATTTATTTCGGTAAACTTCAATATCTAATGCTTGCTTATAAAATGGACTAAGGCAAGATAGAAAGATCATATAATAACTTGCATACTTCATATAAACAATGTGTTGATTGGTATAGTTGGGTTAGCTCGCCTTCATCGATACATTTTGATGTACTGACCCTCGTTGCAACAGGTTCCTCGTACCAAGGAGATCCTTCAAGAAGCTAGAGCAACTTTCCAATCCAGTCCAACTACCGGCACGTCCTGATCGTGCCTTCAAAGAAATATTTTAAAGTTCCAGGAGCTCGTGCACATAACTTATGCAGCTCCGTGGAAAGGCGATAGCTTCGCCCGAAGGTGTCTATAGCTTTAAAGTTTTAGTAAAATGATATAATGTACATGACAGTTATATCATTTTGAGTCCACCTTTGTAAGCCCGTGCGACAATTATCCGACTCGTTCAAGAGTTTGTAAAAGATGTTCATTATCAATAAAGATAATGTTTTTATGCTTCAACATTGTGTTCAATTCTCTGCGTACTCTGAATATGTGCTCGTTCTATAGAATACCTTGGCCTTGTGCCCTGTGCAACCTAGGCACGTACGGCATCACGCCCGGGAGACGACTATCGATCCTACAGAATCGGGGCATGACATATTGGTATCAGAGCATAGCTTCAAGTTCCTTTGACCCTCATGTCGAAAAAGTTCCTTTAATGATCTATTTTTTATGCGAACTCTTGAACTCGTTTGGCCAAAATAAGATAACTTTCATACAGTGAGTCCATAATACATTATGAGCCTGATGCAGTTACCTTCTTTTAAAGGAATGACTCAAGCATAAGCATCGGCGCTAGTACCTGGAGAGGTACAAGTCCAGGAAAGTAATTCCAGCACCTTGGGAAGTTCTAGAAGCCAGCGAGTCATGCCCCCCATCGATCCGATTGAGCGAATGATGCGGGTGTTTGAAGCAAGCCAGCAGAGAGATGAGGCTCGTCATGAGCAAGCCGAGAAGCGGGCGAAAGAGCGACATAGCAAGTTTGAAGACAATCTACAAGCCCAATTTGCAGTCCAACAGAAGCAGGTAGATGTCCTGCAACAGATCGTTCAGACCTTGGCATCCAACCATTCCTCAACGGCAGCAGGGGCATCGGTGGAGCGACCCACTCCTGAATTCGAAATTCTTCGAACTCCAAATAAGAAGGAAGTGACTACCTTCGACTTTTTCGACTTCAAGAAGGTCTGTAACACGCCTTTCAAAGGGGCTGAGGATCCGATCGTGGCTCTAGATTGGCTGACAGATCTTGAAGATCACTTCAAATTGCCTACGGGGAAGAGCTCGATGACTACGCTTGCCACCGCGAGGTGTGAAGCGATCTCGTACTAAACTTCTTTCTTTTTCTATTGAAGGGCAACAACTAGAGGTACCTGAGAAAAAATATATTGCATGTGCCCAATTGCAGCTCCGTTTGAACGCGTACGATTGGTGGGACGTGCATTGAAGATCTCTCTCAGTAGGCGATGAAGAGGAGACGATCGTGTGGACTACCTTCGGTGGTGCATTCGAAGAGGAGTTCATATTCCCTCTCGTATGTCAGCAAAAGGAGAACGAGTTCGTGCAGCTTAGGCAAGGCAATATGACGGTGAAGCAGTACTCCGCTGAATTCAATCGGCTCACCAAATTTGTAATCTCATACCTACTTGATGCGACAAGTCATGCAAGACGATTCGAAGACGACTTGTGACCTGCCATCCATGCGCACGTAGTCGTTCTCCAATATCTGACTATGTGAGAAGTTCTCAATCATGCAATTTCCCTTGAACCGCAGTATCCTTCAGTTGCTACCGACACTGTGCATACTTTCAATCACAAGTGCCATAGCAACACGGGAGGAAACACCGCTCCAAAGCGTCCAAATAACGGCGATCAACAGAAAGAAATTTCAGGGCAAAAATGTCTCTTCTGTAGGAAGCCAGGGAACACCATCAACGAATGTCATTTGAAGCATGTGTTATGCCTCGCTTACGGTGAATCAAACCATGGAATTCGTGACTGTCCGTGCCTCGTTAATCGTCGCCCTCAACATCTAAATCCTGCCACAGTACCTCAAGCCAATCGAGCTGTACGTAGCAAGAGCATCGTTAAGCTCAAGGCCGGGTGTACACTTTGACACGGGAGGAGGCCCTTGTCATGCTCCAATCTTCTACAAGCTCAATAGTCTCCGCTGAACGTGAATCACCATGTTGCAGCGCTCCTGCAGGACAACTGTTCTCATCGGGACGTGATATCGTACGAGCCTGGAGTTGTGCTCGCATAAGGCGATGTTGTCAAATATCAAAGTTATCATCGAAATGACCAAGTTGCAGAGAAAGTCAAGTATCCGAAATAAGCCTCGTACCGAATGGCCCCTGCTGAACTAAAGGAGTTAAAGTGCCAACTGCAAGAACTGCTTAACCGTGGATATATTCGTCAGAGCGTGTCTCCTTGGGGCGCGCCTGTACTTTTTGCAAAGAAGAAAGGCGGGACGTTGCGACTCTGCATAGAGTATCGGGAGCTAAATAAGGTCACTATCCGAAATAAGTATCCCTGTCCAGGATCGACGACCTCTTTGATCATCTGCAAGAAGCATCAGTATTTTCAAAGATAGACCTTCACTCTGGCTACCACCAATAAAGATCAAGCTAGAGGACATGCCAAAGTCAGCATTTCAGACCCGCTATGGCTATTATGAGTTTTTTGTCATGTTGTTCGGACTAATAAATTCTTCTGCCGCATTCATGGATTTGATGAACCGTGTGTTTCGACAATTCCTTGATAAGTTTGTGGTATTATTCATAGACGACATCTTAGTGTACTCGAAGAATAAGGATGAACACACAAGATATCTGCGGATGGTGCTTCAAACTCTTCGAGATAATAAGTTGTTCGCGAAGCTGAGCAAGTGTGAGTTCTGGTTGGACAACATATCTTTCCTCGGGCACATCATTTTCGCGGAGGGCATCTTAGTCGACCCAAAGAAAGTTGAAGTCATCATGAAATGAAAGAGACCTGAGTCGGCCAGCGACATTCGGAGCTTCCTTGGTCTAGCAGGCTACTACAGGAGATTCATAAAAGATTTTTCAAGGATCGCTTCGCCTCTAACTCATCTCACTTGGAAGGGAGTAACGTTCGCATGGTCGGACGACTGTGAAACTTTATTTGTGGAATTAAAGCAACGACTCGTCTCAACACCGATTCTTACTCTTCCGGATGGACCCGACGATTTTAAGATCTATAGCGACGCTTCATGAAAGAGTTTGGGATGTGTCCTTATGCAAAGGGATAAGGTGATAGCCTTTGCATCAAGGCAGTTAAAGCCTCACGAAAGAAATTATCCAATGCACGATCTGGAACTTGCAGCGGTGGTGTTCGTATTAAAGTTATGGCGACATTACCTCTATGGCGTACCGTGTAAAATCTTTACGGATCACAAAAGCCTCAAGTACTCTACACTCAAAAGGATTTGAATCTACGGCAATGACGTTGGCTTGAACTCCTTAGCGACTTTGACTTGATGATCAGATATACACCGGACAAGGGCAACATTATAGCTGATGCACTGAGTCGAGTGTTTGTTGGGAGCTTAGCTATCGATGACAGGCTGCAAAGTAATCTTAAAAGTTTAGGCATTACACTCTGAATCAGATACAAAAAGGGGATGCAGGTGGCTCAATTGTGCCTCGAACTGGACTTGTTGGAGAAAGTTAAGTCCGCTCAGAAGGACGACATATTCCTAGAGAAGATGCAAAATCTTATCTTAGCAGGAAAGACGATCGACTTTGCAGTAAGCACGGATGTAATGATGTGGGTGAAGGAAATATTGTGTGTTCCTAACGATGCAAACCTCAGAAAAGAGATACTCACTGAAGTCCACTATGCGAGTTACACTTCACATCTAGGAAGCACGAAGATGTATCGAGACCTCCGTACGATATTTTGGTGGCACGGCATAAAAAGGGATGTAGCAATGTTCGTGTCGTAATGCATGGCTTGTCAGCAAGTAAAGGCCGAGCACCATAAGCCAGGTGGAGAGATGCAGAATCTTGCTATATCGGAGTGAAAATGAGAACACATAACGATGGATTTTATTGTTGGTTTACCAAAGACACAACAGAAAAATAATGTCGTCTGGGTCATCGTCGATCGACTCACCAAGTCAACTCACTTTCTACCTATCAAAGTTACTTGTAGTATCGACCGTCTGGCACAGATCTACCTCAATGAGATCGTTCGACTCCACGGTGTGCCCATATCCATTGTCTCCGATAGAGATGGACGATTCTTATCATATTTTTGGGAGAGCCTTAAGTCATCAATGGGAACAAATTTGAAGTTCAGCTCCGCCAACCATCCTCAGACGGACGGCCAGACAGAGCGAGTAGACCAAATCCTCGAAGCTATGGCTCTGTGCCTTGGACTTAAAGTCAAGTTGGAACATGCATCTACCATTAGCCGAAGTTGCATACAATAATAACTATCAATCCAGAATTCAAATAGCGTCGTATGAGGCATTGTATGGCAGAAGTGTAGATCCCCTATCTGTTGGGATAAAGTTGGTAAACGGCAAATTCTTGGCCCGGAGCTCGTAGAATAAACCGTCCAAAAGATTCGTTTGATCCGCGAACGGCTGAAGGTAGCACAAAGTCATCAAAAAAGTACTCAGACGCGCACTGTCGACCTCTTGAATTCTTAGAAGGCGATCGTGTATTTCTCAAGGTCCTGCCCATATGAGGAGTTACCAGATTTGGAGTAAAAGGGAAGCTAAGCCCAAGATTCGTCAGTCCGTTTAAAATACTTAAGCGAGTCACCCCAGTCATATATCAG
Source organism: Iris macrosiphon (assembly GCA_036927795.1). Taxonomy (NCBI): domain Eukaryota; kingdom Viridiplantae; phylum Streptophyta; class Magnoliopsida; order Asparagales; family Iridaceae; genus Iris; species Iris macrosiphon. The sequence goes on from JAYESA010000018.1 coordinate 45,532,490, forward strand.
ATTGCCCTGACACCGTCACTATCTGAAGTGCACGATATCTTCCATGTTTCACAGCTTAGGAAGTACGTGTATGACCTGAGTCATGTGGTGGATCTTGATCAACTGGACTTGAAGGCGGACTTGACGTATGTTGAATATCCTGTGCGGATCTTGGATTACAAGGAAAAGCTACTTTGAAGTCATTCGGTTTCTCTCGTGCGCGTGCTTTGGGAAAATTATTCGGTCGAACAATCAACCTGGGAGCTTGAGTCTGAGATGAAGGAAAAGTTTTTTTCATTATTTTATAGTAGTAGGTTATATTCCTAAGTTTTATGGACGAAACTTCCTATTAGTTGGTTAGGATGTGGTGCACCGTTCTCCCTTTTCGGGGAGCACGGCTAAGAAATACTTTCGGTATCGTTCTATCGGGATAGATTGAATCAAGATCTTTTTCTCGTCATGGATTTGCTTCTTCGGAATCGATTTCCATATTCAGTGGACCGTGCCCCAAGGATGGACTTAGTGGCAGAGTCAAGAGGGACCTCCCCGATGCAAGTTTTTTTTGCCTAGTTTTTGCTATTGCCTTGTTGCTTTCGTGCTTTTGAGTTAGTTTTTAGATTTGTATTTTTTAAACGATTTTGATAGATTTTATTGCTTTCGTTCGTTGAACTGCATTTTATTTTAAGCTTGGAAAGAGTAAAAGAGGTATTGATCATCTATTCGTGGCATTGTAGGTGATCATGCTGTAGACGTAGTGCGAGCGGAGTCTTAAAGCACCTCTTTCATTTTCTCTCTCCAACTAACTGGTGAGTGGCTATAATTCGATTTAGTTGACCCTTCTTCCAAGTCTTCACATATAAAATCTTGTCTTCTTGATTGTTCCGATCAAACGATACCATAATAACTAAAAGATGTCAAGATAAAAAAGAATAAACTTGGAGTTACTTTTGCTTGTCAATAAACTTGTGAACAGTTAACTTGCTGCATGCTAGTTCGTTAAGAAATATTCTTTTGACATGTTTCAATTCTAATTAGAATATATATATATATATATATATATATATATATATATATATATATATATATATATATATATATATATATATATATATATATATATATATATATACTTTTTCTATTATTGAGCTATGTGTAGAACACACCTTGTTATGCAATATACTAAACATGGAGATTATGCAAAACAGATCATGCCATGTTACTTGTCTTATGCTCGTGTTGCCTTGAACTGCATCGTTTGATAACTTAGTAATTCGACACCTTTTGATTATGGACAACTTGTGCACAAGGTCATAGTTCATGCAGACGGTCGCTGGGGCACTGGCACCGATCCGATCCGGACAGAACTTTATGTTAGTCTCGTGTACTGGACGTGATGGCTTGTAGCGAACTGTGTACTTTCATTGCATACCATCCTCGTCAATGACTATAACTCGTCCACTATGGCATCATGCCAGTGATCCCTACGTATATTTAAACTGTGCAAGCTAACTATGTCTTCGTGGCAGGGAAAGTCATGGTAAGTATTGTGCAGGTGGTTCAGACGGGCAGGTAAAAGTCATCGAACGGTGGCATATTTATTTCAGTAAACTTTCATATCTAATGCTTCCTTGTAAAATAAACTAAGGCAAGATAGAAAGATCACATAATAACTTGCATGCTTCATATAAACAATGTATTGATTGGTATAGTTGGGTTAGCTCACCTTCACCAGTATATTTTGATGTACTGACCCTCGTTGCAACAGGTTCCTTACACCAAGAAGATCCTGCAAGAAGCTATAGCAACTTTCCAATCCAGTCCACCTACCGGCACGCCCTGATCGTGCCTTCGAAGAAACGTTTTGAAGTTCCAGGAGCTCGTGCACATAACTTATGCAGCTCCGTGGAAAGGCGATAGCTTCGTCCGAAGGTGTCTATAGCTTTGAAGTTTTAGTAAAAGAATATAATGTATAGGACAATTATCTTATTTTGAGTCTACCTTTGTAAGCCCGTGTAAAAATTATCTGACTCGTTCAAGAGTTTGTAAAAGATATTCATTATCAATAAAGAAAACTTTTTCATGCTTCAACATTGTGTTCAATTCTCTGCGTACTCTGAATATATGCTCGTTATATAGAATACCTTGGCCTTGTGTGCTGCGCAACCTAGGCCCGCACGACATCACGCCGGGGGAATGACTATCGATCCTACAGAATCGGGATGTGACATATGATGTGGTGCCCCGTTCTCTCATTTCGGGAAGCGCGGCTAAGAAATAATTTCGGTATCGTTCGATCGGGATAAATTGAATCAAGATCTTTTTCTCGTTATGGATTTGCTTCTTCAGAATCTATTCTCATATTCAATGTACCATGTCCCAAGGATGGACTTAGCGGCAGAGTCAAGAGGAATCTCTCCGCTGCAAGTTTTCTTGCCTAGTTTTCATTGTCATCGTGTTGCTTTTGTACTTTTGAGTTAGTTTTCGGATTTGTATTTTCTTGCACGATTTTGATGAATTTTATTGCTTTCGTTCGTTGAACTATATTTTATTCCGATCTTGGAAAGAGTAGAAGAGGTATTGATCATCTATTCGTGGTAATGTAGGTGATCGTGCAGTAGACGTCGTGCGAGCGGAGTCTTGAAGCACATCTTTTCTTTTCTCTCTCCATCCAACTGGTGAGTGGCTCGATTTAGTTGGCCCTTCTTCCAAGTCTTCACATATAAAATCTTGTCTTCTTGATTGTTCCAATTAAACGACACCATAATAACTAAAAGATGTCAAGATAAAAAAGAATAGACTTGGAGTTACTTTTGCTTGTCAATAAACTTGTGAACGATTACCTTGTTGCATGCTAGTTCGTTAAGAAATATTCTTTCAACATATTTCAATTCTAGTTAGAATATATATATATATATATATATATATATATATATATATATATATATATATATATATACTTTTTCTATTATTAAGCTATGTGTAGAACACACCTCGCTATGCAATATACTAAACAAGGAGACTATGCAAAACAAATCATGCCATGTTACTTGTCTAGTGCTCGTGTTGCTTTGAACTGCATCGTTTGATAACTTAGTAATTAGACGTCATTTGATCACGGATAACTTGTGCACAAGGTCAAAGTTCCTGCGGACGGTCGCTGGGGTACTGGCACCGATCTGATCCAAACGGAACTTCATGTTAGTCTCGTATACTGGACGGGATGGCTTGTAGCACACCATGTACTTTTGTTGCATACCATCCTCGTAAATGACTATAACTCGTCCACTATGGCATTGTGCCAGTGATCTTCATGTATATTTAAACTGTGCAAGCTAACTATGTCTTCGTGGCAGAAAAAGTAATGGTAAGTATTGTGCAGGTGGTTCAGACGGGCAGGTAAAAGTCATTGAACGGTGGCATATTTATTTCAATAAACTTCCATATCTAATGATTACTTGTAAAATGGACTAAGACATGATAGAAAGATCACATAATAACTTGCATGCTCATATAAACAATGTGTTGATTGGTATAGTTAGGTTAGCTCGCATTCACCAGTATATTTCAATGTACTGACCCTTGTTGCAACAGGTTCCTCGCACCAAGGAGATCCTGCAAGAAGCTATAGAGACTTTCCAATCCAATCCACCTACCGGAACGTCCTGATCGTGCCTTTGAAGAAATATTTTGAAGTTCTAGAAGCTCGTGCACATAACTTATGCAGCTCCGTAGAAAGGTGATAGCTTCGACCGAAGGTGTCTATAGCTTTGAAGTTTTAGTAAAAGGATATAATGTACATGACAGTTATCTCATTTTGAGTCCACCTTTGTAAGCCCGTGCGACAATTATCTGACTCGTTCAAGAGTTTATAAAAGATGTTCATTATCAATAAAGATAACTTTTTCATGCTTCAACATTGTGTTCAATTCTCTGCGTACTCTGAATATGTGCTCGTTATATAGAATACCTTGGCCTTGTGCACAACGCAACCTAGGCACGCACGACATCATGCTCGTGGGACGACTATCCATCCTACGAAAATTGGGGCATGGCAACTTCTAGTTATCAGGATACAATATCAAATATAACATATACAAGGCTGATAATCATCAAATACTATCACTATGCTGCAATAGGAAGTAACAAATCGTTACACGAGAGGAATCGAAAGTCATCCAGGGCTAAAACAACTAAGCAAAATAGAGATTTTTTGATTCCAGATGGTACACCGATGGTATACTGTGTATGCCATCCATATACTGACTATCGTCACAAAAGTTCTATATGTTAAAACGACACACTCCTATATACCGACAGTATACCGCTTGCACTGTACAGGCGCAGTAAAGGCTCAAAAATCAGGTTTTTGGGAACCAAATCTTATTCCGATTTCACCCAATGATATTCTAACAAGTTCTAATACTAGGGATGGGTCTTCTATAGTATTCTAGACTAGGTTTGCAAAAAAAAAAAAAATTCTTAAGTATTACAAGAAATCTACTATTAGCATCAATGTATTCCAAATATAAAATCCTAGAACCATTTTAGGTCAAATCCACACCAAATCTAAATATAAAAAGCAAGAAATCACAAGATCATAGTTTAATATACATAATGAAAGGTAAATAAACATATACATTGCAAAAAAAAACAAGAAAACAAGTTTCAATCATAATTTTCAATATGTACTTGTCTAGGGTTTAGCTTTACAAGCCTAACTTATACTCCACCACCAAGGGGCATTCAAAAATCATACCCTAAATCTCAAGATCTAGCTACTAGGGTTGGTTCAAGCATGAGGGAATAACAAAATGGGGAGAAGAAATGAAGAAGAGAAGAAAAAGCGGAGATGAGAGAGAAATAAAGGGATTTCAATGAAGAGGGGGATGATGCTTGACCCTTGATTATGCCAAGTAAATACTCCATGCCCTCCCAAATTTAATCCCAACCACACACAAACAAAACCAAAGGAACAATGGGTAATAGAAAGCCCCAAGTCAGGGGGTTGACCAACTATAATATAATTTTTATTGTAACAACTCTATTTGATTATAGCCAAACAAACTATAATGAGAAAATACCCATAGTATCTATCGGGTTAGGTCGGGGCCCCGAGTTGACCGGGTTTGGCCTGGCCGGGCCAGTCCGGGAAGGAAGTCGGGGTGGGCTGAACTAAGCAAACCATTACGGGCTAGGTATTACCGGGCTGGGCCCGGGCCGATTACGGGTTGGCCCATAGAAATGGGCCAAAAATAGCCAAAAGAAATGGCCTTTGGCCTTAAAACTTTTGGGCTTAAAAAGAATATAGACGTATGAAAAATAAATGTAAATATATAAACTTTATTAATTTTACAAATTTATTATAATTTTGTTGGTAAACTGAAAAAATGAAACTAAAGATTTTATATACAATTTGATCTTAAAGTTTTCGATCTTCTGGCAAGTTCATTGTTCAACTCCTCCTCCTCTAGTAGGATCGTCCATAGTAAGAGATGGAAAATCAAGTTCATTAATATCGGTACCTTCATCACTTAAATGTTAAGCTCATTTTTCTATATGAATCTGATCTTGAACGTAAATACAAACTTCTAAAATATATGGTAGCATCATATTTCTATTCTTGCTTAGCATTCTTGAACATACACTAAAATAAGATTTCGATGCTACAGTGGACACTGGAACCATTAGAAGATCATGTGCTAAAGAAAAAAAAATGATAAATTTTATTGTGTGATTTTTACCATTCTAAAAATAAAAAAATATATCCAGAATCATCATCACCTTCATCATAAGAGTTTAAATACAAGGACAATTCTTGAGTTTGGGAGAAATATATATATATATATATTTTTTGTAGTATACTCTTAGTATGAGATAACTTATAAATTAAACCAGAGCTACTACTACCTTGCGGTTGTATCAGGTCGACTCGATACAACTTTTTCCCCTTCATATAAACTAATTCGAGTATCTAAATATTTTTTTAATTTCTAATTTTAAGCTACTTACCTCAACGTTTATATTGTCATACAAATCATCTAACAATATAAATGCATCATCTAATTTGAGTTTATGATCTAAAATCGTTGGCAAACAATATAAAAGAGATATTTAACACCAATATTTTAGAAAATTTATTTTTATTTTAGAAATGACATAATCAAAACCAAAAGAGTTTGAAAATAAATAAGAAATAAGAAATATTTTATTAAAACTAAAGGAGAAGTTGGATAATAAACTTCGAATAAAATACATGTAACATGGTAAAATAATTCTAAAAATTTATAAATTAAAGTAGTAACTAACCAATCATTCTCAGTTATTTGGTAACAACATTTTGATTAAAAACTATTAGTGTGCAATAACATCTCTATATTTAATACAAAATTTTAACATCAAATAGGTAGAATTTTATCTAGGTGGTATATTATTAACAAATCTTCTAAATGTCAAACCATATTGTACACATAATATTTTAAACTCGTATTGCCTACTTGGAGAAGTGTTCAAACTAAATAGACATGTTATAATATTTTTTAATTTCTCTTAAAAAATTTGAAGACATTCTTGTACAATTAAATTAACAATATGACAATGACATCTTATATGAAAAAGTCGTCATTCTATTACAGGAAGAAATTGTGATTTTAAAATATTGATACAAGAAGTGTTATTACTATCATTATCAAAAGGAATCAAATTTTTTATTATAAATATCATATTCACGCAAAACTTGTAATATGGCTCCACCGATTGCAGATCTAGTATGCAGAAATTACAACGGTCTTAGACAAAGAATTTATTTTTGTAAAACCCATTTTTCATCTAAATAATGTGTCATGATACAAACAAAATGATAATTTTGTTTACTAATCCATATATCAGAAGTTAAAGAAAATTTACTAATATTTACAAAACTTTCTTACAAAGTTTTTTTTTTTTCTTTTTCAAATTTTTTAACATATTCTACTCTATTAGTAGATCTAGAAACTTTAGTAAAACAAGGATTTAGTATACTACTTACATAGTCATAATATGATTTACTCTGACCAAATGTAGAAGGTTGTTCATCACAACTAATATATTTCGTTAAGTTGGTTTTGTTATGAGCAGTAGAATAAGTAAAGTTTCCTATTGAAAATACTTGAGGACCGGTGCTTAACAATGTTTGTCTACCATTAACTATGTCCTTGCCATAACAATTTTCATACTCTCTTCAAAGTTCCCGTGCAATAACATCATTATGATCCATACTAATTTTTTAAAAAATAATCAAACTTCATTATCAAAATTAACTAATTTTATAATAATAATTTGTTTTTACTTAAACCTCAAGTTGATTTTTTTTGAAAGCCGTATGTAAAATTGTTATAGTTTGGTGGTAGTGGATGAACTTGAAGCCTCTAAATTTATCGAATTCTTACTATTTTCTTGCAGTACTTTAATCTCCAAAAAGTTGCTACTTTACTAAATTGCTTGTAAGTATTAAAAGAAAGAGAAAAAAATTTTTGTTATAGTAAATTTTGGATGAATTATACCATATTTATAGAAATTTTTGGATGCCAAATGACCATCAATACCCTAAGAATAGATCGATTCGACCTGAATTTTGGGTCGGGCCTGTCTGGGCCAACTAAAACCAACCTGAACCCGAATTATATGTGAGCTGGGCCGGGTCAGCCAGTTGACCGATCCGGGCCCGACTAGCCCAAACTTGACCGTACTGGACCCAAAATCGGGCTGGCTCAGCCCGAATTTCCCGTGCTAGACGCGGACCGGACCGGACCGGACCGTACGGTCCACTGCAAACCTTGGGAAAATACGACTAGAGAAAATACTCAAGAAAGTAAGTAAGAAAGGAAGAAACTAGAGAGAGAAGAATAGTTTTGATGAAATCTTTGGTGCTCCAACTGCATGCAGTACACAATCGACCAACTAATAGAGTAATAAAGACGACAGATAGAAAACATTATCCTTTAACCAAAAATATCTTGGGTGTCCCCCGCTAATTTGTTGTCATAATCGACTTTTGCCAACATCGACAACTTGTTACTTCTACGGACAAGCTAGCTTGGTTGCACTGATCATCATCACCTTGCATTTTTCCTACACCAGTTTCTTGATTTCATCCTTGAATGCGTGCAATTGCTCCTTCACGACACAATGTGTCATCAAACGGACACCCTTCCTAGGCGCAGGCGAATTGAGGAAGACGCACAGGCCGACGGGGTGATCGAATATCGGCACCACACGGTCGGGCGGCCCCCAGCCGTAGTCGGACTTGACGAAGGCCACTCGCCTCAGGTCGGTGAAGCTCATCGTCCCGTAACTGAACGACAACGGCAGCGGGGTCTCGGACGGATCCCCCTTCAACCATTTCGCAAATTTGGTCGACAGAGACTCCTTCGCGCTGCTGATCAGCCTCACGACGTCGAAGAGTGGCGCGTCGGCGATCTTGCCACTGGGAGCTTCGACCACGACATGGTAGACGCAGTTTCCGTAGTAGCCTCCGTCTGCAGGCAGCTCCTTGTGCAGCTCCTGGCGGATATTTGCCGGGAAGTTGAGGGTGAGGACTGCGTCCGCTGGGAGATTGATCGCCCGTGTCCGACACTGCCACACGAATGCGGTCAGGACATCGAAGACGGAGCAGTTCTTGCCCGTGTCTTTGAGGAAGGAGTACTTCAGCTTGCTGACGAGGTCCAGGGAGATGTCCATGGTGCAATGCTCCAACTGGAACGTTGGTGGCGGTGCAGTAGCTACTGCCAACTGTTGATCAAATACTTGGTGGAAATTTGCAGGTCCAGGGATCGCTTCCCTGCACCACACTGGCTTGATTGTAGGCTGTGGAAGTCCTCGGGCTAGCTCCGAAACTGCCACTATGAACTGCCCGACCCCTATCGCGTCGAAGAGGCAGTGGCTGCACTTGAAACCGACCACGAATCCTCCGCACTTAAATTCAGTAACCTGGAATCGGAAAAGACAATGGATACTTTAAATCTTTTTTAGTTATGTTTTATTATTTTGTTTGGTTTTAAAGTATTTAAGTGACAAAACAATTCTCAAAAAGATTTAAAGTATTATAGGCCAGTTCTGCCACTGCAAACCGCTAAATGAAAAGAAAAAAGAAAAAAGAAAAGAAGAAGTTAAGATTAGGAAGGTGTTCTTGATTGTTTGTTACGCACCTGGAGCAAGAAAGTGAGAGCATCCTCGTCGACGCCTGCCGGCGCCGAAGGGAAGAGCTGCTCGTTGGGGACCATAAGAGGCTGGCACTCCAGGCAGTCGACGTCGTCGAGGCTGCAGTCCGCGCGGGCCTCCACGAACCAGACCCCTTCGGCGTTGCAGTCGACGCAGAGCTGGCCGTCCTCGCGGCTCGTGGCGAACCTCCCGGCAACGGGGTAGTAAGGGACCAGCGTCTTGGCCAGGGCCTCTCTTATGACCCTCGCGGGATCCTGGCCGCTGCGGAACACGTGGATCATGTGAACGTAGGACCTCATCGCCGGCAGGCGGTCGAGGAGGGAGAGGGGGAGGAAGCCGCTCGGCGTCGGCTCGGACGGGGTGACGAGCGCCGGGGCCATCTTGCTCACGATGGATCTCATGGTGGGGATGCAAGTGCTTGTGCTTGTGCTGCCTGGTTAAGCGTGTCGGTGCATGGATGTGGAGTTTTATAGAGTTATAATAACTGTGTTCAGGTTCAGGCTCCTGTGGCAGTCGATTTAGACTTGAATGCTTTGTTGTGGAGAAAAAGCTGGATCCATCCACTCGTCTTTGGGTTGGTGTTGGGGAAAGTGACATGCGTGGTTAAACTGACGAACACGTTTTGGTATCTACGTTTTAGATGAAAAATGGGTAGGTGGTGACTGGAATTCAATACCCAATTTTTCTTGGCTCTGGATATTTTAGTTTTCTTTATCGACGCATGCACCATGTCAATCCGTAGAGTGGCAGTATAATTTATAAAATTAATGCTATTTAATGCTTTTTCAAGTTTTTTTTAATTTTTTTTAATTTTTAGAAACTAACTTAGGAACAAGACGTAACGTTCGAGACTTTGTACACACTGTATTATATGTCTTTGAGTCCATTGACTCCTAACTTCCACTATTTTATAAATAAAAATAATAATATGTTTTCGTGGCTCGATCCACTGATCTTCTGCCACCAAGTCAGGATCTTATACATCTTATCAGTAACCATAAGAGTCACTCGAGTTCGATTAATGTGACAAAACTGACATCGGTTAATGTAAAACTGACATGACAAATTTTAAAATTAATATTAATATTACCAATAATATTAACATACAAAAATAGATTATTAATCTTTTGGATTAAAATTTGTTGTGTTAGAATGTCTACTTAACACGTCAGCTGTCACATAATAAACAATGATTTAGAGAAACAATTATAGGAATGAATAACATTACTCACTGAACTCGAGTGACCCTTGTTGTTATTGGGGAGAGGGAAGAGGTATAAGATCCTGACTGGATGACAGAAGATCAGTAGATCGAACCACTGGGCGTATTATTCCTTCTATTTATTTGGTAAGAGTTGAGAGACAGTGGGTTAAAAAAGATATACAATACAGCGTGCATAAAATTTTGAATGTTATATCGAAAATCTACAAAAAAAAAACAAAAAAATATAGCATTACTCAATTTATAAAGAGGTTGACTAGTTGGCATTATAAAATATAATATAAACAGAACATTTGTTACAAAAAATAAATTTTAAATAAATTGGCCGTAAAGAAACAAATTCTAAAAATTATGAGTCATGATACATTCTCCCAAATTACACCGACACACTCTAGGATAGATAATTATTAAAAGAAACAAGTTCTAGGAAATTCTGGATAGAAAATACAAAAAATTTTATATAGAGCATCGAAAATTTAATAAATTTTACGTAAAGCATAAAAGTTGTGTAATTTACAAATAAAATATCATAACGTCTATCCAAAGGACGTTTTACAACTTCCAAAAAATAATTTTTTACATTCCGTTTCGTTCCGTTACATTAAAAAAAAATATAATAATAGAAAACGTCCAAGGGAAAAGCGTTTCTCAAGAGAAAATACCCTTCCTAAGGGCGTTTTCTATTTTTTTTTTTTTTTTGCTCTCTCACTCACTCTCTGCGCTCTCTCTCTCACTCACTCTCTGCATTCTCTCTCTCTCTCTCTCTCTCTCTCTCTCTCTCTCTCTTTCGTCTCTTTTACTGTCCCTCTCTGTCTCACTCTCTAGTCTCTCTCATTGTCCATCTCTCCGGTCTCACTCTCCCTCTCCCTCTTCTCTCTGTCCTTCGCCTCTTTTTGTCTCTATCTCTTTGTCTCATTCGTCTGTTTCTTTCTTCTCTCTCTCTTTGGCCCTCTCCTCTCACTCTCTCTCTCTCTCTCTCTCTTCATGACACTCTTCCCTCACTTTTTTCTTTTTCCAAAGTTACATGCATGCACTAGGGAGTACGTGAGGATGCTTTGTTTGAATGCATTATGAAATGACATAAGGTTCTCGGGAAGAGAGAAAAAAGTGTGGTCCATGGCATGATACAACCGTTGTCCGAAAAAAGAAAAGAGTAGGTAGTAGAAGGGAGTGTTTAAGAATGAGTATTTCGGTTATAAATTTAAAGAAGGAGAAGAAGACAACATTTGTGGGAGTTTCTCCAGGAAGAGAGTTCAATTAGAGAAGGAGGAGGCTGCAAGAGTTTGAAAAGAGTTCAAGAGGAAGAAGATACAAAAGAAAAAACAGATAAAATTAATTTATTATAAAATAGCAATTTGATTACCTTTATTTTTTGTGATGTCCTAATCATAAATACAGGTGGCTTTTTAAAATGACGGGCGTATACCCGGTGTACCTACAACTTCGCCCATTGAACTTGAGCGAGAGTCTCACATTTATAGTCTGGTTTTTGCAGGACCGGTAATATAAATTTTAGATAATTGATATTATGGTTGTTAAGCGTATTATACTGTACTAATGATATCTATACATATAAGAGCTATGATTATCCAGATGTAAAATTATCAGAGCATGGTGAGTGACGGTCATCATGGGAGTTGACTGAAGGCCAAAAGATCTTGGTGGAGGCTTTTGGTTTTTACTTTGTTGACGCTATACAAATTAAGCGCTACGAAAGAGACCTGATATTAAGTATCGTTGAGCGATGGTGGCCAACACGCAACACATTTTAGCTACCCTTCGGGGAGATGACGATTACATTAGCGGATGTGGCACAGATTCTAGGATTACCTATCGAGGGTAATCTTATATATCTTGACGAGAAGTTGGAAGAAAAAGATCTCGTTAGAGAATACCTCGGTGTGGAGCCCCCATCTCACATGGAAGAAATCAACACTGTGAAACTCATTTGGCTCCGGTCTACTTTCATGCATGTTGATCATATCGGCTCTACAACAGTTCCTGTCAATTCTTCACGGATATTTATTAACATATATTAATTATTATTAATATTTATTTAATGTAGATGTTATCAATATTCAATTATATTTTTAGGTGATATGTTGCACTAGAACTTATTTACTGTGTCTATGCGGTGCATTTTTATTTTTCGACTCTACGAGAAATATAATTAACATGTGACAGCTACCGTTTCTTGTAGACATCCATTCCAACACAAAACACGCATGGAGTGAAGCAGTGTTAGCATATTTATACCGCTCTATGACGTCTTTTGTGAGTAAGGTATCAAAGGGTAGAACATTAAAAAATATAAGTGGATGTCTAACACTTATACATGTATGAATAAAAATGAATAATATCTGTTATATTTATTTAGATCTTATTTGTGTTCTTCTTTATAGTTCTGGTGTTACGAGCACTTCGAGATTGGTAGATAAGTTAATAAATATAGAGCTGAACGAACAGTATGGCCAACATGCATTCGCTGGATTACTAAAAATTCAGATTATGTGCATTGTATGACAAAAGTGATATCTCTTTACCGGAATCTATCTGACACATTAACCGCCTAGGAGGTAAGTATGTAATTATTAAATTATATTTGTAGATGTTATTTTCGTGCCTATCATTTATTACTTGCTGAATGTCAAATAAGTTGTTTGGCAACCACTTAGTGTGCCACAAGAAGTGCGAGATGGTGAACATGTCCGCAGTCTCCATAGGTATTATATTATGTACAATGGATCTATCATGTTTCATCCAGCTGATCGTGTTATGCGACAGTTCAGACTGAAACAGATGATACCCCAGGAGCCTTTGGCTTCTAGCAGTACCAAATATAATAGGGAAGAGCGGGTTCGTACATATATGCTTGGTTGACATTCCAGATGATAATTGTGTCGATATTTGCTAGTGATGGAATGATGTAAATTTTAATACAAGATAAAACTAAATTACTTTGAACAATAAAATTTTATGTTTCTTCACAATCTACTATTATCAACGCATCTTCATAAAACCACCTTATTGTAAATTCATAACTTATGAAAAATGATCACAAATAATACTACACAAACTAGCTAATTTAATATTTTGATAAATGGTAATAAGATGAGTATTACCTCCTTGGTAAGATAATCCATCTAGTATACCTCCATGGTAGCAAATTATTACTAAATTTTGATCCATAGCCACAAACTTCGTCTGAATTGAGACTTACAGAGGTATGTCAGGAAATAGCTTAGGCGAAAATGGTAGGAGATAATGGATAAAAGTATCTTCTGACTTGAATTTGGCTTTTGAATTCACCGATTGTATGTTATTTCCTATATGAGAAAAATATGGTGAATAGAGTAAGAGTGAATAAGATATACAAAATAAATGAGTCCTTTATATAAGCTAAATTTAACCGTTAAAATATAAACGTTACAAATTGAATATTACCTATTTTACAGAGACTAGTATTACCTAGTATACTAGTATACAGAAAAAGGATGACAGAGAAAAGAGTGACAGGGAGAGAGTAAAAAGAGGGATGAGAGTGACATAGAGAGTAAAAAGAGAGAGTCAAGAGAGGGAGAGAGAGGGAGAGGGTGAGAGTGACTGGTTCAGAGAGAGATAGAGAGGGTCGAGTAAGAGAGGGGGAAAGAGAGAGAGAGAGGGACAGAGAGAGAGAGAGAGAGAGGAAAGAGAATGAGAGTGAGAAAGGGTTGAGAGAGAGGGAGTTGACAAAGAGAGAGAGAGAGAGAGAGAGAGAGAGAGAGAGAGAGATAGAGGGGGGGAGTTGAGAGAGAGTGTGAGGGAGAGTGACAGGGAGAGAGAGAGAGAGAGAGAGAGAGAGAGAGAGAGAGAGAGACCCGTGAGAGAGAGGTGAGTGAGAGAGAGCGAGCAGGAGAGCTAAAAAAATAATAATAAAATGCCCTTGAGAAGGGCATTTTCTTTGGAGAAAACGCCTTTCCAAGGTACGTTTTCCTTTTTCTATTATTTTTTTTAGCGTTAACGCCGTTAAAACATAGATAAAGTTAACCAAAATATTAATATTAAAAAAATAAAAAATGTCCATCTGATAGGCGTTTTGATGCTCTGAATAAATTTTTTTAAAATTTGATGTTCTGTATAGAATTAAGGTAAACTATGATGCTCTGCATGAATTTTTTTGTAGAAAATATGCTGCTCATTACTCAATGTGTGTAAAAGTGCGGTCCGGCCCGGAACCCGCCATGGGTCCGGCCCGGTCAAATTCGGTCCGGGCCGGGCCGGCCTGGACCTGGTCAACGAATCTGTCCGCTCTGGCCCACTGCCCCTACGGGTCCGGACTGGGTCGGAGGATCTGACCCGCAAGCTCGGCCCGGCCCGGTCAACCCTTCGTTCGGGCTGAGTCAAATATGGACGGTCCGGTCAGGCCAGCCCGGTCCAGGCCCGGTTTGGCTATTTTTTTTAGAATATAACCGTTGAGGGATTTTTTTACCAAAATACGCCTGATTTAGTGGCAGTCTTTTGACAGTTTTAGGGGTATTTTGGTTATTTTGCTAAAAATAACCAAAATACCCCTTATAATAACTCTTTTTGAGGGTATTTGGGGTCATTTGGCCCAAAAAAATTTCTATAAATAGTCTATAATTTATGAAAAATAAACACAACAAAATTTCTCCCTCTTACAAATTTTTTTCTTTCATTTACAAAGTTTAGAAGCAAGGTCATTACAAAGTTTAGAAGCAAAGCAATTACAGGAGTCCAAATTCTTTCCTCTCAACATATTTTCTAGAAATTTCTTTTGGAGGCTTTTAGCAGATGTTACAAGTAACTTTAATATTATAGGAACTTTTTTTTTATTTGAGATTTTTCTTTCCCCTCTCTCTTTTTTGGTAGAGAAGTAATTAATTTAGCTCTAATTTTTTTTGAAAAATTATTTTTTTAAAATATGGATGAACAAGGTTCAAACCAACATTATAAAAATTATGATTAATATAATAAGATGTTTGAAAATAATCCTATTCCTATTTCTGTGCCACCGACACAAATGTCACCTCCTGAAGTTATGAGTATGACCACGGCTACAAATATTGCCAATAGAAAATAATATTTTTATGGAAATATTATACAAAATTAGTTGTCACTGATAGTGAGGGCGTACCGATTTTAGATCCAAAAGATAAAAAATCAATAACTAAAGTTGTGGAATGTAAGAAATGTAAGCAGGTTTACAAATAGAAAAAAATTATGGCACGTACACTTTAAAAAGACACTACTAAAGTTGCTATGGCAAAGACACTCTGCAGGCTACACAAACACATCTAAGTACCGGTGGTCAAGAATCTTCTTTAGGTAACTTTACTTATTCTGATGCTCGTAACAAGACTGAGTTAGCAAGATATATGATATGTAAGGAACAACCCTTTACATTTAGTGAGAGTGATTTCTATTATAAATATGCAAGTAATATCCTTAATCCTTGTTTTACTAAAATTTTTAGATCTACTACTAGAGCAGAGGCTCTGAATTTTTTTCAAAAAGATAAGGTTACTTTGAAAAAAAGTTTTATGAATGTTAGTAAATTAGCTTTAACTTTTGATATATGGACTACTAAGAAAAATTATACTTATATTTGTATCACGGCACATTATATAGATCCAAGATGGATGTTGAAAAAATACATCATTTATCTAAGGCCTTTAGAATTTTCACATACCGACGCTGTAATCAGTGACGCTATAATACAATTTGTGCGTGAATATAATATTCACAATAAAATATTTTCGATTTCTTTTGATAATTCTAGTAATAACACTGTTTCTATTAATGTCTTGAAAACACAATTTACGCCCATGTTAGAAGGTAGACATTTTCATGTTAGATTACTTGTCATATTATTAACTTGATTGTACAAGAATGTCTTGAATTCTTTTAACTAAATTTAAAAAATCTTAGATCATGTTTACATAGTTTAAACTCTTTTGCAAGTAGACAACAAGCTTTTAAAATTTTATATATACAATATGGTGTTACTTTTAGGCAATTTATTAAGGATGCACCACATAGATAGGAATTTACTTATTTAATGTTGCAATCTTCCATTAAGTTTAAAGATATTATTACACATTATTGTAATGCTAATCATAGTTTTGATTATCAAGTAACTAAGAATGATTGGTTAATTGCTACTTCTATTTTTGAATTTTTAGAATTATTTTATAATTCTACATGTATTATATCTGGAGTTTATTATCCAACTTCTTCTTTAGCTCTAACATAAATTCTTAATATGTCTCATTTATTTTATAAATATAGAAATATCCCTAATTTTGATTATGTTATTGCCAAATGGAAGCCAAATTTTTAAAAATATTGGGATAATATACCTCTTCTATATTGTTTGGCTTTCTTTTTTGATCCTAAGATTAAATTAGATGGTGTATATATTTTTTTAGAAGATTTTCAGGAAAATATGAGAGTTGACGTTGGTAGTTTGAAAGTAGAAATTATGGATATTTTAGATAGTTTAATTACTTTATATGAAGAAATAATTGTATCCACCCGACCCGATACAACTGTTCAAGGTAGTAGCTCTGATTTTATGTCTAAATTATCATATGCTAAAAATGTACTGCAAAGGAAGAAACAAAAATAATTTTTCCAACCTACGCAAGAATTGCCCTTATATCTAAATTCTTACGAAGAAGGTGAAGATGATTCTTCATCTTATTATTTAATTTTAGAATGGTGGAAGAGACACGAAAAAATATATCCTGTACTTTCTTCTATAACATACGATATTCTAATTGTCCTGGTGTCCACGGTAGCATCAGAATCTTATTTTAATGCAGGATCAAGGATGCTAAATCAGAAGAGAAGTCGGTTGCTGCCAGATATTTTGGAAGCTTGTGTCTACGTTAAAGAATTGACCCTTGCTGAACAAAGAACTCAAGACTCAAGAGATGAAAGTGTCGATATCTCAGAGCTGGAGTTTGAATCTCTTACTATGGATGACGCTACTGAAGGAGGAGCTGAGCAATCAACTTCAACGAAAGACGAACGACGGACGACAGATTTTTTTTAAAAGACTTGTACATTTTTTATAAGTTTTATGCAAATAAAAAATTATTTACAAATTTCTATCTTGCTTTGTTACTTAATTTTATAATACATTTATAATTTTATTGTCACTAATAAAAGTGTTTGTGGTGGAAAACGAAAGAATGAAGATGTATTCAAGATGGGGTTTACACGAAACCCGCCTTCTTTGGTTTACAAACAAACTTGTACAATTTGATCCTATACGAGGATGTGGGAGTACAATTTATTTAATCTGGGTAAATATTACTATAGGTGTCTGATCTGCAGTCGATCACTTTAGCCCTTGGACCACACGATGATGAAGAAGTGCCGTAGAAGACAGGAAGCAGCTTCGAAGGTTGCAAAAGAGGGTGGATGTACGATGCCAAACTCGTCGATCCCTACTCTTTGCCAGAGCTCCGGATTCTCTCTCTCTCTCTCTCTCTCTCTCTCGACCTCTGGTTCGATCTTTCTTGGAAGTTCGACCTTGGATCTGATATTGGTTTTCTTGACCAATTTTTTGACCTTGTTCCTCATTGATAGAGGTCTCTATTTATAGAGTTTTAGTGACAGTGACCACTCCGTCGGTGTAGAAACCGAGGAGTAGAAAGTACAGCACCCTTTTACACAACGGTTAAAATAACCAATGCCTGCGTATAGATGATCCTTTGAATGAGCGTGTGACGCGGGTCCAACTAAGGGACAAAACGCGTATAATCGTTACGAAGATCACGGCGTAGAAGCCACGTAGGTAGGTATCCCTTGTGTAGAAGAGGTGGGCGTAGAAGCCAATGTCTGTCACCATGGCGTAGAAGCCAAGTAGGCATAGAAGCCGAAATAGGCGTAGAAGCCGAGTGGTCATAGAGGCCGAGTGGGCGTAGAAGCCAAATGGTCGTAGAGGCCGAGTGGGCGTAGAAGCCAAATGAGCACAGGAGTTGAATGGGCATAGAAGCCGCTGCGCACCGTGCCAGAGTGCTGATGTGGACGTCTTAGCTAGAATTATGGCTTTTGAAGATATAATCAAATCTCTTGCATTAAATGCAGAGATTTGCCACCATCCTGTGCATTAAATATGGAGGCATATTTTTGAAGGTCTACAGCCCTTCTGCGCATCAGTCGTAGAGACGTGTCTTGAGAAACTGTCACCGCTCTATGCTTTAGACGTAGAGACGTGCCTCAAGCAACTGTCATCGCTCTGTGCATTAGACGTAGAGACGTGCCTCGAGCAACTGTCATCGCTCTGTGCATTGGTCGTAGAGACGTGCCTCGAGCCCCGTACGGAGTGCAGCTTTTGATGTGGCAGGCGGTTTGTCTACTACAGAGCGTAAACAGCTCATGTCTGCCTGTGTAAAATAAGGTAGCGTATCCCTTCATGTACTTAAAAGCAGTTTACGCAAAGAAGATGGCGGTAAATGACAGCCTGGGTCGCAGTGCCGTGCCATTATTATAGCCGTCGTCTGGGTAGTCGAGCAGTATCCCTGGGTAGTCGAGCAGTATCCCTTTGACAGAAGTCCAGACGTCAGGTTCATTGCAGGATCTGACAGGTTCACTTCGGAGAATACGAAGCGTCTCTCGTACACTTCAATGCTGCGTTGCAAGAGGATGGGTTTTACACCCAGGAGTCGATGAAGAACCCTGTTTACGCTGAAGCGGTTTGGACGTACTACCTTACATTGAGCTTATATTTTATGCTGTGTTTGGCGGAGAAAGCTCTGTTGCACGCTTGATGGCTCTGAAGGCCTCTGTTTACGCTGCTCTACATTAATATGTTGCGTATAGCCATCCAGCGTATTTTTTATGCTTTTGCAAGACCCCCTTCAAAGCTTTTAAATTCCTCGGAATTTGAAACGCTTTGAATGAAGCATGAACCGCTCCTCGTAACTCAAAACGTTTCTGAATGGAGCGTTGAAACGGTCGATGCTGACTTTATGGCGGATTTATTGGGGACCGGTGTGACCTCTTTCACCTATAAAAAAGGCTGAGGGTTTAACCTGTTCTCTCCACATTTCCAGCACCACGCATCGCTGGAGTTCGTCGGGTCGATCTGAGGAAGAAGGAGATCATGTTCTTCCAGCGTGTAAGGAGCCAAAAAAGACGGCGTCTTCGAGCAAGTGTCCACTGCAACGATGGATCATGGAAGGATATCTTAGCCTCCCTTGCTCGGGATAATCAGCAACTTTATATGGCTGTTCTTCCAAGAGAAGGGAAGGATCATATTTCACCACACTGCTTGTAAGTGGCGTCTTCTCCTGTTACCTCCGGGGATGAGAGTAGCAACTAGCTCTGACCTCGGGCATTGAGTTGGGTGGAATATATTAACTCAATCTGTCACAGCGCACGGAGTATGGGATCTGCATAATTTATGCAAGCCCCACCTCTGTATTCTCCCATCGTTGATCATTGCCATGTCAGTCAGTTTGCTGGAACTGACTGACTGCTGGAGAAGATGGATGAAGAATTGTGCCCAGTGAGAACCTGTCAGAACAGCTTCTGGGCGATCTTCAGACGACGATGGAGAAATCCTTTGTAGACGGAGTTTCCCTCATATGTAATCATAAAAAATAGAGAAAAACCCTTGTAGATTGGATTTCCCTCATATGTAATCATGACTTTAATCTTTTAATAAAATTGTCTTGCTTCTTCATATGATCATCTTGCCATACGTTGCTGTGAAGTCTGAATATGTGTAGCTTCGACACGTCTGATTCTTTACGCCGACTCTGATAGAAAGAGTATTTAGGCCCTGTCCTGCGTAGAAAGCCATTTTAGCGTTCGAGTGTTCGAACTGTTCTGTTGTCAGGAATGAGGAATCGCGTAGAATTCTGAACTGTTGTTTTCACTTCTGTGTAAACAGAATTCTTGTTTCAGACTTCATCTTCAAGAATGACTTCTCGAAAAATCCCTTGGAACAGGGTCGAGAAATGGCTGTCAAACTGAGTTGCCATCTTGATAGATGAAATATTCGGACTGGAGTCTGGATGAACCTCCAATTTACCCGGGAAGAGTAATTTCTCGATGTTTGAACTCTGTATGTTTCGGGTACTTGGGATATCTTGAGGTCAAGAAGGAGTATCTTCTGTGTGAACTCCTGTAATCGACCGCCTCGAGAACTGTTCGGATATGCGGAAAGTCAGAGATCCGTAGTGTAGATGAGCTAAAAATCCTGAGTTCGTAGCCTATTGAGCGTAGAAAGCCACCGAGCGTGAGATTATCGATTTGGTATCTGCTGAGCGTAAAGTCGTAGGTTTGTAGCCTCTCGAGCATAAAAGCTACCGAGCACAAAGGCATCCGGGCGTAAAACCATAGACTTGTAGCTTGCGAGTGTAAAACCGTAGATCTGTAGCTGTCGAGCGTAGAAAGCTCCTTAGCATAGAACTGTAGATTTGTAGCCTGTGAATAAAAGAAATCTTCCGAGCGTAAGGTTGTGGATCCGTTGCCTCCGAGCATAAACTAAACGCCACCGAGCGTGAGATCATCGATTTGGTATCTGCTGAGCGTAAAGTCGTAGGTTTGTAGCCTCTCGAGCATAAAATCTACCGAGCACAAAGGCATCCGGGCATAAAATCGTAGACTTGTAGCTTGCGAGCATAAAACCGTAGATCTGTTGCTGTCGAGCGTAGAAAGCTCCTTAGCGTAGGAACCGCTGACTTATTTTTTGCACGAAAAACTCTTCGAATTTGCTGACTGTCCGTCTTTCGAGAGTAGTGGGCTGACGTAGTACCCAATCATAACCAAATATTAATTGTGAGATTTTGGTTGGGGTTTCGAGGAGCCCGTCCGAGGATTCGAGGAGTCAACCCGAACTCTATATATATCCCAAGCTTTTAAGAGAAAAACTTTTTATCCGTCTTCTGCGAAAGAGAGCCTTCGACTGTTTTGAGTTTTTCCCCTCGTTCTTTCTCCGAGCATTCCGAGTTTTCAGAAATGGCGTCGAAACAAATCTCCTCCGCTAAGGGAAAGAGTATAGGTTCTTCTTCTCGTTCTTCTGCCCCAGCGAGAGAGTCTTCGGTCGGGCAAGGTGAGCGTTCTTCTGAGCGAAGTATCCCGCTGACGAGTAGCGCACCCGGCCTTAGAGGTAGAGCCTTTGGGATGACAACGAATGACGAAAAATCCTTCGCATACGTTGAACGTGACCGCGCTAGGTCATCTTCTGTGCTGATAGCCTCTTTAAGGAAGATGACGCACGGAGACGTTTTCATCTTTTACGTCCATATTTCTAATATGCCAGCGTAAAAACTCCATGTTTTCGCAGTTTCGAACGTAAAAGCTCCGACTGCCGAAAACTTGGTGTATACTATAAAATTTTAGTTTTACGCTTGTGGATGGGACCTCCGGCGTAATAACTAAAATTTTGGTAGTCTGACGTAAAGCACGGACTGTATACCGCCAATTACGCTTCTGGATGTGACTTCCGGCGTAAAATGACCAAATTTTGTACAGTCTTGGCGTAAAGCACAGACTGTCGTTTCTTGGTCTTTATGTTACAAGATTTGTAATGACGTATTTTCCTTGCACTTTTGCAGTTAACTTGCATGAGTCTCCACTGGCCGAGGTGATGGGTTCCGCCGCCGGGATGCTGCACTCAAACTATCTGGAGGATCTGTCCCACGTGACATTTCCTATCTCCGGACCCCAGTATCCTGAAGGAAGGGAGATCTTGATATCGGCTCAGGGCGAGCGGACGTTCCTGAACATGATTAACGGAGAGCCCCTGACGTACATAGACGGGGACCAGTACATCAAGCCAGCTTTTCTTTTTGGGGACATGATTGACAAACAGTCCCAGACGAAGCCCAAGAGAGAACCTTAGGTTTTCCCCGCCGAGAGTGTGGTCTTGTATCTGCCAATGATGCCGAGAGATTATCCCATCTCGGCTTTCTCCCATACGACACATTCCAGGAGGATATCGTGGACGCTGACTCCCGATCTTCACGGCAAGCCGGGGAAGATCTTTCATCTGAAAGGAGCTGACCAGGGGTCGTTTGTCAGCCGCCCTTCCGACGTTGTGACGCTGTTCAGGGGACTGTGCCCGGGCAGCGTCCCAAGTGAAGATAGTTCTGTGATCTAGCCGGTCCAGTTGCCGACTTTCTGTAACGACTTCATGGGGCAAGGGGGTGTATACCCCAAGGAGAATCCTCGGTGCAATGGGTGGATCACCCCAACAAACCTCTGATGGGCTTGCCTAGTTGACTGGGCCTTGAAGCATTTTCGGAGAGAGCTGGAGGTCATCGGACTGTATGCTGCTGTGAGTGCGACGAGTGTTGGGTTGCCTCCCAACCCTAACCTGTTTCTGGCACTGATAGAGCGATACATTTCGCTCACCGGGACCTTCGCCACTCCACTGGGGGAGTTGGGGTTGGCCCTCCATGAGATGGCAGTGATCTCGAGACTGC
The DNA here is from genome assembly GCA_036927795.1 of Iris macrosiphon. Classification (NCBI taxonomy): domain Eukaryota; kingdom Viridiplantae; phylum Streptophyta; class Magnoliopsida; order Asparagales; family Iridaceae; genus Iris; species Iris macrosiphon. Next base: position 45,555,332 of record JAYESA010000018.1, read on the forward strand.
CGATGGGGGATACCCCATATGAAGAGTATGTTCCCACCAACCGGGAGTTGGAGGACTCGGACCCTCGGGTTGTGGAGGTGTATGAGGAGCTGATGTGCCACTACTTTGCGTGCACTACTTTTTATAATGAGCCTTCTGATTTGGCTCACACCACTAAGTGGATGTCCTACCTCTTCTTCCACCGGGCTAGGACCGTCAAGTCGGAGAAAGTTTCGGGGGGCAAGAATGAGCCCGTGAACTGTTTGGGCATGCTCAGTGCCCAGGTCATCGAGGATCTTATGGAGGATGCTAAAGCTCCAGATCAGATTCTCAATGACGGGGTAGGAAAGTATCCTGAAGGCACTAAGGCCTACAGTTACTTGAGGCACTGCCACAGGCCTCTGTCTAAGGAAGCCCGGCTGGCTGGCTTTCTCTCCATATGGCTGCGTCGAGTAGTGGTGCCCGGTATCGCGTCCGCGGACTGCATTCACCGGAACATCCTGTGGCTTGCCGTGCGTCTGGTGTTCGGGGCAAGACTGGGCTTGCTCCCTGCCATGGTGTGCCGTATACAGGCTGGCCTGAGAGCCATGACTGATGGACTGCTCGTCGATGAAGCTCGGCGTGATAGCTTTCCCCGGGTAGAGTTACCATACCTGTATTTTGATGGGATGGTTAATTCTCCACAACCCCCGGGTGATGTCTCCCGGCCCTGGTAGTAGCTCGGGGGGTAGTTTCTTGCTGAACTACAAGGACTCTCCCTGGAACGTGAACACAGTTTTAGACTGTCGGCTGGTGTTGAGCCTCGATTATTCCTGGAAGCTCCTCTGCACTGTCCCCTCTGTACATCACAATCAGTCGGGGATTAGGCTTGAGGATTTAGGTGGAGAGAAGACCAATCATTCTCCGGAAGCTTTTAATTGGTTGGTCTGCATCAGACCCTCCTATTTGCTGTACAGAAGCGAAGATCATTATTTCTTCGAGCCCTACTTGCCCAGTCGGTTCGCCAGGCAGTTTGGGTACGATCAGCTGCACGTGGGCAATGCCGTCACCAGCTTCAGGTACAGGGGCGGACTCATTGATGGAGCCAGAGGATGGCGGTATTTTATCATTGGTTGCACGGGAGCAATCTTTATCGTGCCGGTCGTCACACTCTCCACGGAGCTGCGCATCCTCTATTCATATGTCCAGTTCTATGTGGCGATCAACACCTTCCATCATGATTTTGACATACGTGGAAGCTTTAGGGTACCTTCTCCCAAGTCTGGAGGAAGAGTCGAAGTCCCCTCGGTTTCGTCTGACGAGGGTGAGGGGTCCGTCACTCCGGATGAGCCTCTGGTGTCGGTGCCGAGGTGTGAAGTACCTCCGCCTGCGGGGGCTTTGGCAGTCTCTGGGAAGCGAAGGGCTCCTGATTCGAAGCAGACTTCCCCTCGCAAGAGAAAGAAGAAGACGATTGCTCGTTCTCTCCGGATTCCTGGTATTGAGGCTCCTAGAGAGGAACCTGCTGTCTCCCCTGTTGGGGATGTCTCTTTGATTGGAGGTTCCTCGCCTTTCGGAGAAGGACCCTTAGTTTCGGCTGGCGATGCCGGAGAACTCCTGCCTGAGGCTGCCGTTGCTGCCACCGCCTCCGGTAGTGGAACGAAATCGCCTGCGTGGCCGAGGCAAATGAGAGAATCTTTTCCTGGACCAGCCACGGATGAAACTCCTGCCGCGTCCGTGAGCATGCCTAGCGAGATTCCGGCTGACGAGCCTTGACTGCGTCTTGGTGAAGGCTCGGTAGAGCACCTGGCGGTGTCGGTGGGCCCACCCCCTTCTCCAGGTATGACAGTTCATATTGCGTCATTAAGGCATGATTTAGCTACGTGGGCTGCAGATGCGACATATATACCGTTGGCTACGGGTAAATGTCATCTTTATGTCTCCTTTTAGAAAGATTACCATCATATTGATATCAACTTTCTTGTCCTCTTCTCAGGGGACGACGTCCACGGGGAGTATAGCGTTGAAGCGCCTTCTGGCTCTGCTCGAGCTCTTGGCGATGATACGGAGGCGCCCGACTTCGGGGAGGAAATATCTTCGGGGGCCAGCTCGCCCGGAGTGGTTTCATCACCTCAAGAGGAGGACGAACCCGTTGTCGTGACCTCGCCTATCGCGAGTATGCCGATGACTTCGACCGTCGTTGTCGCACCTCCTTCGGTTGCACCACCCGTCGAGGCGGCGGCTGTGGCCACCTCGTCTACAATCATTCCTGGAGGGGGACTTGCCAATATCGCGGCCACTCCTGGCATCCAATCGGATCTAGTTGCGCTGACCGAGCAATACACCAGCCTCTTTTACACCAGTTTAAAAATGCTGATATCAATGGTGTTGGCGAAGAATCTAGACTTCGAGCGTTTGAAGAAGGCTTCTCAGTTTCCGATCGGGGCGGTCAGAGAGTTCGGCGATTCTGGGGTAGCTGACGCCCTGGAGGCGATGGTTAATGGTTTGGAGCAACCTATTAACGAATACTTGCAGCTGGCTCGGGGCAGCCTTGAAGCTGAGGTCCAGGCCAGATATGACCTCATGACTGCGCGGCTTACTAAACAGCTGGAAAGCCTAGATGACTCCATCAAAGCACATAAGCTGGAGATGGATGAAAGAAAAGCTGTCGTGGAGGAGGCTCTTGCTCTTCAGACAAAGTGCCAATCCGAGCATGAAGGGAACGTAGCGAGGGCCCGCAAGTTGAAGGAAAAACTCGCTCTGGCAGAGGAGTGGGCTTCTCAGTCGTTGGCAGGTCTAGATGCAGCGACTGGTCGACTGAGCATGGAACGACGGGATCTGGAGCTCGCAGAAGCTGCCCGTGCTGGCTCTCTTCGGGCAAGGGCCGAGCTGTCCTTTATGAAAAATCCCGAGGCACGGCTGGAGCGGGCCCGCGCTGATGCCTTGGTTTCCATGGATGAGAGGATAGCTGCACTGGTACAGCTGATTCGCGATCTGATCGCTCCCCCACAATGATGTACCCTTTCTTCTTTTTGCTTCCCAAATGTAATTCTGCTCTTTTTGGGAATAAATAAAAGCGACTCTTTTTCTGACTTTGTTGACCCATCATTTCGGAATATAAATGACAGGTTTGGGCGAGAGTGATATCAGAGGTAGTATGAACGTGATAGACTCTTGATAACCTTTTAGCAGGACATATCTATTCAGAGGTCATACGGATACGATAGAATATGACCCAACTAGTTTCGTTTTGGAAGTAGTTTTGTCAGAATTGAGATTCCCGCTATATTCCACTTGAGCAGAGTAGGTTAAGCATAGTACCTTTTCAGGAATTTACCGTTGATAGGAGCCATTAACAGGTCTCCATTAGGCTGGGCTAACCGGTAAGCGCCGTTTGAGAACGTTGTCTCGATCACATAAGGGCCTTTCCACTTGGGCTAAAATTTGCCTTTACTCCTGTGAGTAAGGATCATCGGCCTTCTTACGGCTAAAACTAGCTCGCCGACTTTGAACACTCTTTCCTTTACTTTATGATTGAAAGCTTTGAAAATGCGTGCTTGGTAGAGCGCGATGCGCTGTTGAGCTTGGAGGCGTTTCTCGTCTAATCCTTCTAGCTCTTGAAGCCTTAACAGGTCATTCTTTTCTTGAGTCAGCTCATTAGTCACGGCTATCCTGAGCGACGGGATCTGGATTTCAATGGGGAGAACTGCTTCGCTCCCGTAGACCAGTAAAAATAGGGTATAACCTGTCGGTGTTCGTGCCATTGTGCGGTATGCCCAGAGGCATTCGCCCAGCTTCTCATTCCAATCTCTTTTGTTTGAAGAGACAAATTTCTTCAAGAGTTTGATAATGGTTTTGTTGAAAGCTTCCGCCAAACCATTAGCAGCTGGATAATACGTCGTAGAGGTAATATTATGTATCCTATTTTTATTGCAAAATCGATAAAACGCTTGGCTGATGAACTGAGGCCCATTGTCATGGATTATCCTTTGGGGAATCCCAAAGCGATAAATGACGTGATGCTTGATGAAGCTGATTACATTAGACGCCTTTACCTCAGCAAGAGGGATTGCCTCTGCCCATTTGGAGAAGTAATCCGTGATGGCCAGTATGAACCGGTGACCTCTGGAAGAAGACGGGTGAATAGGACCAATGATATCCATACCCCATGCTTCGAAAGGCCAGGATACAACCGTAGGATGTAGATATTCAGACGGTTGATGTATGAAGTCTGCATGAACCTGACAGGCTCTGCATTATCTTGCATAGTTGATCGCGTCTGCGATCATGGTGGGCCAGTAATAGCCCATTCTCCTGATACGATCCTGTAGCTTAGGACCGGGTTGATGTGCTCCGTACACACCATTGTGAGCTTCCCGGATAATCTGCTGTGCTTCGTCGTTAGAGAGACATCTCAATAGCAGTCCGTCGTAGGTCCGGCGATATAGGCATTGTGAAGATGCATCGAAGTAGAAGCGTAATGATCGTCTTTTGACGGATACTGCTTCTTTGGGGTCCTCTGGCAAGATTCCGTATGCGACGAAATCTATGAAGGGACTTCTTCAGTCTCTTCTAGGGGTATCTGTGTTCACAGCGTAGCTGCGTTCTATGTGAAAGTTGTTCTTCACACAGAATAAATCTCTGCTAAGAAGGATTACCGAATCCTGCCTTCTTATAGGAGTGGCTAAATTCGCAGCTAGACTGGCTAGGGCATCAGCTTCCAGATTCTGAGATCGAGGTACATGCTCTAGGAAGAACCCTTTGAATGTCATGGCTATCTCGATCGTTGCTTGGTGATAGGGGATGAGGTCTGGATTCTGGACTTCATATATTCCCTGACTTGATTGACGATAAGCAGAGAATCACCGAAAGCTTCCAGGGACTCGACCCCCAGCTCTTTGGCGACTTGGAGCCCAATTAGCAGAGCATTGTACTCTGCCACATTGTTGGAGCATGGCTCACTAAGAGAATATGCTCGGTAGATGACGAGTTTATCAGGAGTGACCAGGACGATTCCTACCCCTGAAACCACGTTTCCCTTGGGACCAGTCCTGGAGGTACCGTCGAAGAACAGTTGCCATGCGTCACTTTCCATTGCGGAATTACATTCTGCAACTTCGTCAGGGATGTCCTCGTATAATTTGGAGGCCTCCGGGATCGGATGAGCAGCTAGGAAGTCGGCCAGCGCTTGGCCTTTGATGGACTTCTGCGGGACGTATACCATGTCATATGGTGTTAACAGCATCGCCCAAGTCGCGAGTCGGGAATTAAGAGCACTTGGCTTGCTCATCAGTACTCTAAGAGGGTTGATCCTGGAGATGATATGAATAGTCTGGCCGGTGACATAGTGCCGCGTCTTCTGGATAGCGAACATCAGAGCCAAGCATTCTTTCTCCACTGGGTTGTACTGGTGTTCGACTCCGACCATCATCCTGCTGAGGTAGTAGATAGCCTATTCATGACCCATATCGTTCTTCTGCGCAAGAAGAGCTCCTAGCGAATGATCCATCGCTCGGACATACAGCAAGAATGGTCTTCCCATGACGGAAGGCACCAGAATTGGCGGACTGGTGAGGTAGCGTTTGATATCTCCGAACGCTTGTTGACAGGTTTCGTCCCATACGAAGGATACACCTTTTTTCATGAGATACGAAAAGGGCTGACATCTTCCCGAGAGGTTGGATATGAATCTCCGGATATAAGCCAGACGGACTTGAAATCCCCGGAGTTCCCTCAGATTGCGGGGCGGTCATATTTCTACGATGGCCTGGACTTTGTCAGGGTCCACTTGGATGCTTTTGGCGGTAATGACAAATCCCAGGAATTTGCCACTAGATACACCCAGAAAGGACTTCGTAGGATTCATCTTGAGTTGATGTTGGCGCATTAACTCGAATACCGTCCTCAAGTCTTGAATGTGATCATCTTTGATGCGGCTCTTGACGGCTATGTCGTCCATGTAACATTCTACTGTTTTGCGTAAATGCTCATGCAATATGTTACTCATAGCCCGTTGGTATGTAGCCCCGGCGTTCTTCAATCCGAAGGGCATGATCGTATAGCAATATACCCCCAACGGTATCTGGAAGGCAGTGTGCTTCTCGTCTTCGGGATGCATCTTGATCTGATTGTATCCTGAGAATCCGTCCATGAAAGACATGCGTTCAAAATCGCAGGTGTTGTCGATCATGATGTCCGTGATGGGAAGAGGGAACTCATCCTTGGGGCAGGCCGCATTCAGATCTCGGTATCGATGTAAATACGTATTTTTCTATTTTTCTTCATGACTGGGACAACGTTGGCAACCCAGTCGGGATATTGTTCTTCCCGGATGAAACCGCAGGCTATCAACTTCTTGACTTCAGCTTCGATGGCGTCCATCATATCCGGGCGGAACCGGCGTTGGTGCTGCTTCACAGGCTTTGAGTCGGTCAATATGTTGAGTTTGAGTAGCCACCTTTGGGTCAAGGCCCGGCATGTCCTCATAATCCCATGCAAAGACGTCGATATACTCTTTTATCAGCTGGATAACTTCTTCCCTTTCAGCTGGGGGAAGATTGTTACTGATAAATATCGGCTTTGGCGAAAGTTCACCCCCAACATCAACCTGGATAACTTCGTCTTTGGTGGAAGGTTCCCTTTGCTCGAAGCAGAATTCCCACTGCATATCCATTTGTTGGGCCCAAGAGTCATTCTCAAACAGCTCAGGATCCTGTTCATCTGCTTCAAAGGAATATGTCACTACCATATTCACTGATATTGTTTGTTCGAGAGCAGAGGGCGACAAGCCGTTCTGAGAAGAGGAAAAGATGTCCTCATCTGACTTGGAAGTCGTAAGGGAGGTGGCATACCCTAACCCAAAACGAGTTTGTTGATAGAGGGGGTCGCCACACAGCAGCGTTCGTCTGCCTCTTCCGTAGTTAAGGCCTGGCTTCCGCTCCAAGTCGTAGCCTATGTTTTGCATGATCCTCAACGCTTGCGGGCTGTATCGGTGAACTTGCATTTTTCCAGCATCGTCATTGAAAGAATCTTTCTGGACAGTCGGTTAATTGTGCATGCGGCCGAAGACTATTGAACGCTGGCTACTGCAGGTAGGCGGGACAATGAAGATAGAATCCTCATCTGGTCCATATGTCGTGACGACGTTGGATGATGACGCTACTTCCCAGACATACGGACGGTAGGAGTTCATAGCTTCCAAGAACTTTTGTGCTATGGGTTCTACCTCGTCACGGGGAGTGGATTCCTGATTTGGAATTTGAGTGCCAATATACTGGAAAAGAGGATGTTTATTATCATATGGAACTCCGTTCCTGGTTGCATTTAAATCAGTCGGCTGCCCGTTGCGCCTAAGGTTGATGACCAGGGGTGGAGGCTTCTGGTTCAAAGTGATCACTAGAGGATCACTCCCTTTTTCTGACCTGGTCTTGTTTAGGTGAATAGCCATAGGCTCTATGGCTTTCGGACGAGTGGTTCATCCTTTCACCTTGATTGACAGCGGTAGTACGGCAGAGGGTTCTTTTGGCTCCCGGTGGGATTCCTTCTCTGCCTCGCCTGACCCTTCTTCCGTGTGGTCTTGAGAGTACAACACGGCATCAGAATAGTAGGATTCTACTCCTTTAAATAGGTTTAGGTCAGCAACCTCCGTCTGTACTGTTCCTTAGGGGTTTACATATTTAAGACATTGATGTAGAGTTGAAGGAACGATGTTATGGTCGTGGATCCATGGTCTTTCCAGCAAAATGTTGTAGGACACCTCTGAATCGATGACATAACATGTGGCCACCGATCTGAGATTGCCAATCTGGATTCTCAGGCCAATTTTCCCCAACAGCTTACTTCTTCCGGCGTTGTAACCCACGATTGTAGTGGAGGTGTAAGCCAATTCGCTGGTAGGAATCCTCAGCGGTCTGAGCAGACTGTGAGGGATGATGCTGATCGACGATCCCGGATCTATGTGAATCCGATCGACCTCCATGGAACCGACGTACTCGGTGTAATAGAGGGGCCTGTCATGCCTGTTATGTTTTACCAGCATGTCATCTTGAGTGAAAGTGATATTTGGGACCACTTCCATTACACTGTGGCATTGAGGACATGCCACCGGTTCTTCGTCGGGGGACTTGAGCTGGGTCAAGCATGCTTCCGCCTACATCAGTACTTCACTCAGGACTAGATGAGTGTCTTGGAAGAGCCTGAGTAGCTCGAAGATGGATAGCCTGGCTGGTGTATTAGCCAGTTGGGCCAGGATGTCGAAGTTGTATGGCTTATCTAAACCTTTGTTTGGAATATTTTTCACAGGTTTATCAAAGCGCACTTATCTTTGCTTCCCCTTGTCCGCCGGAGTTGGTTTTGAAGGGCTGGCATCTGGTATGACAGGGCCTGGTCCTGAAGGTTTGGCAGCTGAAGCGTCCGCCGGTGTATCTTCCTGACTTGCTCCGTAGTCGTTGAGGTAGGCTTTCCCTGAACGGGTTGCAGCAAATACCTCATCTTCGTCTGATGGCAAAGAAGTTGCGACCATATGGCATGGTTTGCATTTGGAGCTCTTTCTAGACGTAGCCTTAGTAGCTTTAGTCTCCTCCTCGAGCTCTGACACCAAATCCGGATGAACCCACATAATCTCGCCCTGCCGGGTGGTTAGGGGTACCAGGTCATGATTTTGACCCCTAGCTGGAGGGAGATTGACGATGTTCATTGTGGTCCGGGAAATGGGTGTGACACCGTTCGAGACTTCTTGGGAAGGCAGATTGCCAAACCGTAGAGAGATCATGTTGGCCGTGACCGTCTTCTTGGTGTTGTGTATGGTAATGGCTTTAGCATCGATCAGACCCTGGGTCTTCCTTTTCAGTATGTAACACGCCTTTGTCAGGTGGTGTACGTATCTGTGGAAGATGCAGTATTTGGGGTCGTTAGTACTGCCGACTTCTTGGGGCCGTCTTCGCTCCGGAAGGGTGATCTTTACACTTTTGACGAGACACTCGAATATACTTGGGATATCGTCGTCGTCGAAAGAGTAGACTTCGACGGGCCTGGAGGTCCCGAGTCTCGCTTGTGCGGTTGCCGCAGTCTTTTGTCTAGCCGTATTGATCGCCAGAGCTTCTTTTTCTTTGGAGCTGCGAGGATGGTCTCTGCTGGAAGATGACCTTTTACCTCAGTCAGAGGCGGAGATCATGATGCCATTATCGCGCGCCTTGCGATTGTTGTCTTCGGTGGCTACTACCGAGATGATGAACGAGGGCCAATCATGGAACTGATATGGTCCTGCAAACACCGAGACTACGGGAAGGAGATTCTTCCTGCAAATGTCTACTAACGCAGAGTCTGGAACTCCTGAAGACATCTGTAAGGTGGCCTGACAAAAACGTTCAACGAAGGTGCGAACGTCTTCCTTTTCCCTCTACTTGACTTCGATGAGAGAGGACATAGACATGTCCATTCCTCCCTCGTAGAATCGTGTGAAGAATAAAGCTTTGAAGTCTTCGAAGGAAGTAATGCAATTGTCCGCCAAGCTACGGTACCACTGATAGGCTACTCCTGAGAGGCAGCCTTTGAACACCTGAGTGAGGAGGGCGTCGTTCCCTTGTAGCAACACCGTCATCATACTAAAATAGTTTATGTACTGACTTGGTGATGTTTTTCCCTCGAACAGAGACATAGTCTGAGGTTTGTACCTCGGAGGGAAAGGGACCTCTTTCTAGATAGCTGGGTAAGGCTGGTTGATTCCCAGTTTCTTGAGCTGATCTTTGTGCTTCAAGGTGTCAAACTGGGCTTTCAACTCCCGTACTGCCTGTATCAGATTTTCAGTCAGAAGCGGGACTACGGTGTAGTGCGGAGTTGGTTGTATCGTAACTCCAACGGGAGGTAATGCATTCTCTGAGTGAGAAAGCGGAGGAACTGCTGACTCTTGATCTAGAGCAGGCTCTTGGCTCGGGTTGGATGGTGGTAAGTCCACCCCCACACGTATCTGAGTTGGCGGGACCGATGCTTGAGCCATGGCAGTCGCGTGCTGAGTTAGCATCATCTGGTGCATGTTCTCCATTATGGATTGCATTTGTTTCAGAGATGTCTCCAGTATAGTGATGCGTTGTTCCGCGTTTACTGACGGCGAAGCTTCCTCGCGTTCATCTTCAACGACATAAACTCCCATTTCCCTAGGCATTGTCGAAGGATGCGTATAGGTTACTGCAGAAGTCGACTCTATACTCTCAGTATTTGATTCGGGAGAATAGCGACCCCCAGCATCGGAATCAGAGGAGTACGAAGTCAGTTGTTGTGACCTTGAATGAGTATTCTGGAACACCCCATCTTCAGTGTCTCTGAGGAGCATGTTAGATCTCCTTCAGCTCGGAGTTCCAGAGGACGGATGTCTTGAGCCTGAGCTTCCTCCAGGTATATGCGAAGCCATGTTCACAGATGCATGCGCGGGCTCTTCTTCTTGAAAAGACAGAGAGTAGCTCAACCGATCGAAAACCGACCGTTTTGGCTTCTGGATTAGATATTTGCGCAAGTAGAAGAAGAAGACGACGGCTTGTTCCTTCTGTTACCATCAGTGGGCATGCGGAGATTGGGCACCATGGTTTTCCCTGTGCCACCTGTGTACAACAGGTTGGCCATCTAGGTGGCTGATAATCCCCGGGGAGGGTGTCTTTCCGCAACTTGAGCTTGCTTTACGCCATGGGACTTCGTCTGGCGTAATTTGGAGATTTGCTCAGACTGGCGTAAAGCTGAAGAGGTCCTCAGTCGGCCATCGGCTTCTCGCGTAATCCGGAGGGTAGGCAGATTGCTCCCTCGCTGGCGTAAAGGCCGAGAAGTTGAGTACTATGCTGCTTGCTTTCCCTTGCGGAGATCACAACGCTCATCTGGTTCCTCGTAGAGGTCAGATGTTGTCTTGCGTACGGAGCGTGATTTGTACTTCCAATTTGGCACCGAGGCATCATCAGAAGTTTTGTCTGTACCGCGCGTAGCGGAAGATTGGTTTCTATGCGTAGAGCGCAGTGGATACTTCTGGGTTAGCGCTGAGGCTTTGCCCGAAGTTTTGTCTGTACCGCGCGTAGCGGGAGACTGGTTTTTACGCGTAGAGCATAGTGAATACTTCTGGGTTAGCGCTGAGGCTTTGCCCGAAGTTTCGTCTGTACCGCGCGTAGCGGGAGACTGTATTTTATGTGCAGGGCACGGAGGGAGCAATGCTACAACCTCATTGGTCGGAGAGATCGGAGAGATCGGAGAGTCCACAGGAATGGTAGAGGATGTCTTGGGCATCCAGACCTTGCGCAGCTTCCTATTGTCTTGGACGGAGAGAGGGTGAGAGCTACCCCCAGTTCGAAGCATGTCTTCGTAGGCAGACTGGTCGAATTGGACGACCAGTGTCTTCTTCATGGTTCCTACAGATACCGTATCGTGTTGAGCAATTACTTCCTCATCAGAAGAGAAAGACGTTCCCAGCAGAGTCACCATCTTGTTTGTGGTGGAAAATGAAAGAATAAAAATTTATTCAAGATGGGGTTTACACGAAACCCGCTTTCTTTGGTTTACAAACAAACTTGTACAATTTGATCCTATACGAGGATGTGGGAGTACAATTTATTTAATCTGGGTAAATATTGCTATAGGTGTCTGATCTGCAGTCGATCATTTTAGCTCTTGGATCACACGATGATGAAGAAGTGCCGTAGAAGACAGGAAGCAGCTTCAAAGGTCGTAAAAGAGGGTGGATGTACGATGCCAAAGTCGTCGATCTCTACTCTTTGCCTGAGCTTCGGATTATCTCTCTCTCTCTCTCTTGACCTCTGGTTCGATCTTTCTTGGAAGTTCGACCTTGGATCTGATATTGGTTTTCTTGACCAATTTTCCGACCTTCCTCATTGATAGAGGTCTCTATTTATAGAGTTTTAGTGACAGTGACCACTCCGTCGGTGTAGAAACCGAGGAGTGGAAAGTACAGCACCCTTTTACACAACGGTTAAAATAACCAATTCCTGCGTATAGATGATCCTTTGAATGAGCGTGTAACGCGGGTCCAACTAAGGGACAAAACGCGTATAATCGCTACGAAGATCACGGCATAGAAGCCACGTAGGTAGGTATCCCTCGTGTAGAAGAGGTGGGCGTAGAAGCCAATGTCTGTCACCATGGCATAGAAGCCAAGTAGGCATAGAAGCCAAAATAGGCGTAGAAGCCGAGTGGTCATAGAGGCCGAGTGGGCATAGAATCCAAATGGTTATAGAGGCCGAGTGGGCGTAGAAGCCAAGTGAGCACAAGAGTTGAATGGGCGTAGAAGCCGCTGCGCACCGTACCAGAGTGCTGATGTGGACGTCTTAGTTGGAATTACGGCTTTTGAAGATATAATCAAATCTCTTGCATTAAATGCAGAGATTTGCCACCATCCTGTGCATTAAATGTGGAGGCGTGTTTTTGAAGGTCTGCAGCCCTTCTGCGCATCAGTCGCAGAGACGTGTCTTGAGAAACTGTCACCGCTCTGTGCTTTAGACGTAGAGACGTGCCTCGAGAAACTGTCATCGCTCTGTGCATTAGACGTAGAGACGTGCCTCGAGCAACTGTCATCGCTCTGTGCATTGGTCGTAGAGACGTACCTCGAGCCCCGTACGGAGTGCAGCTTTTGATGTGGCAGGCGGTTTGTCTACTACAGAGCGTAAACAGCTCATGTCTGCCTGTGTAAAATAAGGCAGCGTATCCCTTCGTGCACGTAAAAGCAGTTTACGCAAAGGAGATGGCGGTAAATGACAGCCTGGGTCGCAGTGCCGTGCCATCATTATAGCCGTCGTCTGGGTAGTCGAGCAGTATCCCTTGGTAGTTGAGCAGTATCCCTTTGTCAGAAGTCCAGACGTCAGGTTCATTGCAGGATCTGACAGGTTCACTTCGGAGAATACGAAGCGTCTCTCGAACACTTTAATGCTGCGTTGCAAGAGGATGGGTTTCACGTCCAGGAGTCGATGAAGCACCCTGTTTACGCTGAGGCGGTTTGAACGTACTGCCTTACGTTGAGCTTATATTTCATGCTGTGTTTGGCGGAGAAAGCTCTGTTGCACGCTTGATGGCTCTGAAGGCCTCTGTTTACACTGCTCTGCATCAACATGCTGCGTATAGCCAGCCTGCGTATTTTTCATGCTTCTACAAAAAGAAATTCAGCTTTTTCTTACTTAATGTTGTTAGTTATTTACATTTAACTTCTTTATGTCTATATAAATAACTTCTTTAAATTTTAAGTTATAAATTTCTATTTAAATTTAAAATAGATTTATACATTTATTATAAGTTATTCCAAAAAAATTTAAAATAAAATTCAACTTATAAATATTTAGATTTTAATATATACTTAAAGTTATATAAATATTAATATAAATAAATGAAATAAATTTTCTAACAAATAAATTTATAAATTTTAAATTATACTAAACATATAACTTATAAATTTTTAAAAAATATTATACTTAAAGTTATATAAAAAAATTTCTTACAAATAAATTTCAAATTATAAAAAAATTACTTAGTAAAAAAAAAACTATAAATTTTAACTTAAATTTATTAACACATAAGATATATCACATTGATTATATAAAAAATATATATAAATAAAAGTAAAAAAAAAATTTAACCGGGCCGGACCGGCTCGACCGTGAACCGGCCCGGACCCAGACCAGTTCGGCCCGGTCCTCCCCTGACCGGGTCATGGGTTCGGACTGGGTCAAGTTTTTTTTTCTTACCGGACGGGGCCGGCCCGACCCGTCTCTCCTCTCGGGTTGAGCCCGGCCCGGCCCGGCCCGGATCCAGTCAAACCCGGTTGACTCGGGCCGCGGGCCGACCCAATACACACCATGACTCATTACACGCGACATCTGGGATTCAGCACTTCCTGTTATTTTTTGGATAAGATGTAGTATGATCTATAAAAGGTGAGAAAGGATTTGAAAAATTAATCTTGTGCAGCTAATTACGTCAAGCTTTATTGTCCAAACAGAGACTTCTTGCAGTGTATAATGGTCCTTGTACGAAGGAAGTTTACTGGGCACATTATTGTGAAGGAAGCGCGAGATGGGGTCAGTGTCCAACTTTAGATTTTGAGATCTAAGACGAACTTTAAAAATGGTGCCCTCAAAATTTAATTTAATTTTATATTATATTATTTTTTTATCGATAATGATATAAGTATTTTCAATATAAAATTCAAGAAATAAAACAATAAACAAAACTTAATATCCAAAAGAACATATGTTATAATGAAATACTAATAAAATTGAAGATGTTCCAAACCAAAAAAAAAAAATCGATGTTCCAGACAAATAAATAAAAGGAGTGCTAATAATGTTTGGGGTAGTTCATAAAGGTAATAATAAAAAAAACTTAGGCCATCAAACGCTTCATCAGTGCATTATATAGTCACTTAAATATTTGTCGTCTTGCTGTCTTCAAGGCAAAAGTACTGATTTAGTTTGCATAATCAACTTTCTTAACCATTTTTTCTCAATAGATAACATAGCCAAGCCATTCAATCTCTCTTGTGACTTAGTTGATCGAAGATAAGTTTTGATCAACTTTAACTTGGAAAATTTTCTTTCTACAGATGCAACTGTAACTGGTATAGTCAGCAAAATTATGTAAGCAAAATAGGCATTTGGATAACAACCATCCATTTTATTCAAATAATTTAGCACATAAATTACTTTTTTTGCTTCTCTTGGTAATGAGTGTTTTAATAACTTCAGTTCCAAAAATAAACCTGATCCATCAATATCAGAACGTCCGTCATGTGCTAAAGAATTTTGAAGATTGACACAAGAGCTCAATAGATTATCATCATCAGTAGACTTTAATCTCTCCAAACTAAACAAAAAACCAAACATTTTTTTTATATTTTTGAAATTGTCCAAATCGAGTTTGAAGTGAAGAAAGAGCTTGATTAATTATAATAAGAAAGTAGTTAACTTTGAAAGATTCTTTAGCTGATTGGGTTACCTCTTCACTGTGAATCTCATCTAATTGTCACTTTCTTCGAATGACGTATTTTTTCTCGGAATACAGCTTCAATTTCCATTTCACTTGCAATTTTTTCAGCTTCAATCATGGCCTGAAAAAACCCAGATTCTCTTTACTCTTGAAGAGAATAAATAAACCCTTGTAACAATCTGACAGCAACATCAATATCCATATCTTCTTCTTGAAGAAATTTACTAACAACGTTAATACCATATAACAACTTGTACCAAATTACCATTCTAAACAAGAGCTCAAAATTTTTAAGTTTATATACTGCCAAGGCCTCTACTTTACTTTTTGTTTTTGGGTATTCACAAGTATTTGATAAATCAACTAAAGCATCTCTTATTTGTGAAGTCTGCTCTTTTATGGGCTTAACACTTTCGACATGGCTTTTCCAACGTATTTGTGACAACGACTTAACCGTAAGACCTTGCACATTATATTTGAAGATTTTTCACCGCTTGGTAGAAGAAGAGAATAATGTATATATACATTGTATAACTAAAAAAAAAAGATATTGCTTTAGGACAACAATTCACCATATCACATAATACCAGGTTAAGACTGTGACATCCACATAGAGTATAAAATGCTCTTGGCTTCACTTCAAGTAATCTACTCTAGAAACCTTTGTACTTACCTTTCATATTGGATATGTTTTCATATCCTTGACCTCTTACATTATCAATGTCAAGTTCAAGGTTGTTCAAGACTTTTTTAAGCTCAGTAAAAAGTCCAAGCCCCGATGTATTATCAGCCTTCAAAAAATCAACCCAAAATTCTTCTACCGCTACAGTTTTTGTTGAATCATCTACACATCTTATTACAAGGGACATTTGCTCCTCGTGACTTAAATCTAGAGTGCAATCAAGTATGACTGTGAAATACTTTGCCCGATTAATCTTTGTAACAATTAAACTTCTCACATCATCTGCCAACATTTGTATCAATTTATTTTAAATTTTGGGACCAAGATATGTAAAATAAATCTGGCGTGCTTGAATACAGTGAAGGTGTTCTTCTATTACTGGATCAAACTCAGCAATCATCTCAATTAGTTCCAAAAAGTTCTCATTGTTCTCAACATAAAGCTTCTCACAATCTTCTCGAAGTGCCAAGTTATTTTTAAAAGTCTTTGCACAACAATGATTATTCTCTTTAACACATGCTTCCAATGTTCTCTCTCTTTATTGATTGCCACTTGTACACTTTCATCAATTTTCTTATTCTTTTGAAGACTTCCTTCTAATTCAATCCAACTAGTCATGCAACCAATATGCTCTTTACTAGTTTTATGAAGTCTGAGATTTCGACTGAGATTTTTCCAATCTTTGGATCTTTTGTCAAGCCCCAGAACAAGAATACTGGAGAACGAAAAAAGACAAAGCTAGCTACGTATACCAGAGTACACTATATCCCAAGATACGGTCATGACTGTCTAGACATACGAAGGTTCACTCTACAAACCATCAGGCAATCTCAGGTCATGACAATCCTAGGTGTCTCAATCACAGAAAGCAACATGTTACAAGATTTATCATCATAACACATATAATAGTAATGCATCCCAAACTATATATACACAGATGATCATGAAGCTAGTTATACAAAAGAGAAAAACTAGCAAAAGTAAAGTTATACATGATCAACTCTAGCTATAGTCTAGAATATGCCAATTATGTCCTGCCCTTTAGGCTAGATAACAAGTTCAAAAGAACAAGAGCTAAACACGTGCTCGGTGGCTAAATGCCTAAAAAGAATAATTTACAATAATAAGTAAAAGAATAAAGAAGAAATTCACTCATGTCCTCGGGTGCTCCTCGTGTTCACCATCTTGAGGCGGGAAGTACGAAAGATCCTGTGATTATGCTCCAAAATTTGGCCATAAAAACCAGTGGGGTCATACCACAAACAACAAAGTACCATAAGAAAGTCCAACTTAGGAACTAAAACCATCATACAAAACAAGTATAAGGTATTAAAGCAGTTAAAAAATAAATGGAGTGAGTATAAATAAACTTGCAGGTTTAAATAAACGAGAGAGTGCATGTATAGGGCAGGACTAACAATCAACCAATCATGGCCAAGCATGTCTTATGGCTTGCTAATCATTAACAAACTATGATTATCACAATCCTAATTACTATCACATGCAATTTTGAAATTCTATATAGCCACATGCCCTGTAGTCTATTTGGATCATCCAAGTCGTATGAGATACATAATATAATTAACATATATAGATATTTTTACTTGTAATGTAACATTCGAAGGTATGCTGTAAGTGTGCCCCTCACAACGGAGAGCTCCAAATCCACAGAAATGCTGGGATGTTGGGATTGCATGTAGCTAGGAAATATTCTTAAATGATTCTAGGTATCAAATCTAGTTCATTAACCTAATCATTTTAATCAAGATTCTCGACCGTGGTGCTCGAGAATCTGCCTTATACATGATGCAAGACTGGATAATAGCTTGACAGGTGCAATCAAAATCAACCACAGAATGACAAGTCATGCAATACTGGTGCTACTATTAGCCTCGATCGGGACAATTCAAGAATATCATTACAGTATTTACATAAACATGGACTTAAAACTCCAAGCTTCATTACAAGCACTAACACAAAGTTTAAGGCAAGAAAGCATCATGTACATTATCCTAAGGTTAAGCTAAGAAGGCAAAATAATCGAAGGATATAACAACAATGGACAAAATAATCAAACTTGCAAAATTGTATGAAACTTGATTTTGGCACATTTTATAAAATTGGGTATAACTTTCTCATCTGATGTCAATTTCCATTCCCGATATGCATATTTGGAGCGTATTTTATTTTTTGCTTGCATGTTAATTAGGTTGCATGAGACTAAGCCCATTCTTTGGTTCATGGATTTATTAAGAGGATAAGACTTGGTCATGGTTTGAACCATGGTTCAACCAAACCCTACCAATATATATAAACCAAAACCTCTCTCTCTCTCTCTCTCTCTCTCTCTCTCTCTCTCTCTCTCTCCATTCTTTCATTTCCTTTCTCTCTTGGTTTTCTCCCTCCCTCCATAAGCAAGTATATCTTGCATGAGAAATGGAGACACCTTCCATATTATTAGTCTAGTATGTTTATTGTGTGATTCTAAGAATATTAATACTTGGAGTTTTCAGTTTTGATGGATAGAATTTAGTAGAACTATATTTCTAACTTAGGATTTTCATGGGTTCCTAGAGTTTTTCTTGTTTTTGATGTATTAAAACTTATTTTTTCTGAAAACTAGTTATTCTAGATAATAGAGCTTTTTATTTCATGCAATTTGGCTTTTGAACCACTTAATTTGGAGTTAAATTGATGTTTCTATGGCAAAACAAGTTCTTGACTTATGTTCTCGGACTTGTCCTGACAGGGACGATAAGTAGTGCTGCACGCAGTGCGTCTTGCACATAAATTCTTACCACGAGCACTGCATCGCGTATGGATTTTTGGCCGGGGGCAATGCGTTGCGCATGGAATTCTTGCCGCAAGCAATGCGCATGGATTTCTGGCCGTGCGTAGTATGCAGCCCATGGAAATTTGGCCGCGCACATGTCAACCTGGATGGCTATTTTTGTCTAATTTAGCTATTTTTAAGCTAGAATCGTATAAAATGCAAAACATAAAAGTTTTAGATATCTATCTTGCCTTGCCAAATCTTTTTGAATCACTTTATTTGGAGTTCAGATGAGAGAATTATGCCTAGTTTTCTAAAATATGTCAAATCTTAATTTTAGAATTTTTATTGGACCTTGTGATCTCATGTGATAATCTTAGAAATTGCAAGTGTATATGGATTAAATGTAACTATGCTAAAAAAATTAACCATATATTAAACCCAACCATGTGAAGACTTAGACAATACGCTAAGTGGCTATACTACCTATGCGCATGGCATATACATGTGCTAAACAAGGATTTTACTTGAACTAGACTACATGATTAGTGACTCACCAGCTATGTGTATGACATGAGCTATGTGTTCCAAGTGAACAAGATTTATGTGTGTCATGCCCCAGTCCTAAAATATGCAGGACCATGTATACGTACACATGCCAACTATACGAACAAGTATAGGAACCCAATTTAATAGACATAACCAGTCGTAGTACGCCGTAAACATAACTAAGACACAAAATCACAGGAAGGTAATAATCTAGTCTCATCCACAAATATCACAAAAATAGAAAACTGAATGAATAGATAATGTCTCAGAATCTAGCTACAAAACAAAGTATAGTGAAGAACAATCCACGATAGTAAAGTATGAAAGAATACTGAAAAAAAATACAACTAGTCAATAATAAAATAGTCCGGGAGTCTGCTAACTAGATAAGGACACCCACGACACCAAGCAACTATCATCCACGACGCTCAAGGAACTCTTGTGGCTCTACCTCAAGGTCCTCGTCAGCAAAATCTCCAACTCCGTAGTACGTCGGGTACAGGTGCTCGTCCGGATCTGAAAATGGTGCCAGGTCCTCAGAGGGACATAACAATTACACAAAAAATCAACATGCATGAAAGTAAAGCAGTAAACAAGAGAAATGGTAACTAAACCATCTATGTGATATGTACTCGAGACATCTCTAGTAGCGCATGAGCGGGGGTAGATAAGATCCGTCGTCCCACCATACGTTCGACAGAATACGGGGGTAAACCATATATAGAAGGAGAAAAAGAATGTCCCATACACTCGCTAGTAGATACTCCCCTCCAATATACCGTCTGAACCGTATACGCGGTGCAGACGTAATACAACGACGTAAAATAAAATCTAGGAACTAGACCAAATAATAACTATTAACCCAAGATGCGAACTCAAGTATCGAAGATCAGTCGACACACTAGTCCATGCACTTACTCACTCAGACAAAAACGTGTTGAACAGGTGTCAGGTCAGAAAATACCAAGTACCTTCACAATATACCGATAAGTCTTCTACTCTATGATGCGTGCACACACTATCAACTAAAACTAGGCATATGTAAACAGAATAATACAATCAAGCAGGGTGTACTTGCCTTCCAAGACAAGATGTGAGCACCACAAGTCTGGTCCGGAGGTCTCTACAGAAATGTCTCGAACACTTACCAATTAATTATTATACTAGTTAGACTATAATTTTCTAGTTTAATTAGGTTATTAAAAAAATATTAATTTTAGAATTTATTTGCATAATTTAAATATAGCAATCATCAAAGAGCTACCACTAGTCTTGGTGCACGTGTCCACGTCATGGTTGTGCATCGGTTTTGGGATAGTTTTTGCATGCAAAAAAAATATGAATCTCATGCATGGGGATAATTATGACATCATCTAACTTTAATATGAATATATGCAAATATTTGTACAACGAATAATTGGAAAAGGATCCAAGTCAGAAAGCGTACACAAATTCGATTACGGCGGGGATCTTTCTTGCAACTACGGCCAAACGGAGTACCAAACGAACTCCAAACCTCGAACCAATTGACGAGGTGCTAGATGACTTCTAATAGATGGAGAATATATAATTTTTAGGGGGTTTTGAAGTGGTTTTAATGCTATAGAAATAACAGCAAGTACTCGGCCTGTTTAGTACCTTGATCGGCCTATGAGGGGGTCGACCAAGGGGGTATAGGTGGCCGGCTTATGGAGGATTGAAAGGTGTCATGCCCCAGTCCCAAAATATCGAGGGACTAGACACGTGACAATGGCCAGCAGCACACACCGATGGACAATCCTAATTTAATGGATCCATCGGGACATACTTAAGCTATATTACAATAGTCAGGGTTTACTATTCTCATCCACAGAATAAACACAGCAATATCAATAAAAAGTATTAAACAACATCTAGTCACAAGTAAATAAAATTGAAGAACAATCCGATATTAAGTCTGTTACAAATGTTCTCTTAAACAGAAAATAAATAGTTTATTTGCCAATATAAACTGAGCATGGAAGAAGCAGATGTTCAGGAGAAATCCTCAGCGATCACCTCATCCTCAAGTTCTGGTAATGCTCCGATAAGTGCTCTTGTTCCATACACCTCAGGATAGATCTCGTCTGCTAATCCTGGTGACATAATCCGGATCCAGGTCCTCAGGGGACATAGCAAGGTACAGATAACACAAGCCAAAATAATGCAGTGCAGAAATAAAGGAAACAATAAGGTAAATAAATAAACCAGCTAAGTGATATGCAAGTGAAAGTTTTAGTCATACTCAGGCTAAGACTACTACAGGATCAGTGTCAAAGAAACCATAGCAGTATTTTCTCGAAGGGCCAGAACTTGCGCCAAAGCTCTGTATCAGAGACTAAGACACCTCCAAATGATAATAATTATAATATAATCAGCCTTGATATGGTAATACTCTCTCCACCCAATGTAATCTCACGTCACAGTTCACGATGTACATGTTACGCAAGATCAAAACTAATGCAATAAGTCAGGATAAATCTAAGCATGTAAAGATGTCATAAATCTGTATCCTATACTGAATCACCTTGAATATTTCAGGAAGATTCTGATCATGATTCGTGTCAGGTGTCCTGGGTATAATGTACTTGATAGGGCAAGTACGAGAATATAAATGTCACGATATCCATCTCTAGGTGATGTTACACAACCCCGCGTACGGTGTTGGCACCCGACTATTAATCGGAAGCTAAGTAAGTCACACGGCCCTAGGGTTGAGCATGTACAACAGTCACAGGAATAAACCAAGAGAACAAAATAAATTATTATACTGCAATTATGGCAAGGTACACTTGCCTGGGTTTCGGCTCCAATTGTAGCTCTGTCAGCAGCAGGATTTGCAGGCGGTACTCCGGTTGCTGAAATAGACATCACCATCAGATCCAGAAAATATCAATCAGCTAGAAACGCCTATCCTTGTGTCCAATTTGGACACAGGGGCGAAAATGATACGAACCCAACGGAACTTCCAGAATTGGATTCCGATGAGCCGATCACAAAATCGCCCATCAAGTGGAGCCTGTGGGGCCCACAATACGCGATTTTGTCAACGTTCTCAGAATCGAACCAAACTTGGGTCACAGGACCAGCATATTGCTACGAGTCTGATGGCGCAAGTTTCGTCTCGATCCGACGTGTGTACACTAAGTTACAGCGAGAACCAGAAAGTACGGATACGGGGCGTTGTCGGCGGATACGCGTTAATTCCGGTGTGCACGCACATCTAAATCAACTTCTGCGAAATCCTGCACGTCCGTATCAACGGCACGCACGTATCGGTGAAGACCGCACGCGACCAAGTCGTCCCATTTGGCGGAGCATACTCAGTTCCGGGGTGAAACAGGGCATTGGTTTTCCTGTTTTTGGATCGCGGTTCGCGATCACCACAGGACGCTATGCATCGAGCGGTTTGCACGGGCACCGAGGGGGTCACACAGCTACGCGTCACAACTGATAGAATAAAAAATAGGGCAGCGAAGAGAGAGATATGAGTACCTGAACAGGGCTCCGCTGAATGAGAATTTCATGTCCGAGGCGACACGACACAAGGGAATACATGTCCTGGATACTGTGTCCAGGCTAGGGCACGATCGACGGCTGCATAGGGCGTCGGGGCTTCACCGGAGCTTCGCTGGAGGAGCTTGTCGGGGAAGGCACTGGGCTCGGGCAGGTCGTTGGTCGGCGAGGCGGAGCCTGGGCGGCGCTGGGACGACCGGGTCGAGGCTGGCAGGGGCTCGGCGGAGCTCTGGCCCGTTGCTGCTGCTCTCGAGGGCAGCTGCTGGGTTTTTGGAGGCAGTGGAACGGATCAAGGAGGGTGGCCGGCGAGGTCGAGGGGAACGGGGCCGAGGAGGAGAGGGAAGGAGGCAGAGGATAGGGTTTTTATAGCGGTGGGAGAGGAATACGGACGGTGGCTGGTGAGGGGAGGGGAACCGGAGGGTCAGGGACGCGAGCGGGCGGCGGCGGCGGGTGTAGGAAGCCGGAGCGGCGCGGGCGGCGGCGTTATACGGCGGCGGGGGAAGCTGAAGAGATCGGGTCGGGGGAGAAGAGAGGTTGGCAGGTCGGGTTCGACGGGTCAGGTCGGGTCTGGTTATGGATCCGGCCCGATCCAATAAAATAGATTACGGGTCGGGTCGGGCTAGTGGGTCGAGTCTGGGTTTTGGGCCCGGATCCGACCCAATAAGGATTTGGGTTTAGTTATACCGGTTTGGTTCAGCTATTGGTTTGGTTTGGTTTATTTAAAATAAACCCGGTTTATTTGGTTTAATTAATCAATTAGTTTTTAGGGCTTTAAAATTGATTCCGGGGTCCAATAAATTCTCGGAAAATTACCCTATGTCTAGTTTTTTATTTTATACCATAAAATATTATTTTCATAATATTGTAATATTATTTATCATCATTTAAAAATCTATTAATAATTAAAACACCTTAGTTTAATTAGAGAAAAACTCAAAAAATTCCAGAAAATTGTGAAAAAATCCAAATTAAAATTTCTTAAAAATCAGGGGGTTTATAATCTACTCCCTTAAGAGGATTACGTCCTCGCAATCAAAGAATAACCGATCAACAGAGATGACACGGTTGCAAACATTTTTCGAAGAACATCACGATAAAGAAAAGTCAAGGTTGAGGGTTTAAACACATAGGGAAAATTATTTCCCTAAACAATGGAAGTTGTGCAATTTTCCAAATGTAGAAAATCTAGAAAATTACAGTTTTTTTTAGAAAAATCAGGTTATCCTTTAAAAACATATTAGATTAACAATTCTAGGTTATCACTAGATTATCAATTATTAGCAAGTTAAAACTATCAGGTTAAGTCTAGGGTCACGAACCAACGGCATGAACTAAAGCAATACTAGAAACAGAACTACAAAAACTTACGCACATTAGCTACTCCATAATTCTGTGCGTCTCCCACAGTCATCGCAAAAGCTTATCCGCATCCTTGAGGTGGTGCCCTCTGCTGTTGCTGGGCTTGCTGGTAGGGTGCTGCTTGAAGTGCCAAGGGTAGCCTTGGTTGATGTCCTCCTGGTGCTGGTAGAGCTTGTTGGTTTGCCCTTGGTGCTCCTTTTCCATGTTCAGGGCAATCCCTTACCGAATGCTGACGGGATCTGCATGCTAAACACAGTCCTAATCTGCGTCGACATTCCTTGGCGAGATGGCCTGCTTTGCCACAGTAGTGACAAGTAGAAAGGACCATCACTTGTGGTGTAGATGCTTTCTGCTGTTGGTGAGGTCTCTTTGCAGCTTCTTCTCGTGGTGCTCTGGATGTTGCTGATGGGGAAGGCCGCTTCAGACTGGTTTCTCTTCTGGTGATGCGCTCCATGCGTCGAGCCGCAGCAAGGACGTCCGAGTATGATGTTGGTGCGACAGATCCAATTAGTTTCTGTAACTCAAAGTTGAGTCCGTCAAAAAACTTCTCGGCCTTCTCTTCTTCTGTCGAGATCAATGTTGGGGCGAAGTGACTTAGACGAATAAACTCGGTATTGTACTCTTCCACCGTCATAGCATCCTGAGTGAGGCGATTGAACTTGTCCCGAAGTTCTGATCGAGCGATAGCCGGAATGTACATCTCTTGAAAGAGTCTGGAGAACTCTTCCCAAGTGACTCGGTCTAGTCTGAGCCATGTCTCCTCTGATATCCACCAGTGATGAGCATTGTCCGTCAATTGTATTCTGACGGCAGTCATCCAACGTTCCCGGGGAAGCTCAGCTGCTTCTAATTGATGCCGAATATTGGTGAGCCATTCATGAACTTCTATTGGTCCCTCCTTGCCAGAAAAGGTACGGGGCTTCAGCTGGCGGAAATCGGTGATAGAGCCCGTCATTGGCCGTCGAGCTGGTAGGTTGACCTGCTCCAGTGCATTTACTATAATGTTCCTCAAGTACTCAGCCTCGCAGCGCTGAGCCTCATTTTGGACTTGTTGCTGGGCTTGCATCATTGCGTAGATTATTTGGAATATCTGTTGCCTATCAATTGGCTGCCCTTGAGGGAATACAGGCATTGCTGGAACGAACTGCGACAGAGGTGGAATGTCATCACGCCAAAATCTAGAAGCTTGCTGATCTGCTTGGCTGCTTCGGTGAGTAGAGGGATCTCCACTCAATGGCGTCACTTCATCTTCTTCATAGGTGGCTACATCACCTATTGGTGTTCTTGCTGGAGTTCCGTCGTTTGCTCATGAATTTATTACTCTGCATCAAAATAAACTATAAGAGGTGCACAAGAATTAAGGCAAGATGCAAGTCAAAAATTAGTTCGAATACGATATAGATATAAAAAACGATTCAAGCAAGTGGATGAGATCCTTATCCTATTCTTATTGCAGGCCTATTCGGTCCCTAAGTTGAAACCGAACAATTTAGTCGTTAACCTGCATGGGCCACCACAAAAACCATGTCACGCCCCAGTCCTAAAATATCGAGGGACTAGACACGTGACAATGGCCAGCAACACACACCGATGGACAATCCCAATTTAATGGATCCATCGGGACATACTTAAGCTGTATTATAATAGTCAGGGTTTACTATTCTTATCCATAGAATAAACACAACAATATCAATAAAAATTATTAAACAACATCCAGTCACAAGTAAATAAAATCGGAGAACAATCCGATATTAAGTCTGTTACAAATGTTCTCTTAAACAGGAAATAAAGAGTTTATTTGCCAATATAAACTGAGCATGGAAGAAGCAGATGTTCAGGAGAAATCCTCAGCGATCACCTCGTCCTCAAGTTCTGGTACTGCTCCGATAAGTGCTCCTGTTCCGTACACCTCAGGGTAGATCTCGTCTGCTAATCCTGGGGACATAATCCGGATCCAGGTCCTCAGGGGACATAGCAAGGTACAGATAACACAAGCCAAAATAATGCAGTACAGAAATAAAGGAAATAATAAGGTAAATAAATAAACCAGCTAAGTGATGTGCAAGTGAGAGTTTTAGTCATACTCAGGCTGAGACTACTACAGGATCAGTGTCAAAGAAACCATAGCAGTATTGTCTCGAAGGGCCAGAACTTGCGCCAAAGCTCTGTATCAGAGACTAAGACACCTCCAGATGACAATAATTATAATATAATCAGCCTTGATATGGTAATACTCTCCCCACCCAATGTAATCTTATGTCACAGTTCATGATGTACATATTACGCAAGATCAAAACTAATGCAATAAGTCAGGACAAAATCTAAGCATGTAAAGATGTCATAAATCTGTATCCTATACAGAATCACCTTGAATATTTCAGGAAGATTCTGATCATGATTCGTGTCAGGTGTCCTGGGTATAATGTACTTGATAGGGCAAGTACGAGAATGTAAATGTCGCGATATCCATCTCTAGGTGACGTTACACAACCCCGCGTACGGTGTTGGCACCCGACTATTAATCGGAAGCTAAGTAAGTCACACGGCCCTAGGGTTGAGCATGTATAACAGTCACAGGAATAAACCAAGAGAACAAAATGAATCATTATACTGTAATTATGGCAAGGTACACTTGCTTGGGTTTCGGCTCCAATTGTAGCTCTGTCAGCAGCAGGATTTGCAGGCGGTACTCCGGTTGCTGAAATAGATATCACCATCAGATCCAGAAAATATCAATCTGTTAGAAACGCCTATCCTTGAGTCCAATTTGGACACAGGGGCAAAAATAATATTTTTAAGTCAAAGCGGGGTCCACATGTGGGCCGCTTTGCACCGAAAAATGTGTCAGGGTCAAAGGTCTCCAAATTTGTCCAACTTAGTGTCAACAGGTCAGGAACGATGATACGAACCCAACGAAACTTTCAGAATTAGATTCCGATGAGCCGATCACAAAATCGCCCGTCAAGTGGAGCCTATGGGGCCTACGATACGCAATTTTGTCAACGTTCTCAGAATCGAACCAAACTTGGGTCACAGAACCAGCGTATTGCTATGAGTCTGATGGCACAAGTTTCGTCTCGATCCGACGTGTGTACACTAAGTTACAGCGAGAACCAAAAAGTACGAATATGGGGCGTTGTCGGCGGATACGCGTTGATTCCGGTGTGCACGCACATTCAAACCAACTTCTGCGAAATCCCGTACGTCCGTATCAACGGCGCGCACTTATCGGAGAAGACCACACGCGACCAAGTCATCCCGTTTGGCGGAGCGTACTCAGTTCCGGGATGAAACAGGGCGTTGGTTTTCTTGTTTTTGGATCGCGGTTCGCGATCACCACAGGGCGCGATGCACCGAGCGGTTTACACGGGCACCGAGGGGGTCACAGCCTACGCATCACAACTGACGGAACAGAAAATAGGGCAGCGAGGAGAGAGATATGAGTACCTGAACATGGCTCCGCTGAATGGGAATTTCGTGTCCGAGGCGACACGACACAAGGGAATACGTGTCCTGGACACTGTGTCCAAGCTAGGGCACGATCGACGGCTGCACAGGGCGTCGGGGCTTCACCGGAGCTTCGCCGGAGGAGCTCGCCGGGGAAGGTACTGGGCTCGGGCAGGTCGTTGGTCGGCGAGGCGGAGCCTGGGCGGCACTGGGGCGACCGGGTCGAGGCTGGCAGGGGCTCGGCGGAGCTCTGGCCCGTTGCTGCTGCTCTCGAGGGCGGCTACTGGGTTTCTGGACGCGGTGGGACGGATCGAGGAGGGTGGCCGGCGAGGTCGAGGGGAACGGGGCCGAGGAGGAGAGGGAAGGAGGCGGAGGAGAGGGTTTTTATAGCGGTGGGAGAGGAATACGGCCGGTGGCCGGTGAGGGGAGGGGAACCGGAGGGTCGGGGACGCGAGCGGGCGACGACGGCGGGTACAGCAAGCCGGAGCGACGCGGGAGACGGTGTTACACGGTGGGGGGGGGAAGCTGAAGAGATCGGGTCGGGGGAGAAGAGAGGTTGGAGGGTCGGGTTCGACGGGTCGGGTCGGGTCTGGCTATGGATCCTGCCCGATTCAATAAAATAGATTACGGGTCGGGTCGGGCTAGTGGGTCGGATCTGGGTTTTAGGCCCGGATCTGACCCAATAAGGATTTGGGTTTAGTTAAACCGGTTTGGTTCAGCTATTGGTTTGGTTTTGTTTATTTAAAATAAATTCGATTTATTTGGTTTAATTAATCAATTAGTTTTTAGGGCTTTAAAATTGATTCCGGGGTCCAATAAATTCTCGAAAAATTATTCTATGTCTAATTTTTTATTTTACACCATAAAATATTATTTTTATAATATTTTAATATTATTTAATATTATTTAAAAATTAATTAATAATTAAAACATCTTAGTTTAATTAGAGAAAAACTCAGAAAATTCCATAAAATTGTGAAAATTTTCAAATTAAAATTTCTTGAAAATCAGGGGGTTTACAAAAGGGGGAAGGAAGAATATGGAAAAGAGAGAAGAGAGGGAGGGGGAGAGGCTGCTTGGTCATGGGTTTGAGAGAGGGGGAGGTCGACTATTAGGTTTAGGTGTTGGGGGGGGGGGGAGGGTTGATAAATATAGGTAGTTTAAATATGTGGGTGGTTAGGATTTGATTTAATATTTAAAATATGTGGGTAAGATTTTTTGAAGTCTTAATATAATAAGGGCTAAAATTTAAATTAGTGCATTATCGTAAAATATTCACATATGATTTGGTTTGATCAAAGATAGAAATATGCAACAAACTAGGAGGGTTTTCTAATTTGGAAATGTGGAGTTTAAAATCTGTAATTGAACCTTGGTGATTTATAAGCTGATCCGCGATTACCAGCGATTCCAACTTCATGTTCCCGAGTTGTAGAGAACAATTCGCACTGAGGCAATTATGGTGCATGAGGGGACTCATGGTGGCAATTAAAATTATGGGTTGCTCATTGAGAGAGTTTGGGTTACAAATAACAGTAAATAAATTTTATATAAAAAAACCTAAAATATTAAATATAAAGAACTATGGTTGGTATACTAATGCTACACTAATATTGAATGATCAAAATTTGTGGCATGCGAAGATCCTACAAGTAGTGTCACTAGTGTAGGCTACTTCCAATAAAGGCAGTGTGGATTTTGGGATTGTCCTATATTACTAATGTCCAAACTACTGTGAAGTGTCCCTATACAACAAATAAGTTTTAATTGATTTTAAATAATCTAAAATAAATACTATAGATATAAAATACACACTAAATATCTATTTTGGGTGAGGGAGTTTACAACCTATCCACCTTAGAAAATTTTATCCTCGAAATTAAGAATATGGCACGATCTAGAAAGCAATAATGTGGTATGTAAAGTCATACCTGAAGCCTCACTTAAGTGAGGAAAATACTCTAAGATGGAATCTTCCCGTTCCCAAGTCGATTCGCCCGGTGAATGATGCTTCCAAGCAACACAGACTAGTCGAATGGTCTTCCCCTTTAGCACATTCTTCCCGCGGTCGAGAATCTCAATCGGCTGCTCCTCATAAGACAAACTCAGTCCCACGGTGATCTCTGAATGATCCAGTATATGGCTAGGATTTGCCACATATCATATCAACTATGAAACATGGAACATATCATGGACACCCTCCAAGGTTTGCGTTAATGCTAGTCTATAAGCAACCCCGCCAATACGCTTTAATACGTCGAACGGTCCGATGTACCTCGGACTAAGCTTCCCTCTACCTCTAAATCTGATAGTTCCTCTAGTAGGGGAGATATTTAAAAATATGTGATCACTCGCCTTGAACTCTAGGGGTCGACGATGAGTATCTACCCATTGTTTCTGCCTATTTTATGCTACTCGAAGATGACCTTCAATATGCTTGACCTTCTCTACTGTGTGAGTCACCAACTCCGATCCAAGTATCTATCTCTCGCCCACATCATTCAACATACTGACGATCAACACTTTCTTCTGTATAATGCTTCAAAAGGAGCCATCTAAATGCTTGCTTGGTAACTATTATTGTAAGAGAACTCTACCAAGTGCAAGTAATCTTCCCAAGATCCTCCAAAGTGAAGCATGCACGCTCTCAATATGTCCTCCAATGTCCGAATGATGCGCTCTTACTGTTCGTCTGTCTGCGGGTAATAGGAAGTACTAAACTTCAATTTAGTTCCTAGGCTCTCCTATATGCTTCTCTAAAAGTGTGATGTGAACCTCGAATCTCTTTCAAAATTTATGCTGACTGGTACTCCATGTAGGCATACAATATCATTAATATATATCTCTGCCAGAACTTCTGTAGATTTCCCAACTCTAAAGGGTAAGAAGTATGCCGCCTTAGTCAATCTGTCCACAATCACCCAAACTGCATCTCGGCCAGCTGGAATCCTCGAAAAACCCATAACAGAGTCCATGGTGATGTGCTCCCATTTTTACTCTAGGATTGGAAGCTGTTGACGTAGTCCTGCTGGTCTCTGATATTCAGTATTAACTTGTTGACACACCAAGCACTTCATCATAAATTGTGCTATCTCTCGCTTCATCCTGTGCTACCAGTAATGCTGCCTCAAGTCTCTGTACATCTTTGTACCTTCAGGATGAATAGAGTATGCTAAAATGTAAGCCTCAATCATTATCTTCTGCCTAAGATCTCCATTAGGAATATAGAGATGATCCCCACACCTCAAAGTCCCATATTTATTTATCCTCAGCCCAGTCTGCAATCCAGCCTCAGTCCTCTGTCGAAGTCGCTAAAATCTCGTATCAGTCGGTAGAGCTTCCTTGATATGCTCCACCAATAATGATTGTACTTGAAGGTTCATTAATTTTATAACCTCTCCTAGCATAACCACCTCTATGCCCAGCTGATCCAAATAATATAACAATTCCTTCTGTGTTGTCAAGAAGCACGCCATCGGTCTCCTACTCAACGCATCCGCTACGGCATTAGCCTTGCTCGAATAGTACTGCAGCTCAATGTCAAAATATGCCATCAACTCGAGCCATCATCTCTGCCTCAGGTTCAGATCCTTCTGAATATAGACATACTTTAGGCTCTTATAATCTTTATAAATCTCCATAGTCTCTCCGTATAAATAGTGCCTCTAAAGCTTCAAAGCAAAGATCACCACTGCAAGCTCCAAATCATAAGTAGGGTAGTTCTTCTCATGGGTCCTCAACTACCGAGAACTATATGCTACCACCTTTTCGTGTTGCATCAAGACATAACCTAATCCCTTTTCGAAAGCATTGCTATAAATAACAAATCCTCCCAGTCCAGTAGGTATGGTCAAGATCGGCGCTTTAGTCAGGCACTTCTTCAACTCATCAAATGCCATCTGACACTCCTCTGTCCAAATAAACTCATGGTCTTTGCTGGTCAACCTTTTTATAGGCTCTGTGATCCTCGCAAAATTCTCTACGAAGCTCTGATAATATCCGATAAGTCATAGAAAACTCTGCACCTCTGAGACGTCGGTTGGGGTCGGCCACATCTCCACTACTAATATCTTAGCTAGATCCACTGATATGCCTTCTCCTGAGATAACATATCCAAGGAAAGATAAATAATCTAGGAGAAACTTTTACTTACTCAGCTTAGCATATAACTTCTGATGTCTAAACATTTCTAGAACCTTCCTCAAATATTCCTCTTGCTCCTCATGGCTCTTCGAGTATACCAAAATATGGTCGATAAATACTTCCACAAAATTATCCAACTACTGATGGAATACTCGGTTTATTAAATTTATAAATACGATCGACGTATTTTTTAAACCAAAGGGCATTACTAAGAACTCATAGTGACCATAGCGAGTCCTGAAAGCCGTCTTCTGAATATCCTTGCGCCTTACTTTCACTTAATGGTATCTCGATCTCAAATCAATCTTAAAAAACATCCGTACTCCTGTCAACTGGTTAAACAAGTCATTAATTCATGGCAGAGGGTACTTACTCTTGATGGTTACTGCATTAAGGGCTTTGTAGTCGATGCACATGTGGACTGTTCTATCTTTCTTTGGTACGAACAAAATTGGGGCTCCCCAAGGTGATGCACTTGGCCCAATGAATCCTTTGTCCTGCAACTCTTGCAAATGAACCTTCAGATCCTCTAGCTCCTTCTTTGCCAGCCGATACACATTAGAAGATATCGATGCCGCTTCCAGCACCAACTCAATAGTGAACTCGACTTCTCTGTTCGGTGGCAGACCCGACTACTCGTCTGGAAAGACATCTGCAAACTCCTCAACGATCGGTAGTGACGCAACTTCCATTGCCATATAAGATCTACCATACTGACCCACTCCCTTCTCTGTAGTTCCTCTCATAAACTTAAACTTTGGCTAACCTGGCGGCTTAAAGATAGCGCAACCTCTGTGGCAATCTAATACTTCATGATATTGACTAAGCCAATCCATCCCCAATACTACGTCAAAATTTAGCATTAGAAATACAAAAAGTCGAGCTCTCATCTCTTGGCCACAAACAATAACAAAACAAGTCCTACAGGTACTAGTTACACGCACTATACCTCCCCCGGTAAGAATCTTCCAACTCTTAGGCAAGAGGAAAGTAGATATTCTATGCATTGCTATAAATCTAGATGATATGAATGAAAGAGTAGCACCAAAATCAAATAAAATAGTAGCAAGCAATGCTCCAACTAGAATAATACTTGTAATAGCCTCTTCTTCAGTCTCTTCTCCTCCCTGGGATAGAGAAACACATGTCCTTGCCTCTGAGCTCCTACCTGTTATCTGAATCTCTCGAACTGTACTGCCTACGGTGCCAATGGAGGTCCTTTTTGCTGGCCTTCTGGTGCTGTTAGACGAAGTAATCCTGCTCCTTGGTTAGTTTCTCCCGATGCTGGTGCTGTTGGCTTCTGAACTCCAGCTGGAATAATAGCTCCACGCTGCGGACAATCCCGAGCCTGATGTTGACCCAATCCATAAGCCAAGCACGTTCCCAGTTTCTTTCTGTACTCCCTTTATATGTGCCCCTTTTTGCCATAGAAATTATATATCAGAAGCTCTCTGAGCTGGTAGGGCCCCGTCCTCTGTTGTTGTTGCTATCCTATTAGTCGTTTGATAGGCCCTCCTTGTTGCATATTTCCTGGTCCCTACTGAAATCTCTGTTGAATCCCTTTTCCTTTGTTGATGGCCTCCTTAATCCTGGCCTCTGTCAATAATTCAGTATAAGAGATCCGGGCTTGTGAGCTGGTATAGTGTTGAAGCTTCTGGGTCAGCCCACGATAAAATCTCTTAGCCTTCTCTAAGTCATTGGGTATCAAACCAGTGCCATATCTGCTGAGGCGGCTGAACTCCGAATCAAACTCATCGACCGTCTTCTTCCCCTGCTCTAGATGGAGGAACTGGTCGTACAATGTATCATTCACAGTGGCCGGGAAGTATTTCTTCTTAAAGTACTCCAAGAACTTCTCCCAAGTCTAGCGTATGCCCAATTGGCGCTCCATCGATTCCCACTAATGATGAGCATTTTCTACTAGCTGGGTCCTCACGCCTTTCATCCATAAGTCTGTAGGCAATTATGACTCCTCCAATAGCTTCTTGGTACTGGTCATCTAAGTTGTGGTCTCCTTTGGGCTCTCATTGCCTTTATATGGCTTGGGGGTTCATCTGTATGAAATCCTTTACTAAACCAATACGTGCTTGTGGCACGGTAGCTAGTGCCTGAGTTGGTGTGGGTGCAGCCAATCTCTCAAGTACTGTCAGAAAGCCATACCTTATCTTGGCGGCTTTTCACCTCTGTTCTGCCGCTTGTTGCCTCTACTCGGTAGCCAGTACTGCGGCCTGCTGTCTCTGCTCCGTAGCCTGATCTGCGACATACTATCTTTTTTCTGTAGCTTACTGTCTCTATTCCCGCATCATCATTTGGAAGAATTGGAACATCTGTATCTAGCCGTCCTGTGGTGCTACTAGAGCTGGGGAAGCTCCATTAGGCACCTTGAAAGGAACTGGTGGAACCAGATTGTTAGTCTGTCCATCCGGTCCTGGAAGTCGAGGGGTCGTCGAGAAATCTTTTGGTGATTGGCCATCCCTGAAGATGTGTTGACCCCGGTGGTGATACACCTGTTACGTAAATTCATATCTCTGTAAGAGATAGACGAAAGATTAGGAAAAGTACATAAATCAAGCAGGATGCAACATTTATTTATATATGACGGGTTAGAAGGAAGTTGAGTTATAGTCAAGTGTGGATGAGATCTAAAACTCTAATCCTAGGTGTAGGCCCGCTCGGTACAGTTACGTAACCAAAAAGGCTAACTCGACCTGCATGGCCACCAATTAAAATATGTCATGCCCCAGTCCCAAAATACGTTGGACAAGATATACGTACACATGCCAGTTATACGAATAAGTATAGGAGCTCAATTTAATGGACCTAACTAATCATAGTACGCTGTAAACATAACTAAGACACAAAATCAAATACAGGTAATAATCTACTCTCATCCACAAATATCACAAAAATTGAAAACTAAATGAATAGATAAAGTATGAAAGAATACTGAAAGAAAATGCAACTAGTAAATAATAAAATAGTCTGGGAGTCTGCTTACTAGATAAGGACACCCACGACACCATGCAACTATCATCCATGACGCTTAAGGAACTCTTGTGGCTCCACCTCAAGGTCCTCGTCAGCAAAATCTCCAACTTCGTAGTCCGTCGGGTACATGTGCTCGTCCGAATCTGAAAAGGGTGCCAGGTCCTCAGAGGGACATAACAAGTACACAAAAATTTGACATGTATGAAAGTAAAGCAGTAAACAAGAGAAAGGGTAACTAAACCATCTATGCGATATGCACCCAGGACATCTCTAGTGGCGCATGAGCGGGGGTAAAGAAGATCCGTCGTCCTACCAGATGTTCGATAGAACGCCGGGGTAAACCATATATAGAAGGAGAAGAATAATATCCCATACGCTCGCTAGTAGATACTCCCCTCCCAATGTACCGTCCGAACCGTATACGTGGTGCAGATGCAGGCGTAATACAACAACGTCAAATAAAATCTAGGAACTAGACTAAACACTAACTACTAACCCAAGACGCAAACTCACATATCGAATATCCAATCAACACGCTAGTCCATGCACTCACTCACTCAGACAAAAATGTGTTGAATAGGTGTCAGGTTAGAAAATACCAAGTACCTTCACAATATACCGGTAAGTTTGCTACTCTAAGACGCATGCACACACTATCAACTAAAACTAGGCATATGTAAACAGAATAATACAATCAAGCAGGATATACTTGCCTTTCAAGCCAAGTTGTGAGCACCACAAGTCTGGTCTGGAGGTCTCCACAGAAATGTCTCGAACACTTACCAATTAATTATTACACTAGTTAGACTCTAATTTTCTAGTTTAATTAGGTTATTATCTAGTTATTAATTCTATATTGGTTTCACATGCAAGTGGCTTCACCCCAATATTTTACTAGTCTTTAAATATTGTCAAAACTATTTTTAAATTATTAATTATTAAAAACTATTAATTTTGGAATTTATTTGTATAATTTAAATATAGCAATCATCAAAGAGCTACCACTAGTCTTGGTGTACGTGTCATGGTTGTGCATCAATTTTGGGATATTTTTTGCATGTAAAAAAATATAAATCTCATGCATGGGGATAATTATGAAATCATCTAACTTTAATAAGAATATATTCAAAGATTTGTAAAACGACAAATTGGAAAAGGATCCAAGTCGAAAAACGTACACAAATTCGATTACGGCGGGGAACTTTCTTGCAACTACGGCCAAACAGAGTACCAAACAAATTTTAAACCTTAAAATACTTGATGGGGTACAAGATGAATTCTAATAGATGGAGAATATATAATTTTTAGGGGATTTTGAAGTGGTTTTTCTACTGTAGCAACAACAGCAAGCAACCGGCTTGCTTGGTGCCTTGATCAACCTAAGAGGGGGTCGACCAAGGGGGTATAGGTGGCCGGCTTGTGGGGGATTGAAAGGGGAAAGGAAGGAGATAAAAAAGAGATAAGAAAGGGAGGGAGAGGTCGGCTATTAGGTTTAGGTGTTGGGGGGTTGATAAATATAGGTAGTTTAAATAGGTGGGTGGTTAGGATTTGATTTAATATTTAAAATATGTGGGTAGGATTTTATGGTGTCTTAATTTGGTAAGGGCTAAAATTTAAATTAGGGGATTTTTGTAAAATATTCACATATGATTTGGTTTGATCCAAAGATAGAAATATGCAACAAACTATGGGGATTTTCTAATTTGGAAATATGGGGTTTAAAATCTTTAATTAAACCTTGGTGATTTATAAGAATTATGGAGCATGAGGGGGCTCATGGTGGCAATTTAAATTAGGGCTATTTATATTATCCCCTCTTAGATTATGTATATTGATATTATCCCATGTTAGATTAAAAGTTGAGAATACCCCCCTGAATGTGTCTTTCAAAACCTGAAAGTGTCGTTAATGAGTTTTGAAAGTGTGGGGTTTAAAAGCTAAAAGGTCTATCAACCTCTCTAGCAAGTTTGTCATCATAAATATTAGGTCTTTCCATTTGCACTTCGGCTCTAAAAGTACTATGATAAGAAGAATCAAAGTTAGCATACCTCTTTGCCAACTATATATATAAACTAAATAAACTAGTAAAATTGTGTCACTTACTTCTCAATAACTTTTATCTCCTCTATACCTTAATTTAAGAGTATATACCGATGAGCAGCTTCAAGCTCATTGTCTTCCAACCACCTTATTTTAGTAGTACTTGGAGGCTTGCCCCTCAAATTGAAGATAGATAAGATTCTACTATTTGGTGCATCAACCCCACCTTCGTCATTCCTTGGGTATCTATTCCGATTTGTTCTGATATAGGTATCGAAATAGATGGAGCAAAAATTTAAAATCTCGTCAATGATATATGCTTCGCATATCGAAGCTTCTACATGAGCCTTATTGCCCACTTTCTTCTTTAGGTGATGTAGATACCTAGAAATAACATATTAAAGATTAGAGTTATTTGAATAAAGAAATTATTAGTATAGGCTAATCAATTTATACCTCTTAAATGGGTACATCCATCGATAATGGACGGAAGCACCTATACGTGCTTCATATGCAAGATGAATCGACAAATGCTCCATACTGTCAAAAAAGCCAGGAGGAAATACCCTCTCTAGCTTGCACATTATTAATACAATCTTCTGCTCAAGTTCAATCATATGTTGCACCATCAACTTGCTTGAACACAAATCTCTAAAGAAAATAGATAACTCGAGCCAGTGGAGTCCACACTTGAGGAGGCAACATCTCTCTCAGAGCAATTGGTAGTAATTTCTTCATGAACACGTGACAATCATGACTCTTCATCCCTGCCAATTTGTGTTCATTAAGATTGACACATCTCGCAAGATTTGACACATAACCATCAGGAAATATCAACTTCGATATCCAGTTGCATATTATCAATTTATTATCCCCACTCAATGTGAATGGCATTGGAGGCTTGACTAATGTACTATAGGCCAATCGTTTTAGATTCAACTCTGGTCGCCTGCAAATATTTTCCAAGTCCTTTCTTGCTTTGCGATTGTCTTTCCTTTTCCCTTTATATCCATTGTTGTATTAAAGACGTTGTCGAATATATTCTTTTTGATATGCATGATATCAAGATTGTGTCTTATAAGATTGTCCTTTTAATAAGGTAAGTCCCAAAAGATACTTCGCTTCATCCAATTATGGCTATGTCCAAATCCTTTAAAATGACCGTTTGATCTCGGTTCTTTCATCACAGTCGGTAAATCCTCTACCTCTTTCCAAACATTGCCTCCTGTTAATTTCAACGGAGGAGGAGATAGTTTTTGTTTACCAGATCTAAAGGTATCTCTGTTCCTTCTCTACGGATGCGACTTAGGAAGGAACTGACAATAACAGTAAAAAAAAAGCTTTTTCTCCATGCTTAAGATGAAATGCCTTACTCTTTCTCATGTATATCGGATAAGACTTAGTTCCGTGAGTACTCCATCCAAATAATATCCTATATGCTGGAAAATCGTTGATGGTCCATATAAGTGTCGCCCTCATCAGGAAGTTTTGCTTCGTCGATATATCGTACGTCTGGATACCGAATTTTTATAATTGTTTTACCTCATCCACAAATAGCTGCAAGTAGATATCGATATTCTTCTTTGGATTTTTGGGACCAGGTATAATAAGTTTCAAGAACATGTAAGGAGTCTTCATTCACATCCACGGTGGAAGATTGTAAGGGGTCAAGATCACCGGCCAACAAGAGTACTTAGATCCTGACTATCCGAAAGGAGTAAACCCATCAGAACATAGAGCCAACCGAACATTTCTAGGTTCTGCAGCAAATTCTGGATGACCCCGGTCGAAATGCTTCCATGCCTCTCCATTGGAAGGATGAGATAATTCTCCTTCATCCATCTTTCGTTTCTTACTATGCCATGTCATGTCATGTGTTGTGCTGTATTTGCGGACACACACACATACACACACACACACACACACACACACACACACACATATATATATATATATATATATATATATATATATATATATATATATATATATATATATATATATATATATATATATATATATATCCTCCGCAGCCTCTTTGTGAGAGGCAAGAATTGCATGTACCTGTAAGGACGTAGCTTTTCTTGGCCAGTTGTCTTTCCTTTGCCCCAAAGTGGCTTATACCGGTCCGTATGACAGAAAGTGCATTTTTCTTTATACTTGTTCTCTTTATAATACAATATGCGACCATTTTGACAACAATCTATCTTTTCGTAGCCTAATACATATTTTTTATCATCATCTTTGACTTATATAAGTTTTCAGGTAAATCTTTCGATCCTTTCGGCAATAACTCTTTGAAGAGATGGATGATCCGGTCATAGCATTCTTGTGGCAAGTTAAAATCAGACTTGATGTTTAATAGCCACATTACCACAGACATGACATAATAAGTATCATAGTCTTGGTATATCAGTATATCGATATATTAAACATATCATAAAAATCTTTTGCATCAGGATTCGGATCCTCTGGATCAAAACTAGGCACGGCCGCATCAAATACCATCTCTCATGCCGGGTTTTGCTACCGATATTCGAAGTGATCTCCAGGAGTGGATTCTTCGACCTTCGTATCAAAGAAATCTTCAACCTTCGTATCAAAAAAGGACTGATATTGAGAGAACAAAGGTTCTCCTTGAGCCCTCCACTCCTTATAGTTGTGCACAAACCCCTTCTTGTAGAGATGCTCTCTAACAAGATCCACCTCTTTGAATGGTTTGTTATGACATTTGACACAAGGATACTTAATGAGTCTACCATCCATAAAATCAGGTTGGATACTAGCGTATTTGAGAAATTTCTCAACGTCCGCCTTGAAATCATCATCAGACAATTATTGCTCTCATGTCGACGATTGTAAATCCATGTACGGTCAACTAAGTATCGAATCATTGCTTTCACCTGTATGAACGATTCTGCACCATATATTAAAAAAGAAATAAGGATTATATATCAAACATGATTTGTGTAAATACCCTAATTTTTAGAATTGAATTTAAAATTTTAATAATTATTATTGTAGAAATTTTTTAATTATTTTTAACTAATTATAATAAATATTCGTACATGGATTTATATTTTTGTGTATTAAATTAATTATTAAAATATAAAAAAAAATTATATTTTTGGGTGTATAATTAATAATAGAATATTGTGTAATTTTTCTAAAATTTTTTGGGGTCTAAAACTAATTTTTTGATAGCTAAATGCATTATTTTAAATAAACGAACCCAAACCAACCAAAACCAACCAAAAACTAACCAAACCGAACTAACCCAAGTCAACCCAAACAAAAACGAACCCGAAACCTACCCAAACCCGAACCTGCAGACCCAAAACCTGACCCGCCACCTTCACCTTCACCTTCGAAAACCCCCCCGATCGTTCTCTTTTCCTCCCCCAACCGGCCGCCGACCTAACACTTCCCCTTCCTGTAACCGCCCACCCTCCTCCCTATAAACCCTCCAGCTTAGCCGAACCTCACCACCAATAACCCCTCTCTCATTCCTGACCATCGGCGCCGCCGTCAACCGTCGGACTGCCGTGCGCCACCGCCGCGAAGACAGACTGTTCAATTCGAGCAGCAGTAGTAACGCAAGGTATGCTATTTCCCACCCTTGTATCTATCTGCACAGTAATCCAAATATTGATCTGTTAAATTCTATGTGAAGACCACATGACCCTCTTAAACCCAGTATAATTAGTTCGGTGTATCGTGTCCTGTATCGATCGCAATTTGTGACGCAAAATAGGGAAAAAAGACCCAATTTGTAGTTCAAAAAACTGTCCCAAACAGCCATGTTCATGGCTATTTTTTTCCAACCTAGTTAATATTTTTAAATTCTACTTGGACAGTAATTTAGACAACATAATTGAGATTTAGTTCCTTTAATTAGTTTATTTTAATTTATTGTATGCTGTAATTTATTCGCGGTTAAAGTTGACCAAAAATTTAGTTTTCTAAACCCAATTTTTTTTAAAATAGGGTGCGTTCTACTAAACGAGGCAAATTCGTCGTATTTGAATTATACCAAAAGGCGTATATCGTAAACACGGATGTGTAAAATTTTATAAAAGTTGATTTGGATGTGCGTGCACACCGGAATCAACGCGTATCCGTCGAAAAGCTTCGTATTGACCTGTTCTGACACTCATCATAATTTTGTGTGTTCTTGTCATTTTGTAAAAAAACTTATGCCATCAGATTCGTAGTATTATACTAGTCCTATGATCCAAGTTTGGTTCAATTCTGAGAACATTGATGAAACCCCATTTTGTGGGCCCCACGGTTCCATTTAACGGGCAATTTTGTGACCGGCTCATCGAAAACCAGTTCTGGACATTCCGTTGGGTTTGTATTATCGTTCTGGAATAGTAGACACTAAGTTTGATAAATTTGGAGAACTTTATTTTTGGCATTTTTTGGTGTGAAGTGGGCCACATGTGGACCCCGCTTTAACCATAAACTGTTAATTCTGCCCCTGTGTCTAAATTGGACTTATGGATAGTCAATCATAGCTATTTTATATATTCTGAGAGCGATTGTAATATTTGTTTCAGCATCCGGAGGCGTACCTGGAGATTTTACTTTTACAGGAGCAAATAAAGGAGTTCAGAACCCAGGCAAGTGTACCTTGCCAAACTTGCAGTAGTTCCTTTGATATTATTTGCTTGAGTTATTTTCTATGATGTACCTGTTCAACCTAGGACCACGAGACATTGCTTAGTGTCCGAACATGATTCGGGTGTTGACGTCATATGCGGAGTTGTGTAACGTCACTTAGAGAGAGGATACCACGATCCTATATATTTTTACGTGCTTGCTTTATCAAGTACGTCATACCATAGGGCTCTTGACGCTATTCATATGACAAAATCTTTCCTGAGTTATTCGTGGTAATTCTGTATAGGCTTACATGATTCGTGGCATAAGACTTGCATATACTTAGATATTATTATGACTCATTGTACTAGCTAGAGGTCATGATCTTGCGTGTTATGGACATGAGATATCGTGGACATGAGACATGTGATTACATTGGGTGAGGAGAGACACACAGGCTATAGGATGATTACATACATATATATTTATTATTGTGGTACTTTAGTCTCTTTTCCAGAGCTTGGTCCATTACATGATATTACTACTACCGGCTTCCCGACACAGAGCTTGTAGTGGTCTCAGCCTGAGTACTATTGATGCTCTCATTTGTATTTCATATTGCTGGTTACATAGCTTGACCTGAGGATCTATTTTTATATACTGTATTTTATTTGGCTTGAGTTATTCTGATACCTTGCTTTGTCCCCTGAGGACCTGGATTCGAATTATGTCCCAAGGTACAGCAGAAGAGGAATACCTCGAGATATACGGGAAATGAGCTGGCGCTAGAGCAGTACTGGCACCAGAGGATGAGGTTGTGCCAGAGGATTTCTCCTGAGTATTCTGTTACATACTCAGTTATTTCTGCTTCCAGTTATTTCATATCTTGACTCTTGGATTTATGTATTAGCTTATTATCGGATTATTCCCCGAGGCACTTTTTATTTGGACTTATTGATGGACTATACTTCTTTT
This sequence comes from Iris macrosiphon, assembly GCA_036927795.1. Taxonomy (NCBI): domain Eukaryota; kingdom Viridiplantae; phylum Streptophyta; class Magnoliopsida; order Asparagales; family Iridaceae; genus Iris; species Iris macrosiphon. Next base: position 45,597,343 of record JAYESA010000018.1, read on the forward strand.
TACTATTATCTTGATTAGTCTATCATATTGAACTGTGTTTACTTTTTATGGATGAGATTAGAATTAGACTGTGACATATATCGTAGACCATTGTGTTTTTTTATAACTTAAGTAAACTCTAACAGGTCCATTAAATTGGGTTTGTCCATTGGAGTTGTGCTGATGGCTATTGCCACGTGTCTAGTTCCTCGGTATTTTGGGACTGGGGGGTGACATGGTTTTTATGGTGGCCTATGCAGGTCCACGGCTATATTGCTTCAGTTTCAACTAAGGAACCAAGCAAGCCTGTGATTAGGATAAGTTATAGGATCTCATCTACTTGTTGATCTGTTCTTGACCTCTATATCGACTTTAAAATAAATTTTTGACTTGCATCCTGTCTTGATTCCTCTGTGCGATTCTCACAAGTTTACTTTAAATGCAGAGTAATGGACCCACGAGCTAGTGATGAGACTCCCGTAGGTACACCACAAGGTACGGTGGTTACCTACGATGATAGAGTAACACCATTGGGTGGAGATCCATCTGCTCAATAAAGCTATCAAGCAGATCAACACGCCTCGAGGTTCCGGCGAGATGACATTCCACTACCGCCATAGTTTACTCTACCAATGCCCATTTTTCCACTAGGACAGCTATGGACGAACAACAGATATTTCAAATATTTTACGCAATGATGCAAGCCCAACAACAGGTTCATCAAGAGGCTCAGTGTCATAAGGCGAAGAACTTGAGGAACAGTCTAGTAACCGTACTGGGGCAAGTGAATCCACCAGCTAGGCGACCATCGATGGGATCTTTCACTGATTTCTGCCAGCTGAAGCCCCGTATCTTTTCTAGAAAGGAGGAGCCCACTGAAGTTCATGAATAGCTCACAAACACTCAACACCTGTTGGAAGCAGCTGAGCTTTCGATAGAGCATTGGATGACTGCTGTCATGCCCCAGTCCCAAATACGTAGGACTAGGACACGTAAGCATGCCAGCCGCATGGATATGGCAACTCCAATATATGGAAACCCTAACACATGCGTACGTTATATTATAAATATCAATCCGTAAGTGGTATAAACTATCACAAGTCACTTGCATAATCTAAATCTCATCCACAGAAATCAATATAAATAAATAACCAATATCTACATAACTAGATCTCAATATAAAGTATCTAAAGAAGACAGTCGGATGGAAACAAATCTACTGCCGAACTAGAATATATAAGTGCAATACGACAAACACAATATAAGAATATCAGCTAACAATCACGGGGCTCGAAGTGAAGACCTCCTCATAACATAAGTAACCAGTCCGGATAGGCGCTCCTGCGAATAATCATGAACATCTACACCTGGAAAGGGACCAGGTCCTCAGAGGGACATAACAAGATACATAGAAGCATGCCAATAAAGTACTGAAATAAATATCCAATGGATCGCCTAGCCGTCTAAGTGAATGCAGTTTGAGAACAACTTTCCAACACGTGGGCTATCTGGCCATAAATGGGATTGGCTTAATTCTCTCGGAGAATCAGGGGCCTAAAAGTATACCATCTTTTGAACGGCAGAGGCCGCCAGTAACATATGGGGTCATCACCATCCGTCGCTCCGGCAGAGCGTCCGGGCGAACAAAAAGAAAGTGTAAAGGAGCCCAAACTCTTTACTTGTTATTCTCTCCACCCCATGCTCTAAGCATGTCACATCCATGATACGACAATACCTATAATAACTACCAAGTCTACTAGCATACATAGTTTCTAACAGCAGTTATCCCTAACGCACGACCCACACGTACATGAGGCCAACCCTGTACGCAAGTCCGTGATCTATATGAGACTCACACTCGTGTAACAGCTGTTTTATGGCCAATAAAACCTAATGATGCTTCATGATAATGGGGCGGTCTCATAAACAAGGTCAATGCATATACATAATAAAAATAAATTACGACGACACCGTCGTTGCATCCAAGTTTTCTTGGACGCGCATTTTATATAGCAGTTAAAATATATGAACTAATGATAGAAATAAAGATACATGCAACATATGAAATATGAATAACAATACAATGGCAATGTATACTTGCCTGGCAAGAGAGCTGCAAAATATAACGTCCAGATATTAAACACCAAGAGTTAGAAACTATGACCTCAGAACAAACGTCTCCGAATGCTAAAATAGACATCACCAATATTTCCAGAATCAGCGAGATAGCTAAAAATCACTACCCTTTCATCCAATTTGGATACAGGGGCAAAACGGTAATTTTGGGTCAAAATGGGGGTCCACATGTGGGCCACCTTGCACCAAAAAGCGTACCAAGGGTAACGGTCTCTAAATGGGACAAATTATAGGTCAAATAAACTCTAAATGTCAGTACGAACTCAACAGTATGTCCAAATGTGGATTCCGGTGAGCCGAACACAATTTCGCCCAAAAAGTCAACCGTAGGGCCCGCCAATAGGCGACTTGGTCAACTATCTCAGAATTGTATGAGAATTGGGTCACAGGACCAGCACGATACCACGAGTCTAGTGTCATAAGTTTTGTCATATTCTGACGAGCATGCACTAAATGGCGCGAGATTTTATAAAAGTCACGACATGGGAAATTTCTGCGGATACAGGCTGATTTCGACGCGCACACGCGTCCAAATCAGTTTTTACGAAAGCCTACACGTCTGGGTATACCATGCACGCCTTTCTGTGTGCTTGGTATGCGACGGGGCATGCTCCGTATCACAATTTCTAGAAATTAGAAAAAGTATATTTTCGGGATTTTCATCCTAATTTAATTCAGCACACAGCAACTAATAAATTATTGTATTTAAAAGAAAATAATCTAGGTTAGGTGGTCTTTGCATACCAAAAAGAAGAACCAAATTTTGATCTCTGTGATGGGAGATACGAGTCCGTGAACATGGGTAGTTATCGCCATTTTCTGCGATCCAAAAGTTATCGTTTTTTGCCAAATTGGTCGCCATTTTTGCCTAGAGTTATGCGTTGTTCAAAATAAACTAATGCACATTATTGGAAGGGGGATAGGTCGTGAACGTATCGATAAAGACGGGATTGAGTTTGGTTGAGCGAGGAGACGAAAAATGAGTTGTGAACGCAGGTACGCTGTAGTGTATTCCTGTCGCGGCGCGGGGTCGCGGACGGCCGTGCGGGGGAACTCCGACAGATTTGGGCTGGAGGCGGCGGTCCGGCGGCGGGGCTGGCGGCGCAGTCGAAGGGGTTGAAAAGATTTTTAGGGTTAGGGTTTATGAGAGGTGTTATATATATAGAGGTAGAGCGCGAGGGGGGGGGGGAGGGGTGTACTGTGCGGGTCGGTCGCTGGTTTGAGGAGCTGCTGCTGCTGTTGTTGAAGTTATCGGGCTGGGTAGGTTTTAGTTGGTATTGGGTTAGGGTAGGGATTAAGGCGGGTAGGGTTAGGATTCATTAACAATTCTTTTTATTTCTTTTTCTTTTATTTCTTTATTCCTTTTTTATTTTTTTTCTAACTTCTTTTATTATTCTTTTTAATAAATCATATATATATATATATATATATACATATATATATATAGAAAATTCTAGAAATTATATTAGTGCATATAATTAGTCTATCCACTGTCTACATGGTCTCCTATATGGAATAAATTAAGGAAAATTTATAATTGCTCCATAAATCTCCTAAATGCACAAACACCTAAAAATAAAATCCAATAAATTCTATTTCTCCTAATTAGCTAATAAATACAATAAATCAATTAAATAATTAATTAAAAGATTAATATGGTTTTCAGAATTAGGGGTTTTACAACTGCCGTCTGGATGCAGTTGACGGACAATGCATATCATTGGTGGCTATCTGAGGAGAGACGACTCAGACCAGACCGAGTCACTTAGAAGGTGTTCTAAAGACTCTTCCAGGAGATGTATATTACAGCCATTGCCAGAGCGGAACTTAGAGATAAGTTTAACCGTCTCATTTAAGCAACATAACGATAGAAGAGTAAAATGCAGAGTTCATCCATTTGAGTCACTTCGCCCCTACTCTGATCTCGACAGAAGAGGAGAAGATGGAGAAGTTCTTCGACGGACTTAGCTTTGAGCTACAGAGATTGATCAGATCTGTTGTACCTACTTAATACACAGATATCCTTGCTGCAGCACGACGCATGGAGCACGTCACTAGGAGAGAGTCCAGCCTGAAATGACTGTTCACATCAGCACCAGCCAGAGCACTACACGGGGAGTCTGCAAAGCGATCCTAGAGGAATTCACTGCAAAGAGTAGCATCAAGAGCCCTATCCTTTCCTACTTGTCACTACTGTGGCAAGGTAGGCCATGTTGAGAGAGAGTGCAGACGCAAGTTGGGACTATGTTTAATTTGTGGATCCAACCAACATCCAGTCCAGGACTGCCCTGAGCATCGAGAAGGAGCACAGATGGTAGACCAACAAGCTTTACCAGTATCGAGACCAGCCCAGTAGCCATCTAGGCCAGTTTATCCAGCATTGGGAGCACCAAAAGATGGAAGTTGGAGGAGTCAGACCACCAGCTATAGGAGGGTATCATCCGAGGCCACCTTTGGCACCACATGCAGTACTATTCCAGCAGGCTCGGCAGCAGAGAGGACCAGCTCAGAGATGAGGATATGCATTTGCATTGGCTATTGAAGAGGAAGCTACTACATGAGAGGTCATAGCAGGTACTATATTAGTAGCTTCATTACCTGTTGTAGCTTTATTCGATTCTGGAGTATCGCATTCATTCATAGCTTCTAGCTTCGTAACAACACATAGAGTAGCTACCGCACCCCTTTCGAAGACTATGGGAATTCTTATGGGAGGCAGAATTATCCCAGTTAGTGATATTTATAAATCTTGTTTGGTAGTAGTCTGTGGAAGAGAGATGCGAGCTCAATTCTTGATCTTTTCCATGATGGATTATGATGTTGTACTTGGTATGGACTGGATGAGTCAGTACCATGTGACTCTAGATTGCCGGCTTGGACGGGTTATATTTAGACCACCTGGACATCCGAAGTTTGAGTTTCTTTAGGGAGCCAAAGAGCAAGGAGTTCAGCCTACACTTAAGGCACTCTCTGCAGAAGGGGAGCCTGAGTATCCAAAGGATGTATCTGAGTTTGTGGATGTATTTTCGATGATCTTTCATGCTTACCACTTGATCAGAAAATAGAATTCACAATAGACTTGACTCCAGGAGAGGAGCCTATCACTTCATCAGTGTATCGGCTAGCACCTAAGGAGTTGGTGGAATTGAAGAAGCAAGTTGATGATCTTCTAGAGAAGGATTTTATTTGGCCTAGTATTTCACCATGGGGAGCACCCATACTATTTGTGCCGAAGAAGGATGGGACGGTACGCCTGTGTATTGACTACAGGACACTGAACGCTGTAACTATCAAGAATCGGTATCCCATGCCACGCATTGACGATCTGTTTGATTAGTTGAGTGGTGCTAGTGTATTCTCAAAGATCGATCTTAGATCCAATTATTATCAGATTAGAGTACGAAAAAAGGATATACCGAAGATAGCCTTCAGGACCAAGTATGAACACTATGAGTTCTTGGTTATGCCATTTGGTTTAACCAATGCGCCAGCTGTGTTCATGAGTTTGATGAACAAAGTTTATTATCAATACTTGGACAAGTTCGTGGTTGTGTTTATTGAAGATATTTTGATATATTCCAAGAACTACGAAGAGCACGAGGACCATCTCAGAATCATATTGGAAACGCTAAGACAGGAGAAGCTGTACGCCAAACTCAGTAAATGTCACGCCCCAGTCCCAAAATATCGAGGGATTGGACACGTGGCAATGGCCAGCAGCACGCACCGATGGACAAACCCAATTTAATGGATCCATCGGGGCATACTTAAGCTGTATTGAAAGTAAAGATACTGTCGAATATCCAGCAAAAAATAATACAAAGTCGGGTGGAGACAAATCCACTACCGATAAACAAGAGAATAAAGACAAGAAAATATAACTAAAATATGCTAGAAAGTAACTAAGTATAAGCAGGGCCATCAACTGCTATCATACCCTCATCTGGTATCGGTCCGTAAGCTGCGGTACTCCTCGTCTGCTAAATCTGGAGAACAAAACCAGTTCCTCAGGGGACATAGCAAGATACAAAAGAATACGAGCCAAAATACAGTAAATGAACATGCAAGATAGAGAAGAAAGTAAACACAAGCAAATAAGATACGAGAAATCACTACATCTAAGACGTTGGCATGCCAATGATGCTATCAAACATGACTACAAGCAATCGGGGTAACCGTATCTCAATGGGAGATCACGATCCTATAGAAAGTAGTCCAATGGGGACTCCCAATCTATAGTATAGCTCTTTCGCAGCCCAACGGGAGCTCACGAATGAGGTGGTCAAATGAACAAGTCTATATTGCAGCACAATGGGTACTCACAATCGAGAATGCTCAAGTGTAGTCAATGCCCAATAACAATCATCTAGGAACTAAGAAATCAGTCAAGTCAACTCAAGGAATGTAGAGTACACATATACCATCACAAAATGTCTATGGAACAAGTAGTGATCCAAGGAAAAGAGCAAATAATGTACATGCACGCAAAACGAGAAAATATGACTAGAGCAGCAGGAATAAATCAAACGCATCAAGAACTATATATGACAAGAAAGTATCAACTGAAAAACATGCAAATATTGTACAAATATCTTGTACGACAATGAAAAATAAATCCAGGAGATAAGTAGCAAAACTGCAGGTTTAGGCAAGGTATACTTGCCTGGGTTTTGTCTCCAATTGTAGCTCTGATTTCAGCAGGAATTGCAGGCAGTACTCCGGTTGCTGAAATAGACATCACCATCAGATCCAGAAAATATTAATCAGCTAGAAACGCCTGTCCTTGAGTCCAATTTAGAGACAAGGGCAAAATTGACATTTTCGGCAAAATGGGATCCACATGTGGGCTGCTTTACACCGGAAAATGTGTCAGGGTCAAAGGTCTCCAAATCAGTCCAACTTAGTGTCAACAGATCAGGAACGATGATACGAACCCAACGAAACTTCCAGAATTGGATTCCGATGAGCCGATCACAAAATTGCCCGTCGAGTGGAGCCTGTGGGGCCCACGACACGCGATTTTGTCAATGTTCTCAGAATCAAACCAAACTTGGCTCACAGGACCAGCGTATTGCTACGAGTCCGATGGCGCAAGTTTCGTCTCGATCCGACGTGCGTACACTAAGTTACAACGAGATTCAGAAAGGTCAGATACGGGACGGTGTCCGCGGATACGCATTGATTTCGGTGTGCACGCACATCCTAATCAGCTTCTGCGAAATCCCGCACGTCCGTATCAACGACGCGCACGTATATGTGAAGACCGCACGCGACCAAGTCGTCCTGTTTGGCGGGGCGTACTCAGTTCCGGGGTGAAACAGGGCGTTGGTTTTCCTATTTTTGGATCGCGGTTCGCGATCACCACAGGACAAGATGCACCGAGCGGGTTGCACAGGCATCGAGAGGGTCACGCAGGGGTCGTGATGCAACAGCCGAAAAAGAAATCAGAGCTACGAGGAGTGAGATACGAGTACCTGAACTGGGCTCCGCGGAACCGGGTTTTCGTGTCCGACACGTATCCTGTGTCCAGCCGTGTCCACTGTTGCTCGACCTAGGTTTTCGATTAGGGTCTGCGACCGGAGATGGCTGGGCTCGCCGGAAGGTTGATGGGGCGTCGTCGGAGTTCACTGGTGTAGGTGGCGGCGGATGCTGCGGCGTCGGGTCTCCGGCGAGGTCGGCTGGGACGGAGTGGGCAGCGGGGAGGAGATGGGGCTCGGGTTCTACAGTGGAGCCACAGCGGAGAGAGGCTGGAAATAGAGGGGGATGGCCCTGCGGCGCTCGGTTGAGGTGGAGGGCTGGAGTCGGCTCGCGGGGACTGGCTGGAGAAGTTCAACTGGAGGCGGAGAAGAGGGGAAGGGAGACTCGGGCCGGTGCTGGGCGGGGCTCTGGAAGAGGGTGGCATAGCTGGAGGGCTAGGGTTCCGGGCGGAGGCAGAGAGGGGTTTCAGGGGGAAAAGTCGTCGGAGAAGAAGGTGGCTAGGGGCTGGGGGCGGCCGGAGCTAGGGTTTATATAGGGGTGGAGTGAGGCTGATGGTCGTCCGGTGAGGGGAAGCCGGAGCAGAGGGGTCGGACGTTGCGGGAGCGGAGGTGACACAGGGAGGCGAGCGGGCGGCGACAGCCGGCGGAGCTGAGCAGTCGGGTCTAGGCGTTAGGGAGAGGATGGGTTTAACGGGTCGGGTTTGGGTCTAGCGGGTCGGGTCTGACCCGGATCCGACCCGCTAAGGGGGTTGGGCCGGTTCGGGTAGACCGGTCGGTCCGGTTCAGTTAAATTGGGTTGGGTTTGGTTTAATGTAAATAAACCCAGTTTAATTAGGGTTCAATTTGGTTTAATTAATAAAAAGTTTTTAGGACTTTAAAAATACTTTCGGGGTTCAATAAATTCCCGAAAAATTATCCTATGTCCGGTTTTCCATTTTATACCATAAAATATTATTTTCATAATATTTTAGTATTATTTATTATCATTTAAAAATCCTTCAAAATTAAATACCTTAGTTTTAATTTCTAAAAATTACAGAAAAATTCCAGAAAATTATGAAATTTCCAAATTATAAATTTTTTGAAAATCAGGGAGATTACAGTAAATATGAGTTTTGTCTAGATAAGGTGCCTTTTTTGGGATATATCATCTCAGGAGAAGGACTTTCAGTTGATCTGGAGAAGGTTGCTGCAATAGAAACTTGTCCTACACCTACATCAGTTGCGAAAGTGAGAAGTTTTCTCGGACTTGTTGGATACTATCGGAGGTTCGTGGAGAATTTCTCAAGGATTATGGATCCTATGATACGGTTGACACATAAGGACCAGGAGTTTGCATGGACAAATATTATTAGAAGGCCTTTGAGGAGTTAAAGATACGATTGACGACAACACCGATCTTGACTCTTCCTTCAGGATCGGGAGGATTCGTTGTTTATAGTGATGCGTCAGGTAGTGGACTAGGATGTGTTTTGATATAATATGGCAAAGTTATATGCATCGAGACAGCTGAAGGTTCATGAGAAGAACTACCCGACGCACGATCTTGAGCTAGCTGCAGTAATATTTGCATTAAAGATATGGAGGCACTATCTTTATGGAGAGAAGGTGAAAATCTTCACTGATCATAAAATTTTGAAGTATGTCTATACTCAGAAAGAGCTCAATATGAGACATAGACGTTGGTTAGAGTTGATGGTCAATTTTAATATAGATTTGCAGTACCATCCGAGCAAGGCAAATATCGTAGCAGACACACTCAGCAGGAAGCCCACAACTGATTTCTTGACGATGCCGCCCCAGCTATTAGAGGATCTACATGAGCTCAAAATAGAGGTTATTTTACGAAGGCAGAGTGGGCTGTTGGCAAATCTTGAAGTTAAGTCATCACTAGTGGAGAGGATTAAGGCGACATTACCCACATATGCTAGGTTTCGGAGACTTAAAGAGAAGACGGAAGCTGGCATGCAGACGGGACTTCGAATCTATGAGGACGGGACGTTAAGATACGAAAATTGCCTATATGTTTCGAATAAAAAGTTAAGGCATGAGTTGATGTCTGAAGCACATAACTCCTTATACTCTATTCATCTGGGAGGTACGAAGATGTACCGAGATTTAAGGCAGTACTATTGGTGGCGTAGAATAAAGAGAGAGATTGTACGATTTGTGGCAAACTATTTGGTTTGTCAGCAAGTTAAGGTCGAGCATCAGAGAACCGCTAGTATATTACAGCTGCTTCCCATACCCGAATAAAATTAGGAGCATATCACTATAGATTTCGTTACATGATTTCTAAGAATCCCTAGTGGGATGGATGCAGTCTGGGTTATTGTGGATCGACTCACCAAATTGTCACATTTTTTGCCGTTTAGAGTTGGACAGTCCACGGAGATTCTAGCTGACATGTATATACGACAGATTGTAAGGTTACATGGAGTACCAGTTTGTATTATGTCTGATCATGACTCAAGATTTATATCCCATTTTTGGCGAAGCATACAAGAGAGTCTTGGCACCCGACTCAAGTTCAGCACTACTTACCATCCACAGATAGACGATCAGTCGGAGCGCACAATTCAGATCCTGGAGAATATGCTGAGGTCGTATATGTTAGATTTCAGAGGGTCATGGGAAGACCATTTGAACTTGGTGGAGTTCTCTTACAATAACAACTACCAGGCGAGCATCCACATGACACATTTTGAAGCGCTGTACGGCATGAAGTGCATGTCACCGATATGTTAGAGTGAAGTTGGCGAGCGTCAGATACTAGGTCCGAAGTTAGTGATGCAGACAGTTGAGAAGGTGAAGCAAATTTAGAGTCATCTTCGTGCAGCTTAGGACAGACAAAAGTATTGGGCTGACACACACCGCCGACCTTTAGAGTTCAAGGAAGAAGAACATGTATTCTTGAGGATCTCACCTACTCGAGGTACTATTCAATTTGGGATCAGAGACAAGCTGAGCCCGAGGTACATTAGGCCATTTGATATTTTGGATCGTATTGGTGAGGTGGCGTATCGTCTTGTATTACCCCCATCTCTGGAGGGAGTGTATGATGTATTCCATGTCTCATAGCTGAGGAGGTACGTGACTGACCCAAGTCACGCAGTCGATCATTCTGATATTTCAGTGGGACCTAGCTTGAGGTATGAAGAGCAGCCAGTTGAGATACTTGACAATAGTAAGAAGATATTACGGGGTCAGACGATTAGATTGATCCGGGTAGCTTAAAAATATCACTCCCCCGACGAATCTACTTGGGAACGGGAGGATATCATACGCCATCGTTATCCTCACCTATTCGAAGATGCAGGCATGACGTAAGAAATACCTATAGGTTACCATGATTATTTTAAAATTCCTTAGTAGTTAATTTTTAATTGCGAGGACGCAATTCTTTTATGGTGGGTAATTGTAAATATCCTGATTTTTAGAATTAAATTTAAAATTTTATTAATTATTATTGTAGAATTTTTTTCATTATTTTTTAGTTAATTATAATAAATGTTCGTTCATGAATTTATATTTTTGTGTATTAAATTAATTATTAAAATGGTTCAAAAATTATATTTTTGGGTCTATAATTAATTATAGAATATTTTATAATTTTTTTGGAATTTATTGGGGTCTAAAACTAATTTGTTTGATAGCTAAATGCATTGTTGTAAATAAACCAACCCAAACCAACCCAAAACGAACCAAACCAAACTAACCCAACTCAACCCAAGTAAAACCGAACCCGGATCCTACCCAAACCTGAACCCGTAGACCTGAAATCAGACCCGCCCCCTTCACCTTCAGAACCCCCCGACCGTTCTTTTTCCACCCTCAATGGGCCATCGACCGAACACTTCTTCTCCCTATAACCGCCCACCCTCCACCCTATAAAACCCCCAGCATAACCAAACCTCACCACCAACAACCCCTCTCTCATTCCCGACCATCTCCGCCGCCGTCAGCCGCCGGACCGCCGTGCGCCACCACCGTGAAGACATGCTGTTCAATTCGAGCAGCAGCAGTAACGTGAGGTATGCTACTTCCCACATTGTATATATATGCACAATAATCCAAATGTCGATCTCTTAAATCCTATGCAAAGACCATATAACCCTCTTGAACCCTGTATAATTAGTTCGGTGTATCGTGTCCTGTGTCGGTCATAATTTACGATGCAAAATTGAAAAAAGACCCAATTTGTAGTTCAGAAAACTGTTCCAAACCATCATGTTCATGGCTATTTTTTTCCAACCTAGTTAATATTTTAAATTCCACTTGAACAGTAATTTAGACAATATAACCGAGATTTAATCACTTTAATTAGTTTATTTTAATTTGTTGTATGCTGTAATTTATTCGCGGTTGAAGTTGACCAAAAACTTGGTTTTCTAAACCCGATTTTTTTTGAAATGGGGTGCAACCCACTAAACGAGGCGACTTTGTTGTGTACGAATTATATCAAAAGGCGCGTATCGTCAACATAATATATGGAATTTTATGAAAGTTGATTTGGATGTGCGGGCACATCAGAATCAACGCGTATCCATCAAAAAGTCCCGTATCGACCTGTTCTGGCACTTGTCATAATTTCGTGTATGCTTGTCACGCAATGAAACTTGTGCCATCGGATTCGTAGTATTACGTTGGTCCTGTGACTCAAGTTTGGTTCGATTCTGAGAACGTTGACGAAACCCTATTTCGTGGGCCCCACGGTTCTACTTGACCGGCAATTTCATGACCGGCTCTTCAAAATTCAGTTCTGGATATTCTATTGGGTTCATATCATTGTTCTAGACTTGTAGACACTAAGTTTGATGAATTTAAAAAACTATGTCTCTGGCATATTTTTTGGTGCGAAGTTGGCCACTGGTGAACCCCGCTTTGACAAAAAACTGTCAGTTCTGCATCCTAGCTATTTCATATATTTTGAGAGCAATGGTAATGTTTCTTTCAGCATCCAGAGGCGTAGTTACAGATTTTACTTTTACAGGAGCAATTGAAGGAGTTCAGAACCCAAGCAAGTGTACCTTGCCAAACTTGCAGTAGTTCCTTTGATATTATTTGCTTGAGTTATTTTCTGTGATGTACCTGTTCAACCTAGGACTGTGAGACGTTGCTTAGCATCCGAACAAGATTCGGGTGTCGACGTCGTACGCGGAGTTGTGTAACGTCACTTAGAGAGTTGATACCATGATCCTATATATTTTTACGTGCTTGCTTTATCAAGTACATCATACCGTAGGATATTTGACACTATTTATGTGACAAAATCTTTCTTGAGTTATTCGTGGTGATTCTGTATTGGCTTACAGGATTCGTGGCATAAGACTTGGATATACATAGATATTATTATGACTCGTTGTACCTAGAGGTCATGATCTTGCGTGTTATGGACATGAGACATCGTGGACATGAGACGTATGATTACATTGGGTGGGGAGACACACACATGCTATAGGCTGATTACATACATATATATTTTATTATTGTGGTGCGTTAGTCCCTGTTCCAGAGTTTGGCCCATTATACGATATTACTGCTACCGGCTCCCCAACACAGAGCTATTAGTGGTCTCAGCCCGAGTGCTAGTGATGCTCTCATTTGCATTTCACATAGCAGGTTACATAGCTTGCTCTGAGGATCTATTTTTATATACTGCATTTTATTTGGCTTAAGTTATTCTTATACCTTGCTATATCCCCTGAGGACCTGGATCCGGATTATGTCCCATGTACAGCAGAAGAGGAATACCCCGAGATATACAGGACATGAGCTGACGCTGGAGTAGTATTGGCACCAGAGGACGAGGTTGTGCCAGAGGATTTCTCCTGGGTATTATGTTACATACTCAGTTATTTCTGCTTCAAGTTATTTCATATCTTGATTCTTGGATTTATGTATTAACTTATTATCGGGTTGTTCCCCGAGGCACTTTTTATTTGGACTTGTTGATGGACTATACTTCTTTTTACTATTATATTAATTATTTTATCATATTGAATCGTGTTTACTTTCTGTGGATAAGATTAGAATTATACTGTGACATGTATCATAGACCATTGTGTTTGTTTTACAGCTTAAGTGCACTCTAATGGGTCCATTAAATTGGATTTGCCCATTGAAGTTGTGCTGATGGCTATTGCCACGTGGCTAGTCCCTCGGTATTTTGGGACTGGGGCGTGACAATTTGTAGATCAAAGGAAAAATAAAAATGATTCAAGATGATTGTACATCCCCTGCTTAAGAGGTTTTTATTTTAATATGCCCAATGATATGCACGGGACTTCGTGCACGCTGTATTGCAACAAAGAAGCATACCTCGCAATTTTCTTGCAAGTTAAAAATTTGGTTACCATATCCATAATCATCAATTAGCCATAAAACTATAAATTTTTAATCGTATGCATAACAATAGTTTGTGATAAACAAAACCTGAGATGATTTTCTTGAATTCAAAGTGTCCTTTGAATATTCTACCATCAATTAATAGGCATTAGATACATGATTCACTAAATATAGAGTTTTAATCCTGTCATTCTGATAGAGTTTTAATCTACGAACAAATAAAATTATTGCAATTTTTATCAAAAATTGGAATCAAAACATGTTACCAAATTTTGGCCATATCAATAAAATTGTTACCCAAGGAGTCGGCGGGTGAAGAACAATGAGTGGAGGCAACAATTGCATAAGGTTTTAAAATTGAGATCTCCGTTTGTGCTTCAAGATACTATAAATTAAAGTTGCTTCCGAGTAACAAAGCGAATCATTGAATTACCAAAAAATTACAATGGCAGCAACCAAATCAACCTAATATTTGACTGCAAAAAATTGAAAATAAGCAGAATCCATGTTAAAATTGTGTACGCAACTATCAGTATAAATCTAGAAACAAAATCAACAAATCTAGGGCAATAATAAGGTGTATATGCTATGGTCCAAATTCGTCCAAAAATGTTATGGTAGAGTTTTAATCTATGAACAAATAAGCAGAAGTGTCTCACTCATAATCCCTACATTCCAACAATGGGACAAAGCCCTAAGGGACAGAGTTGTGTAATCCTATGATAGAGTTTTAATCTATGAACAAATAAAATTGTTGCAATTTTTATCAAAAAATTGGAAATTAAAATAGGTTACCAAATTTTGGTTGTATTAATAAAATTCTTACCCAAGGAGTCGGCGGGTGGAGAACGACGAGTGGAGAACGATGGCCTGGTGGTCGAAGGACGCGGAGGGGACTCGCGAAGGAGAAGGCTTGTGGTCGCGGAGGAGACGTCCTGTAGTTGCGGAGGGGACTCGTTTAAGGACGCAGAGGTGACTCGTGGAGGAGATGGTTGTGGTCGCGGAGGAGACGACCTGTAGTCACGGAGGAGACGGCCTGCGATCAGCCATGGTGCACTGGTCGATGACAGAGTGGGCGACAGAGGAGGAGGAGTTGTGTTTTGGGGATCAATTTTTTTTCTACAGAGTAATAGGAAAAGAGGGAATATGAAGAGGAATAGAAAAAGAGGAAAGTGTTGTGTTTTGGGGGGAAAGAGTTTTCTTGCCAGCTCATGAATTTAGGTTTTTGCACCAACTGAAACTTTAGTCGCTAGAATGCTGAATCCAGAATTAAAAATAATATAGACTTCTTAGCAACTGACATAGTTAGTCACTAAATAACTTCAAAAAATTATCAACCCACTACCGACGAAAAAGTGACGAACAATTTGACATATTTAACAAAATTTTTAATTACTTGTAATTAAGTCACTGGTTAGTCGCTAAATAGCAACAAAAAATGGTTAGTCCCTATGTTAGTCGCTATATTACCATAATTTTGTAGTGGAATGATTTGAGATAAAATTGGTTAAGGGATGAACCAATTTGGGGAAGAACACAATTGGGGATCTAATTGAAATTATGAATGAAGAGGAGAGAGAGAATTCTTATCCCTATAGTGGCCGGCCCTATGCTTCCCCTCCAAGCAACACACAAAGTCCAATATGCCCTCTTTAATTACTCATGAGGGGTATTTAATTATGAGGGTTAATTAAGGAAGCTCCTAATACTAATGAAGGCTAATCTAATATTCCAAATAATGAATAGGGATGAGTCTAATGGGCCTAGCACAATTGTTGGGTTCAATGTGTCATGTCAAGTTTAATTGGGTCCACTAGTGTCAAGTCCAATCAATAGGCTAGTCCACTAATATAAATAAATAACACAGTATATAAATATAAACACAACATATATAAATAATATAAAGTGACAAAATTATCCCTATCTAGAAATATGGTAGTATTGGAGAGGGCGATGAGGTTCCAACAAGGACTTTACTTGGAGATTTTACACATGATAGAGGTTCATGACTACCAGACTTTTGAGGCGGTATTGATAGCGACCAAGAGGGTTGAGCTTACCTCTCAGAGGATGGCATCAAGAAGACTAGACCGAAAATATCTCATAGATAGAGCAGTCAGGGAGGACCAGTACCACGAACGTCAGAACCATCCCCTGGTATTCACATCCATGATGTAGCACAGAGGAGGCCAGTAACCTCGATAATGATAGCACCAACTCGGGAGCAACACCCAAGGGAGCAACATCAGCAACAACAATATCGTCAGGGAGAACCGACAGTTTGCACTTGTTGTGGCAAGGGAGGTCATACACGGGATATTTGTCGAGCAAAAAATGGACTATGCTTAAAGTGTGGAAATCTCGATCATAGGGTTGCCACTTGTCCATCAATATAGAGGCCAGGAGGGCCAGTACAACAGTTTTCTGCATTGCCAGCTCCAAGGGCAGTGCAATAAAGAGAACCAGCAGTAGCAGTACGACCTTTAGCTCAGCGTCCATTACCGATGTAGGCTCAATTGTACCAAAAATAACAACAGAAGCAAAATCAGCCAAGATCGCAACAACGACACTAGGAAATACAGTAGTAGGAAGCTCGACAAGGCCAAGGGGAGGTATTTACCTTATCTTTGGAGAAAGCCTTGGCGTTAGGTGACATAGTGGCAGGTAATATTTCTGTTGCATCCTTTCCTGCTATAACATTATTTGATTCAGGAGCTTCGCACTCATTTATATCTACAAAATTTGTGACACATATTGGATTAGAGTTTGAGGCATTGCCAGAGAGGCTGAATATATTTACTAGCAATGGGATCATAGAAGTTAGTAGGGTATGCTTAGCATGTCCAGTCGTAGTATGTGGATATTTATTACCTGCAAGGTTGATTGAGTTTCCTATAGAAAACTTTGACGTTATTCTAGGCGTGGACAGGATGATATACAGTCATACAACATTAATCTGTCGTGAGGGTAGAGTATTGTTTAGAGTCCCTGGTCTAGAGGAGTTTGTTCTTAGTAGAATACCTGAAGATCAGCATAAAGAACGAATCGTAATAGTAGCAACAGAAGTGGACCAGATACCCAAAATAGTTGAAGAGTTCATGAAAGTCTTTTCCGACGAGCTTACCAGATTATCCCCAGTTAGAGAAGTAGAGTTCTATATATAGTTTATACTAGGAACAAAACTAGTATCCCAGAAGGTTTATCCAATGTCACTATCAGAACTTGACCAGTTATATCAATACATGAAAGAACTGAAGGAGAAGAAGTTTATTCGAACCAGTAGAACACCGTGGGGAGCACCATCGGTACTATTGAAGAAGAAAGATGGATCGACATAGTTGTGAATTAATTACAGATAATTGAATGCAGTGACAGTAAAGAACAAGTATCCATTACCAAAGATTAGTAATTTGTTTGACCAATTAAGTGGAGCAAGAGTCTTCTACAAGATATGTTTACGATCAGGATATATCAGGTAAGAGTTCGGGAGTAGGATTTACCGAAGGCAGCTTTTAGTTCATGATATGGGCATTATAAATTCTTAGTTATGCCATTCTGGTTGACCAATGCACCAACGGTATTTATGGATTTGATGAACCGTATCTTCATGTCATACTTAGACTAATTTGTGGTATTATTTATCAACGACATTCTTGTGTATTCTCGTAATGAGAAAGAGAATGAAGAACTGGCTAGTCCCGAAGACAGTAGCAGAAGTACAAAATTATATATAAATCTTAGTAAGTGCGAGTTTTGGTTAGACCGTATATCCTTTCTTGGACATATTATTTTTGGAGCAAGAGTGTCAGTTGATCCCAAGAAGGTAGATGCAGTAGAGAACTGGCCAGTCCCGAAGATAGTAGCAGAAGTACAAAGTTTTCTTGGATTAGCAAGATACTATAAAAGATTCGTGGTAGATTTTGCAAAGATTTTGGCACCAATAACCCGGTTAACACGCAAGGAGGTTAAGTTTGTCTGGTCAGCAGAATGACAGCCACTTTTAAAAAGTTGAAGAAGTTGATCTCTGTCCCGATCCTTACTCTTCCAGCAGGCTCCGGAGGATTCACGATATATTATGATGCATCTGACAAGGGGTTTGGATGTTTTTTGATACAACATGGGAGAGTAATAGCGTATGCTTCTCGGCGGCTTCGAGATCACAAGAAGAACTATCCAACTCACGACTTAGAGTTGGCGACGGTGGTGTTTGCACTTAAGCTATGGAGGCACTACTTATATAGCGATCGAGTGAAGATATTCATAGATCATATGGGTTTAAAGTATGTATTCACGTAAAAGAAGTTAAATATGAGACAGAGGTGGTGGTTAAAGTTGTTAAAATACTACGACGTGGAGCTTCAATACCATTCAGGCAAGGCTAATGTAGTTGCTGATGCACTTAGAAAAAGAGGTAAAGAATTAATGTTAAACACTCATAAGCTGTAAACCATCTCACCCAAAAATAGATATCTTGTGTGTATTTTATATTTCTTGTATTTATTTTAGATTATTTTTTAAATTAATTAAAATCCAATAATTTTATTAGGACACTTCACCGTGGTTTGGACCTTAATGATATAGGATAGCCCCAAAATCTGTATCGCCCATCATAGGAAGTAGCCTACACAGGAGACACTACCTGTAGGATCTTTTTGTGGCACACAAATTTGACCCTTTGGCATTAGTATGACATTAGTGTAACGATCATAGATTATTTGTTAAATATTTAGATATTATATATATATAATTTAATTATGGTTATTTTTTAATTCCAACTTTTCTATAATTAGTGACCCATAATTCTCCGTGCCAAGTTAGACATTTTTTATTTTTTTATAGATTTGTACATTATTTACTATTATTCTATTTTGTGGATAACCATTTAGTTATTTACTTAGTTAATTAGATAATATAGTTATTTGATTTATATAACTAGATAAATATCTAATTATAAATTATAAAATATTTTTATAAAATATTTTGGGTGTATTATTTTATTAAAAGCTTTACATAGTAAAGTTTTCTAGAATTCATTTTATGTGCAAATATTATTTTTGGAATTTTTAACCTCATATATATATATGTAAATATATATATATATATATATATGTTAATAAAAATATAGTTATCAATAATAATAATAATAATAATATTATTAATAATAATAATAATAATGATAATAGTAATAATAATAATGTTAATAAAATAAAAAAGAAAAGAAAAGAAAAACAAAAGTAATAAAATGAATAAGAAAAGAAAAGAAAAAAAAGATAATAATAAAAACCTAAACAAAACCTAACCTAAAATCCAAAACCTTAACCCAACTAACTATTCCTATAACTAAACCTATTCCCCAGCAAACACCCCCTCCCCCCTTCCCCTCTCCCTTCCTATATATATATATATATATATATATATATATATATATATATATATATATATATATATATATATATATATATACAAATTGCAAAACCTAAACCCTACCCCTACCCTAGCCCTCAGCGGCCACGCCCCGACATCATTACCGACCCCCCCGACGCCGGCGACCACCGCCGCAGCGGCCGGTGACCGCCGCCGCAGCGGCCGGTGACCGCCGCCGCAGCAGCCGTGGGCCGCTCGCGCGAAGGCATCAGCAGCAGCAGTGCAGTCCCGACTCCTCTTCTTTCAGGTGAAGTATCTCTCTCATCTTCGATTCTTTTCTCGAGCGTTTTATCCGTATACGTTCACAACCTAACCCTCTAGGATTTTTTTTCAAGCGGGATGAGTTTTCGTGCCCTGGTTTGGTCCAAAAATCGACCGGAAAACGGCCGAAAAACTGAAAAAAAAATAGTCCAAAATTTTGAACCAAACCCCCATTTTTATGTCCAATTTGCCACCAACCTGTTTAATATTTTTAAAATCTAATTGAAAGATTTTCTTCTTAATATAACCAAGAATTTAACTGTTCTTTTATTTTTTATTAATTAGTTTTATTTGTTAAATTATTCGGCCTCCAAAATGACCAAAAATTTGATATTTTAAAACTAAAATTTTATGATACGTAGTGCGTCCCGCCAAACGGGACCACCTCATAATGTACCAATTACACCAAAAGGCGCGTATGGTATATCCGGACATGTTGTCTATTGTGAAAGTTGATTCGGACGTGTGTGCACGTCAGAATCAACCCATATCCGTTAAAAGTCCCCGTATCGCGACTTTTTGTAAACTACCATCCCACTTTGTGTACGCTCGTCAGAATATGATAAAACTTACGCCATTGGATTCGTGGTATCACGCTGGTCCTGTTATCCAAGTTTTACGCGATTCTGTGATAGTTGACCGAGCCGCCTATTCGTAGGCCCCACGGTTTGACTTTGAGGGCGAATTTGTGATCGGCTCACCGGAATCCAAAATTGAATATACCGTTGAGTTCATATCATCGTTTAGAATTTGTTTGATATATAATTTATCCCATTTAGAGACATTTATCTCTGGCACGTATTTTGGTGCAAAGTGGCCCACATATGGACCCGTTTTGACCAAAATTATCATTTTGTCTCTGTGTCCAAATTGGACGAATGGGTAGTATTTTCTCGCTATCTTTCTAATTCCGGGAACGTTGATGATATTTATTTTAGCATCCGGAGATATTCATTCGGATGCCATTGTTTATGATCCCTTATGCTTGACGTCTGGACGCTTACACTACGCAGCTTTCTTGCCAGACAAGTATACCTTACCATTGTACTGTAATTTATATTCCATATGGTGCATACATTTTTATTTCTGGTATTTAGTTCATATATTTTAACTGCTATATAAACTGCGCATCCAAGAATAAGTTGGGTGCAACGACGATGGCGTCGTATTTTGTCTTTATTATATATTATGTATGTCGACCTAGTTTTACGAGACCACCACATGATCTGGAGGCATCATTAGGTTTTATTGGCCGTAACATATCTATTACACGAGTGTGAGTCTCATGTAGAATACGGACTTGCATGACGGGCTGGCCACTTGTACGTCTGGGACGTGCGATAGGGAATAACTGCTAATAAATTTGCATGCTAGAAGACTTAGCAATTATTAGAGGTACCTTCGTTTCATGGATATGGCATGAATAGAGCATGGGGTGGAAAGAATAACAAGTAAGGCGTTTGGGCTCCTTTGCACTTTCCTTGTGTAACCCGCACGCTCCGCCGGAGATACGTGGTATGATGACCCCTATATTATCAACAGGCGGACTCTGACGTTCAAAAGATGTCATACTTTTTAGGCCCCTGATTCTCTGAGAGAATCATGCCAATCCCATTTTAGCCAGATAGCCCACGTGTTAGAAAGTTGTTCTCAAATGCATTCACATAGATGGTTAGGCGACCCTTGGATGTTTATTTTCAGTACTTTATTGGCATGCTTCTATGTATTTTGTTACGTCCCTCTGAGGACCTAGTCCCTTTTCAGGTGTAGACGATCATGACTATTCGCAGTAGCACGGATCAGGACTTGCTACTTTATTCTCTTTCGAGGAGGTATTCTCTTCGAGCCTCCCTGATCATTGTTCATTAGATGTACTTATTTTGTTACTTTTATATCTAGTTGGTAGTAGATTTGTCTCCACCCAACTACTTGTTCTTATCAAGCATTTTATACTTGATTCAGTTATATAGTTGATTGGTTATTTGATTCTGTTGATGAGATCTAGTTATGCCCTGTGACCTGTGACAGAAATCTATACCACTCGTGAATTATTGTTCATAATACATCGTACGTATGTGTTATGTTTTTCATATATTGGAGTCTCCATATACATACGACTAGTATGCTTACGTATTCCTAGTCCTACATATTTTTGGACTGGGACGTGACATATTTTTGTGGTGGCCCATGCAGGTCAAGTTAGCCGTTTTGGTTACATAACTGTACCGAGCGGGCCTACACCTAGGATTAGAGTTTTAGGTCTCATCCATATTTGACTTTGACTCACCTTCCTTCCAATTCGTTATATTTAAATAATTGCATCCTGCTTGATTCATGTACTTCCCTAATAGTTTCTTGAGTATAGCCTTCTTCTAGAATATAGGAATCCTTGTTGTTAGGATGATAATTAGGGTAATATTTCTACTAAGAATATAATTAGAATATTGGCACTTCACTAAGTTTAGCATACCTAATAAATCATAGCATCCAATACCTATAAATTGATTGACCATTATCCCTTGATATTTAGGAATAACTTGAGAGTAGTATAGACACTACCAGGGTTAGTTATAAAATTGACCATATCGTTTGATCCTAGCATTAAGGAACCAATATAAATCCAAGGTTGAATATTAGGACTAAACTAAACTTTCATAGTGAGATAATGTCACGCCCCAGTTCCAAAATATGTAGGACTAGGAATACGTAAGCATGCCAGCCATATGGATATGGAGACTCCAATATATGGAAACCATAACACATACGTACGCTATATTATGAACAATAATTCACAAGTGGTATATATTTTTCATAAGTCACCGGGCATAACTAAATCTCATCCACAAAAATAATCATAAGAAATAAATGATCAAATATGTCAATAAACCAAATATGAACTAGTCAAGAAGAACTAATAGTTGGATGGAGACAAATCTATTACAAAACTAGAATATAAAAGTAAATATAATAAGTACATCATCTAATGATCAGAGAGGCTCGAAGGAAAGATCTCCTAGAAAGTTAATGAAGTAGCAAGTCCTGATCCGTGCTTCTGCGAATAGTCATGATCGTCTACACCTGGAAATGGACTAGGTCCTCAGAGGGATGTAACAAGATACATAGAAGCATGTCAATAAAATATTAAAAATAAACATCCAAAGGTCGTCTAACCATCTATGTGAATGCACTTTGAGAACAACTTTTCAATACATGGGCTATCTGGCTAAAATGGGATTGGCATGATTCTCTCGAAGAATCAGGGGCCTAAAAAGCATGACGTCTTTTGAACTTCAGATACCGCCTGTAGATAATATAGGGATCATCATACCAGGCATCTCCGACGGAGCGTGCGGGTTACATAAAAAAAGTACAAAGGAGCCCAAACGTCTTACTTATTGTTCTTCCCACCCCATGCTCTATTCTCCATGACACGATGGTACCTCTAATAACTGCTAAGTCTTCTATCATGCAAATTTATTAGCAGTTATTCCCTATCGCACGTCTCATACGTACAGGTGGCCAGCCCGTCACGCAGGTCCGTGTTCTACATGAGACCCACACTCATATAACAGATGTATCATGGCCAATGAAACCTAATAATGCCTCCAAATCATGTGTTGGTCTAGTAAAACTAGGTCGACATGCTTAATATATAATAAAGACAAAATACGATGCCACCGTTGTTGCACCCATGTTATTCTTGGACGCGCAGTTTATATAGCAGTTAAAATATATGAACTAAATAAAAAAAAAATACATGCACCATATGGAATGTAAATCACAGTACAATAGCAAGGTATACTTGCATGGCAAGAAAGCTGCTTAATGTAAACGTCTAGGTGTCAAGTATAGAGGATCATACACTATGGTCTCCGAATGAACGTCTCCGGATGCTGAAATAAATATCACCAACATTCCCATAATAAGCGAGATAGTCAAAAAAGTCTACCCTTTCATTCAATTTGGACACAGGAATAAAACGGTAATTTTGGGTCAAAGTGGGGTCTACATGTGGCCCACTTTGCACCAAAATACGTGCCAGAGGTAAAGGTCCCTAAATAGAACAAATTATAGGTCAAATAAATTCTAAACGATAATACAAACTCAACGGTATATCCAATTTTGAATTTCGGTGAGCCGATCACAAATTCACCCTTCAAGTCAAACCGTGGAGCCCGCAAATAGGCGGCTTAGTCAACTGCCTCAGAATCGCGTGAAACTTAGGTCACAGGACCAGCGTGTTACCACGAATCCAATGGCATAAGTTTTGTCGTATTCCGAAGAGCGTACACAAAGTGGGGTGGTATTTTACAAAAGTTGCGATATAGAGAATTTTTACTGATACGGGTTGATTTCGACGCGCACACACGTCCGAATCAACTTTCGTGAAAGCCCACACGTCAGGATATACCATACGTGCCTTTAGATGCAATTGGTACACAACAAGACGGTCCCGTTTGGCGGGACACACTCTGTATCACAAAATTTTAGTTTTAAAAGATCAAGTTTTTGGTCATTTTGAAGGCCGAATAACTTAACAAATAAAATAAATTAATAAAAACTAAAAGAACAGTTAAATTCTCGGTTATATTGAGAAGAAATTCTTTTAATTAGATTTTTAAAATATTAAACATGTTGGTAGCAAATTGGACATGAACATGGAGGTTTGGGTTAAAATTCTGGACTATTCTTGGTCAGTTTTTGGCCATTTTTCGGTCGATTTTTTGACTAATCCGGACACGAAAACTCGTCCCGCTTGGAGAAAATCCTAGAGGTTTAGGTTAGGAACGTACACGGATAAACCGCTCAAGAAAAGAATGAGAGATGCGAGAGATATAATACCGTGAAGTGGGGGACTCGGGGCTGCAGCTGCTGCGCTGTACACGCGCGCGGGTGGGGGCGGACGGTGGTGCGGTCTGCGCGGGGCGGCGGCGCCGGCGTGGCTGCGGTCGGCCGAAGGTCTGGGATTAGGATTAAGGTTTGAGTTTTGATTGTAATATATATATATATATATATATATATATATATATATATATAGGGAGAGGGGGGTCTGCGGTTTGCTGGGGGTGTCGTGGGTTTAGTAGGGATTAGGAGTTTTGCTTAGTTAGTTAGGATTAAGAGTTTTAGGTTTAGGGGTTAGTGTTTAGGTTTAGGTTTTGTATTTTATTATTATTATTATTATTTTTATTTTATTTTCTTTCTTTTTATTTCTTTTCTTTTCTTTTATTTCTTTACTTTTGTTTTTCTTTCGTTTTTATTTTATTATCATTATCATTATTATTTACTACTATTATTATTATTATTATTACTACAACTATTATTATTATTATTATTATTATTAATTATATATTTATTAACATATCTATTTACATATATAGATGAGCTTAAAAAATCCAAAAATAATATTTGCACACAAAATAAATTCTAGAAAATTTTACTTTTGTAAAAATTTAATAAAATACTACAGCCAAAATATTTTATAAAATATTTTATAATTAATAATTAGATATTTATCTAGTTATAATAAATTAAATAACTATATTATCCAATTTAACTTAGTAAATAATTAAATGGATATCCAACAAAATAGGTAATAGTAAATAATGTGCAAATCTATAAAACAAAGGAAAAATGCCTAACTTGGCACGGGGAATTATGGGTTACTAATTATAAAAAAGTTAGAATTAAAAAATAACCATAATTAGATTATATATATATATTATATAAATATTTATCACTTAGTCTATGGTTGTTACACTAATGTCATACTAATACCAAGAGATCTAATTTCTGTGCCACGAAAAGATCCTACAGGTTGTGTCTTCTGTGTAGGCTACTTCCTATGAAGGAAGATATAAATTTTGGGGCCATCCTATATCATTAATAGCCAAACCACTGTGAAGTGTCCTAATAAAATCATTGGATTTTATTTGATTTAAAAAATAATCTAAAACAAATACAAGAAATACAAAATACACAAAAGATACCTATTTTTGGGTGAGGGAGTTACAGATAATATAAGAGGACTATAAAATTAGATTTCTAATATTAGCAGAACAATATCTTAGAAAACCAAGAGGAATGAATATAATATTTTCCTTGATCATACCTCGAACATGGAGATTTGTATACCACATTTCCTTAGGAAACCATGATATTATCAAGAGTCTCTTTATTTAATTTTATATCTTGTTCCTCTGAAATCTTAACGCACGCTATTTGTGCAACGACTAAAGTTTTTTCCTTCATCTTTCAATTCGTGCCACCTAACCCTTCTGATTATAGGCCAAGTGATTCTCTTTTATGTTAGGATAGATAGTTTGCTAGGATTATAGTGTTAATCTTAAATTTTAAATTTATATGCTTAGTAGTTAGAACTTGATAGTTTAGTTGTTCGTTTAGATTATGATTTTATGATTATACTTTAGTTTCAAATCACGTAATTTGTACCCATATCTCAATAAAATTATATCCTCTTTCACTTGAGAGCCAGTAACTTTTCCATTCTTAATATTAACACTTTATTCTATAAGTACTATGATTAAGACTTAAGATGACCATTATCTATATAATGCAATAGGATACCTTAATAAGTACCAAGATCTTTTTTTCGTATACCCCAAATAAGAGTTTCTACTTTATCCCCACAAGGCAGTTATAGTATTAGTTGATTCTTGTAAGTTGGATAGTATGCCTCACAACCTAGTATCACATAGTTCTTTGACCCATTAATAAAGTGTAATTGAATGACACCAACTATATGCAAGCATAAATAAATAGTGTTTATCTAGATTGTAGAACTTAGAGGCCCATACCCCCATTTGGTCGACCAGAGACTTAGACAAAAAATATTAGTATGGCAATTGTAGAGGAACAACACTAGACGAGTCTTATCTTCTTGGTGAACTTGAAATTATTTTGTACCTTTCACTCATCATAATCCAGCGTACTTATATTTTCTGGACTACCTCGACTTATGCTGCTATTATAGCCTAGTTTTTCTTATTCTTTTATTGAGCTTTTTCATGACATATGTAGTATTATGGGCCCACTTTAATACATTTGTCTATTTTGAATCAGTGTATTATGGTCTGATCAACCTTAGTGTGCTTGGTTCGCTCTTCATAAGACTACATTACTTGGATTAAGATATAGTTGACTCAGCTTTTTAGACGAATATACTTGCCCTTTAGACATGTCAGAGCATATCATGTCAGGTACATAACTGTTCTGATATGAACATGCGAATAAAAATTTACCAAAATAAGATTTCAATCCACAACTGCCTTGACAACTCCCTTTTGAATTCTTTAATCATCTTGAACCCTGTACTTGCATTCTATCACCTCCTCCTTGAATTCTTTATTATTGTTTTTTGTCTTCCCCTATTTCGGAAAGACGAACGCTCGTGGTTGGTATAAGTTTGATACACGGAGAGTACTTGATATGCCCCATAGGCCAATCATATTACTTTGTGACTATCTTTTGTAATTAAGGGTACATCACATGTGAGATATTTTGTGTGTTAAAAACTTATGAGGATTGAATAACACGATTAAATAATTTGAGAAATATTTTTCTTAAATGTACAGTATTATGTGATAGATGGGTAAATTCTGAGTTGGGTAGGAGTTGCATTGTCAACTTGAGGTAATTTTTTTTTAGATTGTGATCAAGTAAGATTAGATTGAGAGATTTAAGTCATTTTAATTTGAGAGTTTTTAGAAGAATGATTAAGATGATGAGGATTTAATAAATTCTAAAATCTTGATATTACAGACCAAATATTTATACTTTGAGCACATGATTTAAATTTTGAATATTGGAGATTGAATCAACGATTTAAATTTTGAGAAAAAAAGAACTCTAAACATGAACATTGATGGATTAAATTCAAAATTTTATAGTTTGATGATTTAAATTAAAAGTTAAATTTGATTATTGGATCACCTATTTGAAATGTTGAGAATGGAAATTGAATTTAAAATTTGAAGAGTACAAAATTCTTAAGTTGAGAATAGGAATAAGATTTGATAAGAATATTTTTTTTTCAAAATATAGAGGAGATTATGATAGTTGGCAATTGTGATGTAAATTTTGATGTGGGATGTTATATAGATTTGAATTAGATTTGGATGTTGATTAATTAAAAAAAAATTGAGAAGAGATTACGATTGATTAAGTTTTGATTAAACAATGGTTATTTTAAATTTGAAGTAATTGTGATAGATTTGAATAGATTTTGTTATTTAAATTTTTGGAAGAGATTGCGATAGACTTGTCATATATACGAATGCGGATGATTTAGCAAATTATGCCTTATTTTTAATTTCGAGGACGAATTTTTTTTAAAGTTGGGTAGATTCTAAATCTTCTCACCCAAAAATAGGTATCTTGTGTGTATTTTATATTTTTTGTATTTATTTTAGATTATTTTTTAAATCAATTAAAATCTAATAATTTTATTAGGATACTTTATTGTGGTTTGGACCTTAATGATATAGGATAGCCCCAAAATCTGTATCGTCCATCATAGGAAGTAGCCTACACAGGAGACACTACCTGTATGATCTTTTCGTGGCACAAAAAATTTGACCCTTTGGTATTAGTATGACAATAGTGTAATGACCATAGATTCTGTGTTAAATATTTAGATATTATATATATATAATTTAATTATTGTTATTTTTTAATTCTAACTTTTTTATAATTAGTAACCCATAATTTTCCATGCCAAGTTAGGCATTTTTCCTTTTTTTATAGTACATTATTTACTATTATCCTATTTTATGGATAACCATTTAGTCATTTACTTAGTTAATTAGATAATACAGTTATTTGATTTATATAAGTAGATAAATATCTAATTATTAATTATAAAATATTTTTATAAAATATTTTGGGTGTAGTATTTTATTAAAAGCTTTACAAAGTAAAATTTTCTAGAATTCATTTTGTGTGCAAATATTATTTTTGGGATTTTAAACCTCATCTATATATGTAAATATATATATTTTAATAAATATATAGTTATCAATAATAATAATAATAATAATATTAATAAAATAAAAAGGAAAAGAAAAACAAAAGTAATAAAATGAATAAGAAAAGAAAACAAAAGAAAAGAGAAGAAAAAGATAATAATAAAAACCTAAACAAAACCTAAACTAAACTCCTAAACCTTAACCCAACTAACTATTCCTATAACTAAACCTATTCCTATTCCTATTCCCCAGCAACCCACCCCCTCCTCGGCCCAGACATCCCTTCCCCTCTCCCTGCCTATATATATATATATATATATATATATGCATATACAAATTGCAAAACCTAAACCCTATCCCTACCCCTACCCCAGCCCTCGGCGGCCACGCCCCGACCACATCGCCGACCCACCCGATGCTGGCGACCAGCACGGCAGCGGCCGGCGACCGCCGCCGCAGCAGCAGCGGGCTCCCCGCGCGCAGGAAAGCAGCGCAGTCCCGACTCCTCTTCTTTCAGGTGATGTATCTCTTATCTTTGATTCTTTTCTCGAGCGGTTTGTCCGTATACGTTCACAACCTAACTCTCTAGGATTTTTCTTCAAGCGGGATGGGTTTTCGTGCCCTGGTTTGGTCAAAAAATTGACCGAAAACGGCCGAAAAACTGACAAAAAATAGTCCAGAATTTCTAACCAAACCCCCATGTTCATGTCCAATTTGCCACCAACCTGTTTAATATTTTCAAAATATAATTAAAAAGTATTTTTAATATAACCAAGAATTTAACTGTTCTTTTAGTTTTTATTAGTTTATTTTATTTGTTAAATTATTCGGCCTCCAAAACGACCAAAAACTTAATATTTTAAAACTAAAATTTTGTGATACCTAGTGCGCCCTACCAAACGGGACCACCTCATCACATACCAATTGCACCGAAAGGCACGTATGGTATATTCTGATGTGTGCGATTTCGCGAAAGTTGATTCGGACGTGTGTGCACGTCAGAATCAACCCATATCCGTAAAAAGTTCCCGTATCATGACTTTTTGTAAACTACTACCCCACTTTATGTACGCTTGTCAGAATATAACAAAACTTGTACCATTGGATTCATGGTATCACGCTGGTCCTGTGACCCAAGTTTCACGCGATTCTGAGACAGTTGACCAAGCCACCTATTCGCGGGCCCCACGGTTTGACTTTGAGGGCGAATTTATGACCGGCTCACCGGAATCCAAAATTGGATATACCGTTGAGTTCGTATCGTCGTTTAGAATTTGTTTGACCTATAATTTATTCCATTTAGAGACCTTTACCTCTGGCACGTATTTTGGTATAAAGTGGGCCCACATGTGGACTCAATTTGACCCAAAATTACTGTTTTGCCCCTGTGTCCAAATTGGACGAAAGGGTAGTATTTTTTAGCTATCTTGCTGATTTCGGGAATGTTGGTGATATTTATTTCAGTATCCGGAGACGTTCATTCGGATGCCATAGTTTATGATCCCTTGTGCTTGACGTCTGGACACTTACACTACGCAGCTTTCTTGCCAAGCAAGTATACCTTGCCATTGTACTATGATTTACATTCCATATGGTGCATATATTTTTATTTCTGGTATTTTGTTCATATATTTTAACTGCTATATAAACTGCGCGTCCAAGAATAACTTGGGTACAACGACGGTGGCGTCATATTTTGTATTTATAATATATTATACATGTCGACCTAGTTTTACGAGACCACCACATGATCTGGAGGCATCATTAGGTTTCATTGGTCGTGACACATCTGTTACACGAGTGTGAGTCTCATGTAGAACACGGACTTGCGTGACGGGCTGGCCACCTGTACGTATGGGACGTACGATAGGGAATAACTGCTAGTAAATTTGTATGCTAGAAGACTTAGCAGTTATTAGAGGTACCATCGTGTCATGGATATGGTATGAATAGAGCATGGGATAGGGAGAACAACAAGTAAGGCGTTTGGGCTTCTTTGCACTTTTCTTGTGTTACCCGCATGCTCCGCCGGAGATGCGTGGTATGATGACCCCTATATTATCTACAGGAGGCCTCTGACGTTCAAAAGACGTCATGCTTTTTAGGCCCCTGATTCTCCGAGAGAATCATGCCAATCTCATTTTAGCCAGATAGCCCACGTGTTGGAAAGTTGTTCTCAAAGTACATTCACATAGATGGTTAAGCGACCCTTGGATGTTCATTTTCAGTACTTTATTGGCATGCTTCTATGTATCTTTTTATGTCCCTCTGAGGACCTGGTCCCTTTTCAGGTGTAGACGATCATGACTATTCGCAGGAGCACGGATCAGGACTTGCTACTTCGTTCTCTTTCGAGGATGTCTTCTCTTCGAGCCTCCCTGATCATTATTCATTAGATATACTTATTTTGTTACTTTTATATTCTAATTTGTAGTGGATTTGTCTCCACCTAATTACTGGTTCTTATCAAGCATTTTATACTTGATTCAGTTATATAGTTGATTGGTTATTTGATTCTGTGGATGAGATCTAGTTATACCCTGTAAAATATGACATAAATCTATACCACTTATGAATTATTGTTCATAATACAGCATACATATGTGTTATGGTTTCCATATATTGGAGTCTCCATATACATATGGCTGGCATGCTTACGTATTCCTAGTCCTACGTATTTTGGGACTAGGGCGTGACATAAGCATATTCTAGAAGACTTACAAGAGATGGGTATCGAGATAGTGCTTCCACAAGATACATGGGTTCTAGTTAGCTTATAAATCCAGTCTACTTTGGTAGAACGAATCAAGATAGATTAGGCAGAGGACCAGAAGATTTAAAAGCTATAGGCAGAATGTGAGTCCTATCTTCGGAAAGAGTTAACGATTTCTACAGATGGAATGCTAAATGTCAGGCCCCGGACCCAGAATACTGGATAGCCGGGGTATAAAAATCTATCTACGTATATCAGAGTACAAAGATATCCCGAGATACGGTCACGACTGTCTATAAGACAAGCAAGAGGACTCGAGCATGCCACTAACGACTCCTATGGTCAGAAAAATCCTATCTCAATCCAAACAACACAAAAAATAATAAAGAGTAAATCATATATGCGATGAGTAATGCATCCCAAACACATATGCATACATAATCATAAAAGTTGACATAATGCAAAGTTATATCAATAAAAATATACATAAGTACGTAAATATACAACTAGTCGCGATCCAGAAAATACACATATGTTGTCTAAAGACGGAGGGAAATAGAGTCCCAAAAGCAAGGACCAACACATGTCCTTGGATAATAAACCACAAAATAAAAGTACAAAAGAAGTGGGAGAATAAGGTAACCCGCTCGCTTATTTGAGCCGCAATCCTCCGAGTACGAAATATCAGGAGAAAGTAAAGGTAGATCCTCCGGGTCTGCTACAAGATCTGGCCATACAAAACCAGTAGGATCATACCCCCAATAGCAAGTACCATAAAGGAAGCCAATGTTATAAACTAAAACCCACAATAGCAGATAGAGACAAAAATAAATAAATAGGAATCGAGACTCGTGTGCTACCAATCCACTTGTCTCGATAAAATGAAAGACAATAAGCTAAGTAACATATGACGATAAGTAAACAACTGGTGACAAAAGTAAACAAGAAACCAGTAAAATAGACGTAGACATGTGAACATGCAATATGTCGAAACAATAACGAAGAATCATGTAGGGTATTCCAGGATATGTGAACGTGTACATTGCAAGGGTTAAATATAACATATGTGTGCAGGATCTAGAATGTGGCATAAGCAGTAGGCATATATAGAAGAAATAGCTGAACATAGTGGCTATAGAAAAGATAAGTCAGTAAGAGACAAGAGATCTTGGAAATTTCTCGAGATCGGAACCATTATCCTTAAACCAAACAAGGACCGCGGTTATGGA